>NW_006497600.1:1128872-1142397 GCF_000471905.2 Amborella trichopoda | reverse complement strand
CATTAGTTGTCCGGTAGTGTTTCTTTTTTCATTTTTTCTTTACCAATCGGAATGATCAGAAATTTGGAGCGAATGTACATCTTAGTGAGGCGCGCCTAATAAAAATATGAAAAAAATAATTTGTAAAATATAAATTGACCAAAATACCCCCATAAATTTTTGGGGATATTTTGGTTAATTTATATTTTTCGATTTTTTTTTTAAAATTTTTATTAAGTGCGCCTCAATAAGATGTACACACGCTCCAAATTTCAAGTAATTTGAATTAGTTGAGAAAAAATGAAAATTAAAACACTACCGAACAACTGTGACCGTGCAATGAAGTTTGGATAGTGATGATGGTAGGCGAAATCACTGTTCATTTTCGCCTGAAGAATTTTTCTATATATATATATATATATATAATGAGACCATTTACCTTTGGTACAAGGTGGTTAAAATTAATCTTGACCATTGGATGTGAAATTGGACGGCTGCATTTATTTCATTTATCAAGCTCAAAGTTCAAAAGAAATTTTCTCGGACTTTGTGACACAGCCAAGCAATCAAATTTTACATCGGATGATGATAAGTAACTGTGACCTTTCTATACCAAAGGTAAACGGTCTCATTGTATACAATTCCATTATATATATTAGAAAAAGCACATCTATAAATACACATGCATATTTTCATAAGGACATGGTTTCTATGCGGCCAGCCCGCATATTGTAGAAATGCGGGCTCGGCAATAAATATATTTTTTAAATATAATTTAATTCTAATTTATAGAGAATATATAATCTTTAACATGGAGATCATGACTATGAAAAGACAAAAAAATTGAAAACTAAAAATAATAATTATATTAAAAAAACATTTGGACCGTTAGTTACACTTGTTTTTAGATAGACCACCTATTTGCATCCATCTTTAAGATGGATGCTTTATACCTCTGGACCGCATATTGTAAAAATGCGATCCAGCCCGGCATGAAACAATTTTCCTTTTCATAAACATATAAAACATATAACGTGGAACATACCATATATAATTATATAAGTGCTTATCTACAGATATATGCAAACATGCAAATGCGCACACATACATGCATGCATACAAGACCATAGAATTACATGTATAACTATTTATTATCTAAAATAACAGGATGCTGTTACCATATATGGCATACACTACGGGGAAGTAGACCATAGACCCATGGTGTATGGTGATGGTACATTTCCCGAGTCCCGACAATCAATTCATCTGACATGGTTAACATCTATCGTCCATTCAGGAACGAAAAGTTTGGATATTATATGGAAAATCATACACAGTGGGTGTGGGGTATTGAGTCAGTTTGATAAATACTAGGGCCTCTTGGGGGCATGCAAAAGATTGGGGAACATTTGGCGGAGAAATGTCATGAGACTTCTAAAAGAGGCCCACACATGCTTAAAATACAAAGCAAGAAATCCGAAAAATTAGGAAAAGAGCCCGGGATTAATTGGTTAGCGCTTGACAATTTGCAACGCTGTGTCCTAGGCTCAATTCCTACCAAGGGTAAGGGCCCTCTCCCCGCTAACTCACCCCAAAAAAAAAAAAAAACCCGAAATTACCCATTTTATAAAATGATAAAATTTTGGAATTTAATGCAATTTTGAGGAAAGAAAATAACCCAAGAAAATGAAATCTCGTCAAGAATTTTGCAGCAAAAAGGAGAAAAAAAGGTCATGGACTGAAACCCAACAATTAAGAGAAATGCTCATCAATATCGCAAATGCACAAGAAAGCAGGAAAGAAAAAGACAATAATCAAGAAAACAAATGTACCAAAAGAAACAGATAAAAATCCTGAGATGAAGTGGATATTACAAATCCTTCTTATTCTTTGAAACCTAAAAGAATTGAAACCTGAGAAAACAAATATCAGATGGGAAATCTTCAAAACTAAAGAGCAAAAAGGGAATAGGCGAATAGCGGAAGAGAAATCTTCAACATTGAAGGGCAAAAAGGGAATACCTGACGAGAAATCCTTGAATTTTGAGAGTGAAAACAAAATTGAGAAATCTCGCAAGAAACCTTCAAAAATCCGAGAGCAAAGATGAGATTTGAGAAGGAATTGGTTCTCAATAAGAGAAACAAGGGGAAACCCATAGAGTACCTCTCTGAATCGGTTGAATTTTGGAAGAGCTTTGATATAAGCACACAAACAAGAAACTTGAAAACAGAGAGGGTCAATGATCTTGGAGGAAAATAAACCCAAGAAATTCGATCTCTCAGAGAACAGATCTGCGTTCACCATTTCTTTTCTTTCTTTTTTTAAAAATAAATCAAAAAAAGAAGTATAATGTTTACGTCATCTTGACATCAAATTGGTTAAAGGTCATAACTTTTAACGAGTAAAACTGACATGATGCCACAAGTTCACGAGACTATATAACCAGCATAGTCTCAATAAAATCAATATTTTTAGGTGATGAAAATCCTTGCAGACAAATTACACATGTTATATTACTGTAACCTCAGCTTAAAAACCACCTACAATAGCTAAGTTGTTCAACTATTGCAAATGTTTCTTTCTTTCAGTTTTGATGGCTCTTTCATCCATGAGAGAGGACTTCGTCAATAAACTAAGCAATAATGTGCCAGTTATCTATGCAATGTAGACTTCCCTATAAATATAGAAGACTCCATGTAACAGCCCCTTTCCCTATAGACAATCAATTTTCTAGGGGACTATGCTGCTCTTTCATTCTCTACTTAAGTATTATGTTGCCTTTATCATATATACATGCGTATACATATCTATGTACACAGTTATACATGTACTTTATGAACACATAAATATGGTTAAGAGAAAAAAGCAAGACAAAGGTTATTTGGTGCTTTAACCCACCTATAATTCATATAATGAGGCAAGTCATCCATTGTGCAATGCAATAGATATTCATTTCCCCAAATTCATTATTGATTATAAGGTCTTAGCTAATTTGAACCCAACTGACCCACTCAAAAGAGGCACAACAGAGATGCTAAATAAAGAAAGGGATAAGAAAATCAAGGGAATAAAAATGGGAAAAGAAAATGAAAAAAAAAGAGATGTGAAGATTTGATATGTATGGAGTGCTTTACTTTAAGGACAAAAAATAGGATGAATATCAAGAGGAACTCAAGATTTGAAAGCCATCAACCATTTTGCCTTTCATTCTTTCATTCTGACTTGAGGTAAACAACTATTGGCTTCGAAAGATACATTTTGTTCAGGAATATCGTTCTGGACAGTTAAAAACAGATGTTTGTGGCTGACAACCATTCCCACTATTGGCTTGAGAAGATACATTTTTTTAAGGTGTATATCCTTCTGGACAGTAAAAACAGATGCTTGTGGCTGTCAACCATTCCATAAAACAAGATTCTAGAAAGAAACAAACAAGAACGAGAAGAAAGAAATTACCCTAGTGTATGGCGGCGTTGCTCATGCCAAGCAAGGCCCAAGGGCAGTACAGGCCATGACCACCAATACCACGGCTTTAACCAAAGTGCACTTGGGAATGTGATTACACTATTTGGCCCACATGGTATGCTCCACCGTAGTTTCAGATCTGCAAGGGAACAAAAGACAAGAAGATATTTCTTAACCAAGACCAAAAAGAATGGAAACATAAAATGCCATTGCCAGGTATCCCACTCGATTCAGAAAATCCAAAATTGTTATTCGCAATTAAAAAATTGAAGTTTCTTAATATAAACAAGAAATATAAAGCCAATAGAAATTCTTTTTTGTTAAGAAAGCATCAAGCTTTCTTCAATTTAAAGACCATAGCGAACTGCCAAAATATCTAGTATGGGCAAATTGTGTACAGATGGGGCAGTCAACTCCAATAGCATTAACAGACTTCCCAAAGACCGTGCCTTTGTTGGATGCCAGCTCATCTTAAAAGTATGACTCTGGACCATCCATTTGTTGTTGACAAAAACACACAATCTTAAGAGCTTAAAATTGTGAATGAGATACTTCAGTCGTACAGAGTTCTTTATATCGATCCTTAGTTCCAGGTTCCCCCAAGAAGGGGATGCCACAAAGTTCCAAAAAGGCCCAAATTAATTTACAATTGTTCCAACTCATGATCATGTGTCTGCTGATGGGTGTTTTGAAATTCAATCAAAAGATATAGGTAGAATGTTAAAAAGTTCATCTCTCGGGGGTATTGGGATAAAGCCCTAAAAAAAAAAATCATCCATGAAAGAAAATTAGAAAACTGAGAATGGAAATAGATTACAACGGTGGAGTCCCTTCATATGTATCTAGAAACACTCCTATCTACGCTCTAAATGCCAAAAGATTGCAATAGTGACAACAATGACCAGAGCACATGGAAACATGACAGAGTCCCTTCCAAACAAGTGAAAATTTAAAGGCTTTAGGCATTTGTAAGCAAAAAGGATGTTCTTCTCAATCAAAGTAATTGGTAGTGTTTTCCAAAATTTAAATGAGACAAATTAAGCATGTTTGTCTTTTTATCAGTTGAAAAAATAAAATTTGAGCAGTATTTTCTTTTTTTGGTTAAAAAAATTGAGCAATTTCCCCATTATCTTTTTGAATAATAATGACTTCTCAATGATTGAATAATCACAATATCCAAATACATACAGTAGTAGGAAGCATCCATCTGGTAGCCCAAAGGCAGGCGGTAGTAGCCATTGAGTTTGGTGCCATTTGCTGGTGGATGAAACATGGGGCGGTCAAGCAGGTCCGGGAAGTAGCTCACGAGGAAACCTTGATCTGCACCATCTGAATTCTTTCGACCATTCTCCAGTTCATGCATCATGTCTTTAAACACCTCCATTGATGGCTGCATATATGGCAATAACCAAAAAAAAAGATAAAAGAAAGAAAAGGCAAGAAATACGAGTTACTTGATATAGGGTATAACAACTGTATAAAAAAAATGGAAGTGTATTTTGTTATTTCAGAAAATATTTCAATGTCTGGTTTTACAAAGTGAAAAGCTTTTCCTTTTTCTTTTCCTGTGAAAGGATTACATGCTCCTGCAGGAGCAAAATGTACACAACATCTTGGGAAAAAACATAGCTAGGACAATTTTCTAGACCACAAAGTTTGGACAGTCTCACAGTATTTTTTTGACAGTCAGATCTAGGTGTTTAGAACTCAAAATCTTTTTTTTTTTTTTTAATTATCATCTGTCGATATTAAAGTGATTCCCAAAATTTTGAATCAAACAAATCCTCCTTAGAGGGTGTTTTGCCTAGGGTAGCAAGTGTACAATTTGCTCTTCTGGTAGTTCACTATACACGACCTTTTCTCCATTCGTCAAGTTTTACCATGGAAAGATCAAAAAAGTTATTGTTCTCACTAGAGATGGATACGAGGAACAAACTCAAACTTATGAAGAAAAAGTAAATGGGAACCAAAGATGCTACACCCTGACTCTTACTAGTAGCACTTAGCAAAGGTTCCCAACCTCCAGTAAAGACGAGATGCATTTACAACAAGAAACTCATATATGTAGATTAAACCAACAGCTTACAACATAGTAACGCACTTTATAATCGTAAGAGAACAATAATAACCCAGGGCCCTCTGGCATTGGTGGCCCCTACAGAAATTCTGCAGGATCCACTATTCTCTTTTTCTCCTCACCTATCGGCTCATCGGATTCCACTTTGCAGAGGCTCAGGCTTTGCTCGAAGGCCTTCAACTGGAACCAGGAATTAGTGGCTAAAGGAGACTCTAGTAACGTTATCACCTGGGCTTCAGGGTTCGCTCCTTGTCTGTGGAGACGTGAGCCAATTTTCGATGAAATTTGTTTTATTACTGGATCCATCAGAATTTCCTGGAGGCATGTTTTTAGGGAAGCTAATGCTGCTGCTGACACCTTAGCAATGGATGGTGCTAGCCTCAATCCTTTGGCCACTTAGCAGTCTTTTTTCTCCCTGTTAATTGTGTCACTATAGAGCTGTTTTTGTTTTTTCTCTCTTCCCCCTTTTTGGGGTCTGTAAGGGGCACCTGCTAAGCAGGCATGCCTGAGTTTGTATACATGTTCATATACACATGCTATACTCTGAATCTATTTTCTTCATCAATACAATTGTGAACATTATATTAAAAAAAAAAAACAATAATAATAAACAGTACAAAATATGACAAGAAACTTAAAGAGATGTGACGATGCTAGAAAGTAAAACGAAGTTTTGATTGCTTATCGTGATGATATGGCAAATAATTTTTCTTCACAAAGTTTATGGCACTAAAAACGGTGGGTTTGTTTGCCCCAAAAAGGGGACTTCATTTGGTAAGTTGGTCTTGCAGTTATCTCAGTATTATCTCGGTATAAGTCCAAACAGCTGTAATAAAACACATTTCAACTTCTTCAATGCAAGAGGAATGCACAAACCTGTAATACGAAGAGACCTGTGTGGAAGATGCATGGGTTGATGAAAACTGCACAAAATTGACCACACTGGAAAAGCTCATCGGTCTTTTGGAGAAATAGATTGTCAGAATCCAACATGACAACACGGTCATAATCAATAAGGCTCCAAGCGTACAACTTATTCAAGGTCAGCATGAACCGGCGATTGAAGTTGGCCTGGTACTTGTATGGATTATCAACATTTTCAACAACTACCACCTTTGCTCCATCTTCTACTCTCCTGAAAATTCAAGGACCATTCATTGCCAAATACTCTTTCTTATCAAAAACGACATAGTTAAAAATGGTTGGAGTTGAAAAGATTAAAAATGGTTGGAGTTGAAAAGATTAAAAAATGTTGGAATTGAAAAGGAACCATTTTAAAGCATGTCAGTTAAGGTTTCCGATAAAAATGTATTCTGCTTTTAAAAGCTGACGTAAACTAGAACAGAAATCCATGACTAAGACTGAAGTTCATTTGCATTGCGTTAGAACCCAAGTGTAAGCTCAGAACAATTCAAGAGGCTCTAGGAGACCTAAAATGCAATAAATTTTGATTCTGCTTTTTAGATGGATACCTTAGAGGGTTTTGGCTAGCAAGAATGAACAGCTCCTTCATGACAACCAAAGCAACATTTGGGAAAAAGAATTATGATCTTGCATGAGAAGAAAATAATTTGGTACGAGTTCAACAGAAAGGAAAACAACTAAAAGTGAGCACATGGATATGATGATGCAACAGTTGTGATGATGGTGCAATTGAGTGTGGTAAGGATAAGCTGATGTAAGCTCATGACAAGTTGAAGGAGCAAACCGATTAAAAGAAGGTGGATCCCACCTCATAACACCTTATAACCAAGGAGGTGGCTGCATGGGTGAGTCTCAGGTTTCAGTGGGATTGATCAGGTTTGCCTAAAGGACTAATAAAAGATGGTTGGTGGGTCCTACAGCAGAACACCCTATAACTAGACAGTAATACCATCTAGAAGTTTCGCTCGGCATGGCAACGTTCCCAATGTAACCAACTCACAAAAGCCAGTTGGCTGCTAGTTTGGATGAAATGTTGCATGATTTTCACTTCTGATTATTTTAGGGAGACATCAACTCACACAAAGCTCAAAACAGGTGAATTTTTAGGCCCCCGGAATCACATTGAGATGCGTTAAAGTTCTATGAAACACTCGTAATTCCCCCTCTCTGAGGCTTGTGCAGAAATCCAAACTCCTAAGAATATTTATTTGATATGGTCCATGAGGATATTTGAGAGAGTTTTTGAGAGCATTGAACTACAGTTTCTTTTACCAATGCAATGTTCAAGCATAGATTGTTTCAAGACTTCAAGTAGCTTCATTTGTGGGCTTCTTTTCATTTTGAGACGGCAACTCTCCACCGGATCATAGTAGGATTTAATCTACCAATACAATACTTAGTATTCATGTGCTCAGTAATAGAAGAAAATTAAACAACTAATGTCATAAGTAATGTATTACAAATATTACGCCAAGTTACTTTAGTAATAGTTTTTTGATAGATAACTTACTTAGATGGTAGCAATTCAATGTTAATATATAATAACCGAAAGTATATACCAAGATTTGAAAAATGCGATGACATGAGGTAGTGCTACATAACACTACCAATCATTAAAACAGAGAATAAAGGAAGAACACAAGAAGACAAATGAAGAGGAGGGAGGGGGTGAGGAAAAAAAGAGAAAATCAAAAAGGCAAAAAGAGTCTTTTATCGACAACAATTATGAAATTATTATGAAACATACATTTTAATTGTTAAAAACTGCTATTTATTAGAAAAAGCTATCATTTTGAAAGAAGGCTCTATATCTTTTTATGCCATTAATTAGAGAAACTGACATGAGAAAACGAAGGCTATTACACGCTGAGGTAGCACCGTAATGGACACAGAAAATAATATGAGATAACGAAGGTCACCACAACAGTTGTAATGACACAGTTTGAAACCATATACTTTTTTTTTCTTGTCTTTTTTTGAGAAATGTTGACTTGTGTTATCGACTGTTTATTAACAACATATTAATTCATAACAAGCACATATAAACTGTTTAGCAAATAAGTATTTCCATATTTTCTGAACATTTTAAGCCAAAAAATGATGCAAGGAAGAAGTTCACTAAGTTGCAAGTTGACTTTATTTTACTGGGGACCATGAGTCTAGCTTGACTTCTAAACCCCCTCAAGTAATCAGACACACCATGGTTCCCAGGAAATGACTGACCAGACACAATCACAGTTTGTTACATGGATTGGACCAATTGCACATGGTGATGGACAAGGTACACAAATTGGGTGGGGCCCATATCAACAAGGTGTCAAAAAACGCTAGGCGGCCAGCCTGGAGCCCAACGCCCAGTGCCTAGGTGGGCGCCCAGATCCTCGGGCACCCTGCAGTGGAAAATCATCCATTTTTAGCCCTGCAGTGGAAAATCATAGCATTTTTAAAAATATTTGCTATCCTAATGTACATATATTCAAATATTTGCGTCAAAATTTGTAATTTATTCCATTTCGCAATTTTCCCACGGAAAGTTTTAGTTGATCCATATTTTTCTTATGAAAAGTATGAAATTCTCATTTGTTTATTTTATGTGATGTAGGACCCTGATCTAGTGAGATGATATCCCATAATAAAAAGAATAAAATGGGTCGTTCTCCTTCCAAATTCGACATGTCAACAGTGTGAATGCGACTGTCAAATGGATGGAGCTGTTTCATCACAAGTATTAAATGGCTCTGCAAAACAAACAACTAGAATCATTAAGGGCCATCTACCTATATAATCATTTCCATGTATAATATCTACTCTAGAATGAATTTATATGTGCAAAATAAATACAATTCTATCTCAATTATCAGTATTTTGCAATTTGAATACAACAGTATATGCGTACATTTATTGATACATAAGCAAAAGACAATGGAACAATCCAATATGTTTGCATATTTACTCATGTATACGAATATCATAATGTTCAATATTTCCTGGATTTAAAGAAAAAATAGAAGCAAATTAAAATGTCCATTCTAATCTAGAACAAATCCTACTTCAAATACAGATATTCAGCAAGCTCCCAACCGAATGTATCTGTGTGACGATTCCAAGAAAAGCTTAAGGGTACTTCGGTAATCATCACACATGCAAGGACAAAGAAGAAAAACAATTAAAAAGAAATTTCTCATGGCAAATAGAGAAAAAAGACATTGGAAACGGAAATCCTCATTATGAGGGCATTTTAGTATTTTCCTCATGTGGTCAACGCAGCTTCTCTCTTCCTAAATTCTACCCAACTATGAAATTTTAAAACAATGTTGTTACAAATAATAATGGAAACACGAAATTTAGAGAGAGAGAGTGCCAAAAAAAAAAAAGACCAGGTCCAGCCTTTCCAGTTTCCAGAGAGAGAAATGGAAGTGCGGATTTCTAGAGAGAGAGAAAAAAGAAAAGGGGGCACGCGTAAAAGCGACTTTCGGCTTCGATCCAAATAATCAGAAAGGGCGAGAGGGTGCAGAGACTCGTTTCGAGTTTCGACCTTTCAGGAAAAGCAGTCACAGGAATCCCTCTTTCTCTCTCTACTGCAAAAAAGCACACGCACTCACGGTACATACACAGGTGGAACTCACCCGCTCACGCAACATAGAGAGAGAGATACGTGCAAAGAAATTAGCTTTTCACCCCTAAAACAAACACATCAAATTTCGAGAGAGAGAATCGAGAGTAGAGACAAAAAACACAAAGTTCAGGCACTTACATGTCATCGATCCATCGAAAAGGAACATCTTTAGACGCTATAACCACGAGATCCGCCTCCACTTCGAGCTGTTTCAGAGACCTCAGCATAACCCTAAGCGCCACATAGAACTCATAGTCTCTTGGCGTCCCCATATACATCATCGAAGCATAAGCATTCCTGTACTTCACCTCCTCTGCACTCGCTTCCTCAATGGCCACACAAAAAAGCACCATCCAAAACCCTAGAATCATTCGAAACCCTACGCGCCATGGCAACAGGCTCCAGACAGAGCCACTTTTCTCCGAAGTTGTCATTACTTGATTTCAATATCGCATTTATGGAAGCTTTATTCTTTCCGACGAAATTTCAGGCCAAAATAAGGATCTCGAGCCCCAGAATCGCCGGAACTTAGTCCTCTGCTTGTTTTCCGGCGAACGAGTCCGACGGATCCCAAGTTAGAGAGAGAACGGGAGACAGATTTATAGAGAGAGAGAGGGATTTGGATGTGAGAACGCTTGTCTGAATAGATGATGGTTAAATGCCCAGCCCTAAAGGTAGGAGCGTTTTACGTTAGAGAGATACTCATATAAATACCCTGATCTGTTTCTTGAAATATCGAGGATACCCTCAATGTGACTCTGTCGACGCCTGTCTGTAAACGTTGGCCCTGGTTCCCTCTTAAATATCTAAACTACCCCACTTTTTCTTTCGAGTGACCACATTACCCCTAGATCGCATTGAAACTAGGAGATTGCCCCGTGTTCTAGCTTAAATATCGAAAGTACTCCGATTTGTTATTATAATAATGACATAAGTACCATAGGCTTCGCTAATATATTCGAAAGTAATCTCAACTAAATTGTCCTTATTGCATGCGTGCCTTAATATTGAAAGAGAATATTACAAATTGCCTATTGATTATGCAGAAATATCAGAACGGCCCCAAGTGGCCAAAGTCTTGAGTTAAAAAAAATATAAAAATAAAAAAATCTTTACATTCGAAAAATAATAATAATGATAATAAATGAATATTCCTGAGTGAATATGCCTCTCACTTGATAAGATGTTAGCTTTAGACTAAACCCTTATGTGCCCGATCCTAATTAATCGAGTTGGGGGCATAATTCAAAAATTGATGATCCGACTTGGAATCAGAACCAAAAAGCAAATTATTAGAGATGGAATTATCACCTGGCCTAAGAAGGAATTGATTTGACCCACTAGAGTCATTTGGGTTGGATTTTGGGAATCAGAATCGAAACGTTACCGAGTCTAATCTCGATTCTTGACAACAATTCTAAATTTTTAAGTTTTTATTTACGTCGGTGTCCTCAATTTGTTTCTAACCAAGATTGGGACTTAACCAGTAGTCTAAGTTATCCTAACAATACATATGTGCCCTTATGCCTTCTCTATGGCAGTTCATAAATTAGTCTCTCATAACACTGCCTAGTCCAATGATCGTTTTGGTGAGGGATATCAAGGATCCAAATCTCTTAGGGCTCGTTCGGACCCTAAGGTAGGAAACCATGGTTTGGATCAGGTTATGTAAATCTTGGTTATGCCCCGTTATTGAAAAATGACTGTTTGGATAGCTTGTAGATAATGCTCGGGTTATGTAAATCCCATGTTTGGATCATTTATTTGTATAATGTGGGTTTACACTATTATGGACACGTTTGGTAGGTATAAAAATATTTTCGTACACAATATTTTCATGTGAAAATTATGCTACACACATTTGGTATGCGACAAATACATAAAGAAAAAATGTTCACATTGTAAAAAGATATTATCAAATGGGTTTTGACGCGAGCAACGAGCGCGTGGTTAAAAGTAAAATCAGTGTTTTGTTTGAATATGTGTTTTTTCTTGATTTGGGGGTCCCACGTTTTGTTTCGTTTTGTGGTTTATCCAAAATGTGGTTTTGTGGCTAAAAACAATGGCAAACGTCTTTGTTTTCCATAATAACATAGAGACAAACGAGCCCTTAAAGCTTTATTGTAAAGCCTAAATATGCAAGCCTAACTTTTTGTATTTTTCTGGATGTTTCATGTGAGGGTCAAATTTGGTTTTACTTTTTAAAGAATGGGGAAACCAAAAATATTGGTGCATTCCATGTGTTGTTACTTTTTAGAGAATGGGGAAACCAAGAATATTGAAATATTTCTGCAATGGTAAGACATTGTGTGAGGAAGGTCAAGGGCTTGAAACTCAACAACTTGTTCCTTGAAAAACCTTGCCCCTTTCATTTTTTTATTGAATTAAAAAGACCTTGACTCCATGTTGAGGCCTTTATTGGCCCCATGAATTCATCATTTAAGCTCTGGCAAAAGAAGGGTCTAGTGCTCATCTTTATAATAAAAGGCTCTTTTTTTTTTCCAAATTTTCTTTCTCCTTTTACAATTTAGACCAATTTTATGATTCTACTCATTCTGAAAACTAAGGACTGTTTGGTGGCTTCGACCTTTTCGTTATGAAATCAACAAGAAAACTAATGGGCGTTAAAAGTTATAGGGAAGTAAACTGTGATCCATGGGACCATAAAAAATAAATGGTCAAAAATTGACAAGACACTGGTGGTAGGTCTCTCTCTTGATCAATGGTCAAAAGTTTACATGATTCTCGAGAGGATTTCTCAATGGTTAACACTATCACTTGATTAAATTTATACGCGTGCGCATGCGCACATATATATATAAATATATATTGAAGAAAAAATTGGGTTAGTCCACTAGTTTATATGAATGTATGAGTTCAACCGTTCAGATTGAATCTGAGTCGATTTGAAGATCACAGATGTCCGATAATGTTATAATTTTATTTATTTTTTTTACGAATCTAAATCACTTGAAATTTTACGTATGTATTCTTCTCATCAAGGCACACCTAATAAAAATATATATAGGTTTGTTTAGAGTTAACACCCCCTCAAAATACAAATGTTCAAGTTAAAAAGGGTTATGATGGGTGTATTTATCATAACAATGATTATTTTTTTATTAAAAAATTATTTAAATAGGTAACTTTATCATAAAACAAGAGCAAACTTGAAAATTTCACAAAAATACAATGGCATTTTGGAAGTTAGTGTTGGAACTTTATTTGTAGCATGCCCTTATCTTTTAGTTAAAATTTCAATTTTACTCCTCCTGGAGATGATAAAAATATCATTTGTCTTATAGTAATATTTACAAAATTGCCCCACAAAAGTAATTTTTTTAAAAAAATAGACTACAAAATAAATAAATCCACACTTCACAACTCTCTCTATCTTTAGATATATATATATATATATATATATATATATATAATAAAGTAAAGTTAATAAAGACGTACGGTAC
>NW_006497600.1:1110759-1121325 GCF_000471905.2 Amborella trichopoda | reverse complement strand
ATAACCATAAGAACATGGACATGTAAGAGATAACAATGATGATGAGGGCTAAGAACATTTATTTTTGGTATAAGGAGATCGTAATTATTTTTAGTCGTTAGATGTGAAATCCAATAGATGAAAGTGTGTCACAATATTTGAGGCATTTTATTTTGAAACTTGTGCTCGATCAATGACACATCCTCAACCGCCTAATTTAAAATCTAACGGTCAATGATGATTGTGACCTTCTTGTATCAAAAGTGAATGATCTCATTGTATATATTTTCTAACGAAAAAGTTTGTATAAGGCTGTAACCTTAAAATGTAGAACCACGGATGCACCTCAAAAATCCATCGGAAAAGGTTATTTTAATATTGAAAAACGTTGTGATTGATCATCTCGACATCGAGATGTATGACTATGAAAAATAAAAATATTTTGAATCTAAAAAATAGTGCATACAACATATTATCTACACCGTCCATTTTCAAGATTTTCATATGTTTATAGATTTACTTGATTTTAACAATTTTTGAAATTTAAAATTTTATAATTAGATATAAAAATAGATTTATGAGATAATCCTAAGAATATTTTACATCAAAATTATATGTTATGATAAAATTTGAAAGTGCACCTTAATTGGATTGTATAAGGTTGCAACCTTATGGAATCCACACCCTATATTTTCCAATTGAGAAGGGGACTTTGGATGGCCGCCCATGCTTATTCTTCCTGCTCCAATCAATGTTTCAAGCATAGTTATTGGCGGGACCAAATCAACCGATCATACCAACGACTGATAACTTGGCCGGTCTGTGCCAAGGTCAGATCTGGGCTTTAATCGGGTTGACCAATGGGGCAAGTGGTTCTAAGACATTTGTATTGGAAGCTATAATGTGTATTTGTTGTTTTTTTTTCTTTCTCAAATCCAGTTTAACTGGTTCGACGAGTGATATGATCAGTATTGATTGGGCCAAACTCTTCACCAGTTTGATAGGCGATCGGGTAACGACATAAGCACCTAGCGACCTGAGTTGGATATCGGATTTCTAAAAAACTGATCCACGAAAAAAAGGAAACAATAATTTTTGATAAAAAAGAAGAAAAAAAGATAGAAATGGCATGGGGTTCAGGATTTACTAGAGTCTCAACAACTAACCACCAGGTTATAGACAACAGTGGGTGATTTCATGGTTTTGAGCCACTGGAATCAGAGTCCCGAAGTTCGAGCTAACTCAGATGATTCTGATTCTCAAGCCTTTGAATTTTTGACTAAAACTACAATATAAAAGCAAAATGAGTTCTTCTATCCCATTGTCCCCAAACAATGTTTAAAAAACTGATGGGCATAAAACCATTCTTTTAAATCCTAGATTACGATGCCAGATTGGTCACCTGTTGGACTGATCTGGATCGCCTATTCCAGCCATAACAACCCAATTCTCCAGTGCAAGAATCAATCCAAAAAATTAAATTAATAATATTAATTTAAAACAAAAGTTAAAAAATTTTAAAAATTAAAATGGGTGAAAACCTAATGCTTTGGGCAATCCAAACTGCTTGATTCTCCTCTGACTGAATTAGGTGGCTCGTACAATTCTCTGACTGAATTAGGTTAGTCTATCAAAATCAAACTAATTCCGAATTAATCGGAGTTGGGTCCCCATGAATTTCAAAGTCACAACACCATGACAAACATGTTAAGGAGCCTGAAAGAGTATGACAAGAAAAGAGGAAGAGGGCACTGGCAAGAAAGAAATAAAATAGAAGAGTAAAAAGTGGGGGAGGTTTTATTTGCTAAAAAGCCTCTGAGGAATACTTCAAGAAATTCCCATAAAGAAAACACTGACTATTTTCCCATTGACCAAGGGAAATATAATTGATTAGTGAACTCCAAAAAGATGACACTCATTAATAATAATATAATAATTAATTTATTTCAAATCTTTATGGGTGGATGCGAGGCATGCATCGTTTAGACACTTGATCCTTTTCCATTCCTAAAAATAATTATTTTTAATATTCCCAATACAAGTATTGTCTGTATGGGACTAAATAATTATTTTTAATATCCTCAATACAATTATTAGCTGTATGGGACTAGGAGATTTGACTTATCTCAACTGGCACACAACTGGGTTAGGAACATTTGGGAGATAAGACACCAAAAAGAATAATATAACTCACTATTGAGGCGTGGATGGTGATTTTAAGTCCCTCTTTCCTAAATCCAAAGGGCAAGAACCCCAAATCCCCAATATAGGACCACTATTATTTGTATTTATATTTATAGAGCATTAATTAATTGCTATTAGGGACCATATACTATACACTAGTGTGGGGTACCCTAACCGACCATCCACTATCTGTACTTATCAACGGCCGGCTGAGGTCATATGTTGTTTTTTAGTGAGACTTAACAACAAGATCATGACTTCTACTTAACAACAAGATCATGACTTCTTCTTCTTTTTTATTTGATATATTAATAGCGGGAATGGAGGAAGGGGCGTAATGTTAAGATTTGAAGTAGTTTGGTTAATTGCCAGCCATATGTTGTTAAGATCTGACGTAGTTTCGGTACCCAAGGAGTCGTAACGGTAGCATCCCCACACTCAATTACCACATCGCATTCAAATGTAACTCCTCCAATCTATTAAAAAAAAGAAGAAGATAGGGCCTGTCTTCTCTATTGAAATACACAAAAAAAAACATAATAGGTAACGAGTATGATATATTATCTTGTTAAGTTTAAGAAAAAATATCGTACAAGTGCAGTATTAGGTATTCATAGTCAACATCCATTTTTCTTGGTTATCGTAGTACGAAGTTGATTTTACTTAAAATATAATAAAAACCAAATATCTATGGCGTACTAAGCTTGCCAAATCTGGACCGTCCATTCATAATCTAGTCTCCTCCTACGACAAAAGTGGCCATACATTGCTTTTTTGCCCTTTTGAAAACGTTTAAATTTTTTTATTAATAATAAACAATTTTATACAACCAATTATATCACAAAGAGCATGTACCATACATTGAGTTTGATGAGTCAATCTACACATAAGACTGGCTTGTGTAGCACTCCACATAAAACAATAAGAAAAGGAAAATGGTTTGATAGGGCTGCATCCCTATAAAAAAGTAAAGCCTCACATCAAAAAGTCACATAAAATTGTAAATCTTGTATCAGAAAATCTTCAAATCGAGCATCTCCACCTTCACCATGTAATTGTGAAAAAAAAAAAGATTTCAAACCCTAGAAATAGTTTATATTATAACACATTATCTAGTCCAATCATTTCAATTTAAAAATAAATGTACCCAGATCTACAAGATCTGTACTAGTTTTTGAACTTCAAACTTTATAATCATGTTGGAAATTGATTTTGGAGTCATCATGGTTATAAAAATTACATCTTTAAAATGGATGTGATCAAATAACAATGGGCTCAAGGGCATGTTGCTTATTGTTTTTATTAAGAGAGCCCGTACCGTCCAGAGTTATTTATGCAAAAGATTCATATTCGATCATGTCCCATGCTCCTCTTGTGCGAGCATACTATTCACTTACTTCCTCAGGTGAAAAAATTACCTAGGAGGGTTTTTTAATATGAAATTTTGGTGGAACCACTTAAAAGCCACCAGATGATTATTTCAATAAAAGAATTCGAATTTAATTATTTAATACTTAGATCTGGCTACATAAAAGCAAAGTGGTTTATGTGTAATTTTAGAACCACTTCTTTCAGGCTCATAGATAATGCATTTCAATTTCTTTCTTTTTTCTTTTGGAGTTCGTCACTTCTTTCGATAAAAAATTTTGAGTTCCTAAAAGTATGCCTACAGTAAGATTTATTAAGAAAGTAAATAGATGAGCAAAATCTTTTTATCTTCAAATAAAATTTATAGAAGAGACCATTTATTTTTGTGGTAAGGAGGTCACAATCTCTTTTATCTATTAAATTTCAAAAAAAACTATCATTGACTAGACTCAAAATTTAATTTTCTTTTTAGAACTTTGTGATACATCCCAAACCATCCAATTTAACATCTAATAATTGAAAATAGCCGTGACCTCCTCATGTCAAAAATAAATGATCTCATAATATTAAGTTCCCGATAATAAACTCCATACATCAATTTGATAAAAAAGACCAGTAAATTGATCAAAAATATTTTTTTTTGGATCGAAGACAAGTTCTTCGCACAACAAATTTTCAGGCCAAAATTAACCCCAAATATCTTGTTTTTTGAACAAATTAAAACATGGATATGGTAACCAATTCGATTATAATTTAAAACCCTCATTTTTCATCAATTATCGTTAACTATTAAAGATGAAATTAACGAAATGGCCGATCGAATTAGGGTTCTTCAAGCAGCTTGAACACAGGTTCTTCAAGCAAATTTTCGGGCCAGAATCAACCCCCTATATCTTGCTTTTTGAACAATTGAAACAAAGATACGGTAAACAAATCGATTATGATTCAAAACCACGAAATGGTGGATCAAATTAGGGTTCTTTGAGCAGCTTGAACACAGGTTCTTCGAACAAATTTTCGAGCCAAATTCAACACCCTATATTTTGTTTGTTGAACAAATTGAAACATGGATATGGTAACCAATTCGATTATGATTCAAAAATCTCAAATTTAATAAATAATCGTTACCTATTGAAGAAGGAATTGATGAATGGCAGAGTAGAAAATCAGCCACTTCAATCCACAAGAACTACTGTTTTTTTAATCTTTGATTCAAATTTTGTTGTTTTATAGACAATCAATATGGTTTACAACACTAAAGCATCAAAAAGACCAAAAAATGGCAAGGAAATCAAATAAAAAAAGCAAGAAAATTTGATTCACAAATCCTGCTGCAAATAGCGGGCTCTATTTAAAAAAACAGCCATTATTTCGTTTTGCCCTTTTTTTTCCAAAAAACACTGTTTTCACATAAAACCGGTTCGGTTAGATCAAAACCGGCCGATTAGACATAAATACGGCCGGTTCAACCCCAAACCAGCAGATTTTAAACCCGATAATTTTCTGAGAGATGGGTCTAAGTATTGGTAACCCAAAACCGGCCTAACCGGAGTTGGAACCATGGCGGTTCCGATCTAACTGGCCTGTTCCGGTTCAAACCGCCCGGTTTTACGAACACTGATCCATAAAAAATGTTTTTGCTTTGGCTATGGCTTCATCGATGTTCTGCAGCTTCCTCTCAATACTGAAAATAAAGAAATCCGATTTAACTTAACAAATATATTCTACCAAATCACCTAAAGAACATTGAATTGTTAGCATATGTTACTTAATCATAAAGAACCAACGATGGCAAGGAAAAATGAACAAATATCAAGTAGACCTCGGAGTACAGGATGGATATTGGAAACATAAATTTTATGGCTATTTAACATTTTACCCATAATTTTTGAATAATTTCCAGACTACCCATCATTCTTTTGATAAAATTTCAAAAGAATGATGCAGTTTGAAAATTGATAAAAATTTATCAACTTACACCAAGGGTAAAATGTTAAATAGGTTCAAATTTTAGGTGTATTTTGATAAATTTTCCTAACTGCCTTTCCTCCACCGCCATTTTGCATTTAGATTTAGGACTGTCTCAAGGCAAATATGTTTCATCATTGGGGGGAGGGGGGAGAGAAAACGCATGCTGGAAACTCATAGGCAAGTGATCTCCTGGCACATATATACCACACTGTACCCAGACTAAAGAGATTTTTCACCTCTCAACCAGTCATGGTGAGACAGGCAAGCAAGCTAAACTTCATTGCACACAAATATTTTCTTGGGTAAATTAAGATTCAATCAAGAAAACTTGGGTAAAAAGTCATGCATACAATAGTAAGTCACCTATGAGGAAGTTCAGAATCTGCACTAGCTTCACTGAGAATCCGTTCGAATTCTTGAATGTTTTGCCTCAATTCACGTTGGAGCTTGTTACACATTGGATGCATCGCAATACTAGGATAGTAAGTTCAAGAACAAATTATCTTTCACTTTTCTTCACCACAGCATCATGAATCTCTTCTTTATGCTCCTAGGACCAAAGGCAGTAGCTCCCAAATACATGCTCACATGATTTCTCCATTTCGTCGCTTAGACTAGCATTAGCAGGATCAATTCCCTTGTCATTTCCAATTCCATCTGTTTCCAATTGCAAGTTCAAAAATGTAAACCCTCAAGTTTGTTGAAATCATGTTAAGAGATTCAAGGAAAAATGATGCAAGGTTTTCACCAAGAAATGCTTACATTTACGTGAGGAATGGTGCTCTCAGCTCGCTTCTCAGCCAGTTGAACCAGATCTGGCTTCCCTGTTAATTTGAGAAATGGGACATTGCTTTAGAAACAAAACCACCATAACAAGCATACAGTATCTTAGAATTCATGTCATGGAATTATACCTTTTTGTTATTGGTGCTGCTATTGGTACTACCATGAGCCTCAGAGATGGAGATGTTTCCTGTCCACAAGATAACATTATATTAGCAAGCACAGCCAGCCAAAAGCTCATTCATCATACGAAATGAGTATGTAGTCCTAAATGCTAAACCCTCTGTAGTGTTTTCTCAACACTCGACTTGGGGGTTGGTGTCACTTGTTGATTGCCCTTGGAACATGTTGCGCTACTTAACTTCAGCTGCTAAACACTCAAGCTCAATCCCTCAATTCCTTGTAAACATAATATTTTGCTCAAAATATTAAATCTACGGATGTATTGCCGCTCTGGGCAAAAGTACTAAGACATTTTAGACGTGCTAGAAACCGACACTCATACTAGCGTCCATTCAACACTGACTCCTAGGCAAGTGCTGTAGGAAAATTGATAGAAGAACAAGAATCAGCAATAATTCAGGTCAAACACAAGCAATAACTTGGAAAAATCTAGGATTTCCTCCACATCCCAAGCTAGGGTTCCAAAAACTTAAGCTTTTCTTTCTTTTTCCATTCTGAAAATCACATGGAATGACCACTCAAGGGCCCCACACACTTCTTATTTAATTGTTCAAAAGACAATAATTATCCGTACAAAGTATAAATTACTCATACATTCTAACTTAAGTGATTGTTAAAATAAATGACACTCACTATAAATAAAATAAACTAAAAAATTCCAACTAGTCCAAAAATTTAAAAAAACTGAAAATCACCCTTAAAAAAACTAAAAATCATCCCAAGCAATGCTTGCTCTTCTTGTTCTTGTAGCCCTCCTAGCATTTTCACCCACCAAATATGCATGGGAATTAGGAGAAACCCTAAAAGAAGATCACTCATCGCCTTGAATACTTGATGACTTTGTGCATCATCGCAAAGCATCTATAAAACCATGCCTTAATGGAAATTCTATAGTTTTTATTAGGTAAGTTTTTTTATTTCTTTTAATCAGTAGTAAAGCACTTCTACTAAAAGACTAAGGGCGTTTTGGATGAGTGAGAGTTGAACGTCCTACTTCCATGTTTAATATTACAGAATGGAAGCTGCAAAGTGGAAGGGCGGCTTTCCTCGCAGCATTTTTTTAGCATCAAAATGGGTCCAGTTTTGGAAGGTCTCCCTTCCATCAAAGATCAAAGAAGGGCAGTCCTCCATAATTTGTGGGAGACTCCCTTCCACTCTCAAAAACTCCGTGTGTCAAAAACACCCTAAAAGTGGGAGTTGTGAGGGGAACAGATGCAACAACTGGAAAGCATCAATATTTCCAAAAAGTAGGGTAGAAAGGTCTAGGGAACAAAGTTCAGGAAAAGGGATGGATCAAGGTTTTAGAGTGGAAGTGCGATACAAAATACAAAGTTCCTGCAACTACTAGGCCTTTAGGTGTTGGAATATTATGGCATAGTGAGGCCTAGTGCGGTGAGGTTTTGAACATACTAAGAGTGATTTTTGCTTGCGGTGATACCATGAAAATTCATCATCTTCATCATAGCCTTTCCCAAATAATTGGATCCTGACCCGCCCTTCTGGTCTATTAAAGGCCATACCCTCAATCTCCATATCTTTTTGGACTCGTTCCAACCACGTCCTTTTGAACCTACGCCTTGCCCTTTTTAATCCTTCCACTTGAACTAAATGGGTGCTGGAGTGGGTCAGCGCCACATATGACCAACCCATCTATGTCTACTCTTTCTCATCTTATTATCTATTGAAATGGCACACCTAAATTTTCTAGATGGATTCATTTTGAATTCTATCCCTTCTTGTTTTTCACTCATCCATCTCAACATCCTCATCTCTGCTACACTCATTCTATGGGTATATTATTTTTTGTCCACCCAACATTCTATCCCATAGAGCAAAACTGGTCTCATAGCTGTCCTATAGAACTTCCCCTTCAGCTTCATTGGTATGCAGCAATCATATAAAATTCCAGTTGTACATCTCCACTTCTCCCATCCAGCTCTAATTCCATGTGAGACATCTTCCTCAATCTCTCCATTTTCTTGGATTATTGACCCAAGATATCAAAAATGCGATCTTTTTTGTACTTCCTGACTTTCAATCGTAACTACTTCTTCGTCTCTACTACTATTATTACTAAACTTGCATTCTATATATTTTGTCTCAATCCGACTAATTTTAAAACCTTTGGATTCTAGAGCATCCCTCCAAAGTTCTAACTTTGTATTGACATTGTTTCGGGTCTCATCGATCAAAACTAAATCATCTGCAAACAACAGGCACCACGGTACCTCATCATGTAGGTACTTAGTTAAGTCGTCCATAACTAAGACAAAGAGGTACGGGCTCAATGCTGATCCTTGATGTAGATCTGTTGTCGTTGAAAACTAACTCGTCTCTCCACTAGTTGTTCGTACTATAGTTACCAAAATCGCCTACGAGGGTAGCGATTCCGTTTTGGAATCTCGATTCGACGTTTCCTCAGGCAAAAGTCGATTCTAAAAGAAAGGAATCACATTTCCATTTTTAGTGGAACGCGATTCCACTTAGTTTAATAATCTCGATTCCTCGATTGTCGGAATCAAGATTCCATATCGAGCACTTTTTGATTCTTAGCTACACAAGAATATGATTCTGCTTGTGAGAAATGTTGATTCCAATTTTTTTGGAATTGCGAATCCATGTTGTTTGTAATCAAGTTTCTATATCGCAGACATCGTGATTCCTTGCTACACAACAATGCGATTCCACTTATGCTAAATGTTGATTCAAAATATTAAGGAATTGTGAATCCATGTTGTCAGGAAGCAATGTGAGCGTAGGGAGAGCAGAAACCCTTCGATGTGTGTTCAATCATGAGTGAGCGCGACATGTATGAGAGCGTAAGGGAATTTGAAGTCGTTGCACACGGCAATCAAATAAAATATGAGTAATATGTGAGCATAGGGAGAGCAGAAACCGTTTGATGTGTGCTCAATCATGAGTGAGCGCGACATGTATTAGAGCTTGAGAGAATTTTATTTTCTTATTTACTAATTTTCATCCTCCATTCCATGTTACTTTTTAAGAACTCTTACCAAGAATAAATAATACTAAAAAAACAATTTACTTCAAATATAATAATGTTTGGTAAATGGTGTGGGTACTAAACTACTAATGTAATAATGTTTAATATATGATCGACACTCTCATTTCTTCAAGTTGAATAAGAGGATAAAAATGCTTTTCTTTAAGAGATAATAAGGATGTGAGCGAAGTGCCATGTGTGGTGTCTTAGGTTCAATTAATCATTAAATATCAAAGAAATTGACTAAAAATTGAATAACTCAATTTTCAAAAGTCAAAAGACTCAAAACTACATTAAACAAAGAAGAATTACTATGTTATGTACTTATTTTATAATTCAAGGAAAGGAGATAAAGGGAGTTTGCCCTTGTTCTCACTCCTTGTATGCCATAGACTAGCTTTAGACCTCTTAGGCATAATAGGGATCGAGTCCATTGTATGGGATTGTCCACAAAGATATCATAAAGGTTGACATTAGTATTTGGAGTCTTGGACTGAGTATATACAGACCAAAATTCGATCTTGTAGTAATGGGTAAATTTATATATTTTCTAAATACTCTTCCCATATATCGGAGGGAATTGGTTCGCAATTCTAGTAAGGGGAGAATCTCGATTCCAATATGGGGAGAATCACGATTCCAAAATGGTGAGAATGTTGATTCCAAGTTGATGGGGACAACGATTCTAGAATTCTAGGAATCATGATTACTTATTTTTAGGAACCACGATTCTATAGTTTTAGGAATCACGATTCCAGCAACCACCGAAACCAGTGGAGTCATGTGTGATTCCATATCGGTATGAAACACGATTCCAACATGAAAGGATATCGATTCTTGCAAATAGGAAACACAATTCTTAATTTTTTAAATAGTGATTCTGAAATAGTGAGAATCATTTTTCTCAAATCCGAATCGTACAGACAACGATTCTTAGATTGAGAAACTTTTGATACACGCGATTCTGATTCCAAAAACGATTAGGAATCACATATGTTTCCAACAACTATAGTTTGTACACTAGTTAACGCTCCATTGCACATATCTCTCACCAAGTCGGTGTAGTGTCTAGAGACTCATTTCTTTTCCAACAC
>NW_006497600.1:1091655-1106639 GCF_000471905.2 Amborella trichopoda | reverse complement strand
ATATATATATATATATATATATATATATATATAGAGAGAGAGAGAGAGAGAGAGAGAGAGAGAGAGAGAGGAAAAAGTTCATATAATGTTGCAACCTTATACTGCACCTCAAAAATGTAGAAGAAAAGAGAATTCTGAAGTTAGAAAACGTTCCAATTGATCATCTCAACTTTGAGATGCATGGACATAAAGAAAAGATGGAGAAGAATTTCAAGTCTTAAAAATAATGTATCTTATAACAAGTTATATGGACTGTATATACATACATGCACACACATACACACACAAAATAAGTATTTACTTTTGGTACAAGGAGTAAACAGTCGCAATTAACCATTAAATAAGAAATCGGGTAATTGGGGAAAATGTCGGGCACAAAGTCCAAAAAATACAATATCTCGTATGTTGCAATGCACTTCAATTTGTCAGATTCTACATCCTGAAGCATGAGGCTCATCAATTTTTCAGCCATGAACAAGAGAAAAAACACTGATGCCAGTTAACCAAATTCTAATGCGGACACAGAACATTAGGATTGTGTGTATCCTTAAGGTGAGAAGAAATTTAAACAACTAAAATATGCGAATTGATTTCATGCTACAAAGCAAGGTGTCATGACATTTGTTTATGTTTTATTTTGAAAGAGAGGTGTCATGCCATGTTTATAACAGCAAAACAATTTGTAAGATTTTTTCCATTTACAGGAATTGAATAAGAAGCGTTCACATCAGTATACGAAGTCAAATGTTGTCCAAAATACCCATGTCTGTCTTTTGAATGCAAATGACAGTGGCCCATAATACAATATTGGATAGCCAATATGAAAATCACCATTTACCATATATAAAATAGCAATTTGATATCTGATTGGTTTATTTTTGTAGTCTAAAATCCCAGTTTCAAAAAAAATTGTGCTGCAAGGGCAATACTGTGGAACCGATGGTGGAAATCTCATTTCCTAAAAAAGAACATTTTTTTGCCTCGATTCTTGATTAAAGGCAATCAAGAGAAAATACACAAATTCCCTAAAATTTAGGGTTTGTAGGTTTAAAATCAGATTCCATGGGTAGATGCTTCAATGTGATTTTCCCAATTTCCAAGTCTTCACGAACTTTAGGGATTAAAATCTCAGTTTAATCAGCAGGAAAAAAAGATCCCAAATCGATGAAATACACATACCTGGTTTGTGGTTACCAGTAGGATAGGGTTAAGCTTAGGCTTCAATCGATTGGGGCGCTTCAGCTTCAATCGAGAAGCTTCACTGGTTTGCAGCTATGCTAGCTCAAACAACACTGATATATGGACCGAAAAATTTCTAAATTATTTGATTTGCAGATTCGGGTTATACGAAAGGAAGGTAGGTGATTTTTTTTGCGGGAGCTCGAACAGAGAGAGAGAGAGAGAGAGAGGCGAAAGGGCAGGTGCGAGGAAGAGAGCGTGAGGTGAGACAGGGAACAAAAAGCTCGCAGAGAGGGAGAGAGAGAGGAGAGGGGAGGGGAGAGAGAAAAGGGATGAGAGAGAAAAGGGATGAGAGAGAAGAGAGACGTGGAGTGGGGGGTAGAGAGAGCAGGGGAACAGGGAGAGGAAAAGAAAACGCTGTTTCTTTCTATAAAACAAAGAAATGGGACGAGAATGAGGCGGGAGCGGGAGAGAAAACACTGTTTCTCTCTCTAAAACACACACAAAAAGACAGAAAAAGAAGGAAAGGTCAAAAGAAGAGGTTGTTATATCGTATGAAGAAGAGGAAGTTAGGGAAAAAAAACGCAATCAGACCGCACCATGCACATTACTCCCGCCTGTCACTCCGCGTTTGCACCTCAACCTTACACGCCCCCGCGTATCAAGGACAGCGATGTTTGAACGCGGCAAACCAAAGAAATCCACTCTCTCTCTCTCTCTAAAAACCTCTCCTTCTCTCTCTAAAAACAGATGAGAAAGACGGTTACGGTACAATGTGAAGAGAATTGTTATGTTAAAAATAAAAAAATGAAATGGGTGGGGTTTGAACGGGTGTCTTGGGTGGGCGCATAGAGCGGAGGTGCGGTGCGGTTATATAAGGCACGGGGAGAGTGATGGATGCATCACGCTCTCCCGATTAGCCTCTTTTCATCTTCTCAAAGGAGCGCACCTCAAAGATAATAGCGCCGGTCGGGAATCACCACCATGGCCTCGCGCTAGTCTGAGAGAGCGTCCCTTGTCGTAAGGTATCTGATCCGGCCTTTTGCTGGCCCTATTCTTGTTTTGCATTTTGTACCCGGCCTGTTGTCGGCCTTACTCTTTTCGTATGTTGTAATGCATGCGGTATATATGAAACTTCTCGAGAAAGAGACGTTGAGAATTGTATGATCATCATATATTTGGTTGGTTGCAGGTCATTCTTTCTACGTCCATTCGAGTTAATTGTTTGAACGGACTTGTGATTGTTTGTTTGTCGGAAAAAAAAAAAACCCAAAAGAACTAGTTGAGAAAAAAGAAACAAAAAGATGTCTCGGATTGCATTGTTGGTGCTGCTCCCGCTCCTGTATCTCTCTGTTGAGGCGGAAAACCCTTACAGATACTTCAACTGGAACATCACCTATGGCACCATATCTCCTCTTGGAGTTCCTCAAAAGGTACTACTCAAATGGTGTTTTCTTTGTGTTAATTTCTTGTTTTTCATTCCCAAAAAGATAGTAACATTCAATTCACTGTGTTTTCTATCGCCAAATGATAATTTTTTCATTCCCCCAACAAAAAAGGAATGCTTCTGCAGTAATGTTATTCAATGTCTTTTCCCATCAACTCTGTTTGGGTTCTTTCTTGAGTCTCTTTTTTTAATTTTTTTCAATTTTCTCTGTTCTTTATTGAGTATTTTGTTGGAGAGAGAATTTGAATTATGCTTGAAAAATGTAACGTGATAAATGTATCATGGAATTGCAGGCTATCCTGATCAACAACGAGTTCCCTGGTCCCAACATCAACTCGACCACCAACGATAACATCGTCGTTAATGTCTTCAACAATCTGGACCAACCTTTCCTCCTCTCATGGTAACATCACTGATAAAAGCCACCCATGCCTCCTTCCTTCATGTTATTTGTTTCTGAATTTTATTATGATGATGATGATGCTGTGTTGTGCAGGAACGGTATCCAGCAGAGGAAGAACTCTTGGCAGGATGGGATGCCCGGGACCAACTGTCCAATCCCCCCGGGCCAGAACTTCACTTACCATTTCCAGGTCAAGGATCAGATTGGTTCTTACTTCTACTTCCCTTCCATGTACATGCACAAGGCTGCCGGTGCCTTTGGCGGCCTGCGAATCAACAGCCGCCTCTATATCCCTGTCCCATTTGACGACCCCGCTGACGACTACACTGTTCTCATTGGTGACTGGTACGCCTCTGACCACAACACCCTAAGGCGCCGCCTCGACTCTGGCCGATCCATCGGCCAGCCAGATGGTGTCCTCATCAATGGGATGAACAAACCCAACAAGGCGAACAAGCCACTCTTCAACATGGAGCCTGGCAAGACCTACCGCTACCGCATCTGCAATGTTGGCCTCAAGACATCACTCAACTTCCGGATTCAGGGCCATACCTTGAAGCTGGTTGAGATTGAGGGCTCCCATACCGTACAGAACATTTATGAATCCCTCGACGTCCACGTGGGGCAGTGCTACTCGGTCCTAGTCACTGCCAACAAGGTCCCCCGTGACTACTACATTGTGGCTTCGACCCGCTTCACCAACAAGTACACCCACACTGCCACAGCCCTCATCCACTACACCGGCTCCAAGAAGCCCGCACCCCTCATGCTCCCACCGGCCCCTACCGGTGTGGCCTGGTCCCTTAACCAGTTCAGGTCCTTCAGGTGGAACCTCACTGCCAGTGCTGCCCGCCCCAACCCCCAGGGCTCATTCCACTATGGCCAGATCAATATAACACGCACCATTAAGCTCTCCAACTCCGTTGGATTCGTCAAAAGTAAGCTCCGCTACGCCATGAATGGTGTCTCGTACGTGCGCCCCTCCACCCCTCTGAAGCTCGCCGAGTACTACGGTGTGGCCGCCCGCGTGTTCGACACCAAGGCGATCGCCGACATGCCACCTGCTTCCCCCCAAATCAAGCTGGCCCCTGCCGTGGTGAAGGGGAACTTCCGTGACTTCATCGAGATCGTGTTCGAGAACAGGGAGAAGAGCATCCAGTCGTGGCACCTCGATGGCTACTCCTTCTTCGCCGTCGGGATGAGCGGCGGGCAGTGGACACCAGCAAGCCGCAAGGTTTACAACCTACTCGACGCTGTGAGCAAGCACACCATACAGGTGTACCCCAATTCGTGGACAGCAGTGCTGCTGACCATCGACAACGCCGGTATGTGGAGCTTGCGGTCTGAGCTCTGGGAGAGACAGTACCTGGGGCAGCAGCTCTACCTCAGCGTCGTCTCTCCGGCCCGATCCCTCAGGGACGAGTACAACATGCCCGACAATGCCAGGCTTTGTGGCATCGTCAAGCGCATGCCCAAGCCCGCCCCATACACTTGAAGAGAAAAAAGACACAGACTACACCCCGATCAACCTAACCACTTCTTAATATTTTCTTACTTTTCATTTATTCTTCACCCACTCATCATATATTTCTTATATTCCTCTAACTCAATCAAACCAATCAACTGAAAGAATAAAAACAAGGCAAGGAAGAAGAAGAAGCAGCAGCAGCAGCAACAGTGTAACTAACTACTATTACTACTTGTTGGGAAGTTGCTTAATCTTGGAAATGAGATCCAATTCAATCCAATTTTTTCTATTGTTTGTTTCTTTGCTTGTTTGTTGAACAAAAATCATTTATTCATGGATAGATTGATGGGTTCATTTAGAGGGACCTGCCCACCCATATCTGTATGGACGTGTCGGCGCCCTACTGGAATTTTGGGTTGATGTACTAGGCACTCGAGACTCGACACGTGTACTAAATACGAATGTACTTCTTAGTTATTCCCCGTATAACACAATCTCATATTAAAACTTATTTTTTCTTTATTTTTATAATATTATCTTGGGCAAGATCCAAGCTCTCTTGAGCTTCTTCTCCAGGGTTCAAACTTACTTGGGCTCTCTTAGTTTCCTTCCATAACTAGAAGCTCTCTATCTCTCCAATCAGCTCCATTTCTCAATATCTCCTACCTTCTTTAAACCATAATTTTTATGCAATTGTGTCTCTCTCTCTCTATATATATATATATATATATATATATATGGCGTGGTCCTCATACTATAAAAGTTAGGCGAACCTTAAAAACCTACTAAATATGGTTGTTTCAATGCTAGAAAACCCTCCACATCCTCAACAAGTATAGATATGAAAAGTGGATTTAATCCATGTGATATTCAAGTGTTTGTCAATATGTTCGATCTGCATCATTTTTAGAGTTTTAGATTTTTGTAATTAGGGTTAAAAAATAGATCCACAAGCCATCGAAGCGATTTCTAACACTGAAGCTATATCTTCCAGGTGGATATAGAGGTGTGCTTTACTTTGATTATTTAATATTGATGCTTTATATAAACCGAATGTATATATATTTATATATATACGAAAAAGTATACAATGAGACTATTTACTTTTGGTACAAAGTGGTCACAATTAATCTTGACTATTAGATGTCGAATTGGATGGATACATTATTCTATTGACCAAACACAAACTTCAAAAGAAATATTCTTAGGTCCGGACCCAACCCAACCCGTTGGTATCTCTTATTGGCTGATTTTGTGGTTTATTGCCCGGAAATCCATCCACTGCAGACCCGCCCAAAGTTTTGTTGCAACTATGCTTTGAGCTGACACTTTGAGTCCCGTAATGCTCTGATTTCATTAAAACTTCGAATTTTCTCCCTTTTAACCTTATAATCCAGTCTCAATGACCTAATGGAGGCCACTCCAGGGAGGTTTTATTATTATTATTATTATTATTTATTTATTTATTTATTTTTATTTTTTATTTTATTTTTATTTATTTTTTTTTTTTTTTGTAAGGTAGCATTTGCCATGCTGCAAATGACATAGTCCTCTTATATTATCCACCACAATTATCGATTTTTCCACCACGGCTAAGTCGCATGGGACATTTTTTAAATTATTTTGTACTGAATCTCAATTAGTTCCTTTGAACTCTGGGGCACGTTGGGTTCGTATGAAAATAGTTATTTTCATATAAAAGAACTCTCCCAAATGATTATGTGTGGGTTTTATTTATTTATTTATTTATGGGTGTGGTTTGTATAGGGAGCAACCTTAAACAATCCAATTAAGGCGCACCACTAAATTTTATCATAATTTTGATGTCAAAAAATCTTAAGATTATCTCAAAATATATTTTCAAATTTAATTATAAAATTTTAACCTTCAAAAGTAGTTAAAATCAAGTAAATCTATAAACATATGAAAATCTTGAAAATAAACGATCTAGATAATGTGTTGCAAGATGCACTATTTCTTGCACTCAAAATCTTATTCTTTTTCATATTCTTATATCTCTATATCAAGATGATCAATTAGAAGGTTTTTCAATTTAAAACAACCTTCTCCAATGGATTTTTTAAATGCATTTGTAATTCTACATTTTAAAGCTGCAACCTTATATAAATTTTTTCTTTATTTATTTAATGATGATTAGGTGTAAGAGTTGCAAAATGGTTTGAATAAGTAAAGCCTCCGGTTAAAATTGCAATTCAAGTATTAGAAAACCTTTATAACGATCATCTTAGCTTGAAAATTATGGTTGTGAAAAACATTAGGATTTCAATCTCTTAAAGTATGGTTATTACAACAAATTATCTAGACCATCCATTTCGCCCTAAAAGTACGTGTTTATAGATCCGCAAGATCTATACCATTTTTTGAGTTTCAAATTTTATTGTCGGTGTTGGAAATTGATTTTAGAGCTATCATAGATATTTTCATTGCCTTTGGACAAGGATTTGAGGTGACGCTTTATTTTGTTTTTATAGTCTAAGCCTTGCAGAAACCTCATCCGTACGAGTGTTTTCATACTAATTGGTCCCGTCGCATTTTATATGAGAGTTATTTCGTTTGAAAATATTTTCACATAAATATTTTCACAACAACCCGGTGTGAAAAACTACCCCCACACAGTTATCGGGGTGGTCAAGAGTGGTTAAGCCTTGGATGTGTGCCCTTACTTATAAGGGCTTGGTTTGAGCCTTGTACGTGTTAAAGAGCGAGATAGATGTATATGATGTTGACAACTTTGTCATTTTATTTTGATAACTGCCACAAAGATTTATAAAGAAATATTTTAGGGAGGAATGATTATGTGAAGGAGAGACAGACCTGCATTCTCTTAGATTAAAAGTAATTTTTAAATTCTTTAATTTAATTAAATTTGGAAAATTATCAAAAATATTTTTTTAAAAGAAAAAACCAACCTTTTTGAAGACTACAACGATACCCTTTTTTTCACTGTTCACTTTTTTTAATACCTAAAATACTTTTAACATATCTAATTGTGCCATGAAAGATCATCACGGTCTTGGTAACCGTGATGCTTATAAACCTCATCAACACTCATCAATTGGTTCCAATGTATTTTTTCACACCATTTTGCAGCCAATTGACCACATGTGCCATAAGTTCAAACTTCACCGAGAGATGTATAGTTGTAGGGAGCAATAGTAGTTCAAACATAGTCATATTCCCTGAAAAAGAAAGATAATATAATTTTTTAATAAAGATATGATTAGTATAAAGTTGTCAGAAAGATATGATTTGAATAAGGTTGTAAGATTATTTGTAGAAGTAAAGTCACGATGCTCTACACTGTCTATTTTAATTGGATGGTATGAATTTAACACGGTTTTCAAAATAATGTAAAAAGTGACACATCAATATCTAAACCACATTATCCAAATAAAAAAGAAACTTTCACATAAAATTTTGATAAATAATTGTTAAATAAGACATAATCGATAATATCCTTATAAAATTTGTTGACGATAATATCATGCTTATAATTGGTGAGCCAAGAAAAATATATTATACTCCCTCGGGAGTATACTGTACTTTTGCTCCCTCAAGTAAAACCCCTCTTAGGATTAATTTTAGGACTTCAAATTTATTTTTGAGATATAACCTCTTAGATCATGGATTGACCTCAATATCATCCTTATCATTATCATAGGTTTTTTTCAACTAATTGGAGTTGGCTACACGAATCGTACTCTGTCATTCCAATCTATCAAGGGTCATACCATTACTGAGATCATTATCCCCACATCATTTTTCGTTACTTCAAACCAGATCCTTTTAGCCCTATCCCTTGTCATTTTTTAGCCTTCCATTTGAACTGACGCGTACCTCCTAACAGCTATTGTACTGGGTCTACACTGCACATGACTAACCAAGCTGTCTACTTTAGTTCATCTCATCGCTTATTAGTGTCATACCTAAAGTCTCTTGAATGTATTCATTTCAACTTCTATCCCTTCTTGTCTTGTTACTCATCTATCTTAACATCTTTATTTCTGCTACACTCATTCTATGTGTATATTATTTCTTGACCGTCAAATACTCTACCAAAGTTGTCCTATGGAACTTATCTTTCAGCTTTATTGATATGCAGCGGTCACATAAAACTCTATTTACACATCTCCCTTTCGCTTACCCAACTCTAATTCTTTATACAATATATTCCTCAATCTCTTCATTTTCTTGGATTAGTGATCCAAGATATCGGAAGTATACTCTTTTTGGTATTTCTTAGCCATCAATCTTAACTACTCACTCGTTGCACTTGAAAAGCTTTCCTAATTGCAAGCTCTATGCATTTGAAAAAAATAATGTATTAAAATTTAAAAGATACTGTCCAATTTTTAGATGGTGAGATCTAAGTAAAAGAAAACTCAAACTTCAATTTTTTTTTTATTCAAGAATAATCATCTAATAATTTTTAAATAGTTCCAAAACTTTCAAATCTCCCAAGCATATCTTCGTATTGGGGCAGTAAATGTGAACTATGCTCCCATGGGAGTGTGGTATACGCACCCATTAAAATTGTTTATGAGATGACCTACAATAGGGGTGGCAACTAGTTGGGTTGAGTCTGGTTCAGCATGGACCCAAAAAAATGATATGGACCTGGACTTGGACTAGGACCCAATCAAACTTGAACCCAAAAAAATATCATGGGACCCATACCCAATTGGACCTAACCCAAAAAATAAAATATCTATGTATTTAACTATATTTAAATACACTTAATATATTGGGGCCTAGAAAATTTTATAAGACTCAAACCCCGACCTAGACTCGAATAATGTTTAAGATTTGGACCCAGACCCGACCTGTTAGATCCAAGTTTTGGACGCATACCCAAACCTAGATTGGGTCGACCCTCGGGTCCCGGATCAGATCCGGGTCCATTGCCACCGCTGGTCCCACAACGATAATTGTCCCTTAGATTCGAATAACATTACAAAAAAATGACAAATCTCGCTAGGGGAAAGCTTTCAGTCATAAATCTCACTGCACTTGCATTAATCATTCCTTAATCATTTATTAATCATTCCTTCGTAACAAACCATTTACTAATTTAATACAGTTGCCTTTCCTTTTAAAGCAAGTATGCGGAACTGACTGTAAAAGTAGTTGTATTAAAAGTCTCCCGAGTAAAATATAATAAAAAAATGCTGTGATATTTAAGTTGCATAAGCATGAAAAGCAACAATGGGCATTTTAGACTTTTTATTATTTAAATATTAATTTACGAATAAAAAATAGTTTAATTTTTGTCACTTTTCACACTCCTTATCATTCCCCAACGTTCGAATGTCTCGTCAAGAATACAAAACGCTATACGCCATACTCGCCACTGAACTGCTCAGAGACGACCGTTATTTCGGCCTAAAAGACAGAAAAAACAAATTGTCATTAAATTGCCGTGTTTTTCGTCACAAATGTTTCCTTCCGAAATAGAATATCAAAGAAAAAATTACTAAAAACACCTCAAAATGTAGTTTCTAAACACTTTGCCCCACTTTAATTCTTTTTCACTAAATTTTTTCAAAATTTAACTTTTATAACTAATACCCCAAACCTCAAAAAAATTTAAAAAAACAAGTTTGCCCTTCCCTTTTTAACCGACCAATTTTACACTTGAGCACGTAGAGAATGCACTCCGGATAATATTTCACTGTTAAATAGGCAGTCCGGCACCTGTAAAACGCACTCCGACATCTTTAGAATTCACTCTGACAATTGATGAACTCGCTCCGGTGAATAGTTGACTATAAAATAGGCACTCTGGCACTTGTAAAACGCACTCCTGCACCATTAGAATGCACTCCAGCATTTAGTGAACTCGCTCCGACGAGTAGTTCACTGTAAAATAACAACTCCGACACTTGTGAAGAGCGCTCCGGCATGTGAAGAACATCGAACCGGTAGTTTTCTCCCTAGATATTTTGCAATCCGACAATTCACCACATCACCCCGATGATATTCTTCCTGGAAACACAAGCACTCCTACGAATGCACTGGTTGTCCGGCATAGTTGAATATGGCTACGTCAAATAGTCTGGAGTTTTGGAGCTTCAATCCGGCAATTACGTTCCTGGCGGGTCAGTCCGGTCATCTTTACGAGCGGTCTGGCTATTTGTTTATTTTGGAGACCGGTGATTTGTAATATAACTCTGGTAATTTTACTACTGGAGTGGGTTCAATCCAGTGTTTTAGATATTCGACCCGGCATATTGTTGTCTCATAAGCACTCCGGTAGTTTAGAAACTCAGTCAGGTGAAAGGTTTATTGGGGTCCGTCCGAAGGATTTGGTCGCATGTTCAAGGTACGGGAAGGGGTATTTTAAGAAACGATGGTTTCTACCAAAAAGAAGTGAAAAAAGATAGGGGTGGGGGGTAAAGTGTTTAGTAATATATTACTACTAAAAGACCCGTTTCCATGGTTGTCTCCTAGAAGTTTTGCCCCAATAAATCCGCTTAACTAGTATTGTTCGTAGTATACCATCATCATCGTCAAAACATTTTCCTAACTAATTAGCGTATGTTTGAAAATATTCAACAATCTGATCATCGGATACATAAATTGAGAACGAGCCCCAAACAATGTCATGCATTATCCATGGCCAGATAAACATATAGGGTGTCAACTTGTGACATTTTTTTTTATCTTAATCCTAGCCATCTATTCAAATATGGACATCTATGTTTCTCCTAGCAAATATAAGTTTATAATTATGCTTGTGACGTTTTTTTCGATGCAATCCTAACCATCCATTCAAGTCCAAATGGCACAGATCTCCAAACAGGGATAAAACTGCAAATAATATGCAGGGACATGCAAGAAGGTTCCCTAAGTAGTAATTACTAGTAATTGCGCTTCAGAAATACTAGGTATTTTTATTTTATTTGTTTTTTTAGTGTTCCATTGAGCTATGGATATTATGATTTGAAAACAAGAGGACTCCATCGTAATTACGTTCAAAGGGCGTGGTCCTTTTTAATAAGCACCGAAAAGATAACGGAATACGGACCGTTGAACGATAATTGGACGCCGCTAAAACGAAATGAATCAATAAAAACCACCCGTGAAAATCTCATGTCACCTTCCTCTTGGTTTACATACCTTCACATTCATACCACCGCCTATTAACTCCTTAGTATTATTCTCTCTCTCTCTCTCTACACCATTGTTCATTTCTCTCTCTATAAATTCTCTTCATCTCCCTCTGTTAACTCCTCTCTCTCTCTCTCATGGAGCAACCCAATGTCTTCACGATTCTTGGGTTGTTTTTCCTGCTGAATTCGGCAACTTTAGGAGGATTGGGGTCTGAATCCCGACCAAGGGGCCACCACCCATGGCTTAAACCGCTCGGGAAACGCACGATTACAGTCGATTGCCAAGGCTTCGGCGACTTTCTAACTGTTCAAGCAGCCATTGATTCAATCCCTGAGGGCAACACAGAGAATGTCACCATTCAAATTGGTGCTGGGTATTACGTGTGGGTTCTCTATTTTCTCCTCAAATTTGCTATAATCCCCTTTGAATATATATATATCTCTCTCTCTCTCTCTTCCTCTCCCACACACATTGCTGGTTATTACATGTGGGTTTTCTCTCTCTAGATTATTAATGGTGAGGTGTGTGTTTTTTGCAGAGAGAAGGTAGTGGTGCCTGCAAGTAAAGCTTTCATAACGCTTCAAGGGGCGGGGCGTGATGTTACGGTTATCGAATGGCACAACCGAGCAAGTGATCTCGGCCCAACGGGCCAGCAACTACGAACTTATAACACTGCTTCTGTTACTGTCTTCTCTAACCATTTCACAGCTAGAAATATGAGCTTTAAGGTCTATTTTATTACCATGCATTCACTTCTTTGCTTGCTCGTATGTGTGTTTTAGTAGAGAGAGAGAGAGAGGAGATTTGTGGCTATCATATTGTTCAGCTCTGAGCATCACCATGAACCTCTCTCTCACATAAACAAACGTGTGCCTTCTCTCTCTCTACATCTCTCACCCACCAAAAAGAAAAGAGTAATTTTCGTACAAACACAAAAACAAATAGGAAAATATGAAATGGCTAATTTTTTATGATAATTACACACAAGGTTTTTCCAAATTTATTTATTTTTTAGTTTTTCTTTAACACAGTCTGAAGATCGATGGAGACCTCGGACCGCTCTAGAACCGAGCACTTCCATGGAGGAAAAGAGTGGTCAGGATCTCCAAATGCTTTAAAAGTGAGCTCGGTCGAAAGAGCGCTCTTTTTTCTTTTATACATAAGGGAAAATATATGGATAAAATTATTAAATTGTTGATCTCTCCTAGGTAACTTAATAAATTTCGTTTTCGGTTTCGGTTTCGGTTCTCTATAAAATACGGCTCCAACATCCACTCCGAGAGTTGAGGCTGGGTCATCAAGGGTATTATGGTAATTGTATGAGTAGAGTCTTTTTAATGACATGGCCAATATGGCTGCTTCCAGCTGGTCTTCACCCAGCAGGTCCGGAACAAACCTTGGAATAGACCTGGAACCTGCAAGATCCAGGTCCGCTGAACCTAGAGACACTCTTGAATGGTGCACTTTTAGGCTTTAGAAGGCCCATGTTAGGGGTCAACACAAACACAAAGGGTCCTGAATAGCGGTGGCAATTGGATTGGGTCGACTGTCGAGTTGACAGGTTGACGTAACACAGGTCCGAGTCTAGATTCATATGTCAGACCCCCACTGGGTTGGGTTGGGTTTTGTGATTCAAATAACCTAGATCCAACCTACATTGGGTCTACCTTATTGGGTCAGGTCAGGTTGGATCTGGATCAAGGTCACCCAACCTTATATATATATATATATGTAATATTGTTAATGTATTACAAAATATTTATAATAAATTTATTTATTTTTTATCGGGGCCCAGAGCTCACTGGACCCAACAAAGGGTATGGGTTGGGTCTGGATCCAAGTGACCACTTCAGTAGCCCTGGTCATGGTTGTGTGGAACGCTCTCCGTGGAAGTCTTGGCATGCATCCAGTGAATAATTTTACGAATAAAGTCATTTTGGTAAATTGAGGTGGGGCTAGGCATCCATCCACGTAGACCATGGCTCCAGCCCTGAGAGGGTTGGGTGGGCTGGGCTGGGCTGGGCTCGGGTGAAGTGCACTGTGATAATTTAGGGTTTTTGTTCTAAAATTTCATGGTTAGGGTCATTTTGCTGATTATCTTACTTGTCTGTAGAATACGGCTCCGGCCCCAATGCCAGGGATGGAAGGGTGGCAGGCGGCCGCATTCCGGATATCGGGAGACAAGGCTCTGTTTGTGGGGTGCGGATTCTATGGGGCACAGGACACACTCTGTGACGATGCGGGGCGGCATTACTTGAAGGACTGTTACATCGAGGGATCCATCGACTTCATCTTCGGCAACGGCAGGTCCATGTACAAAGTAAGCATGCAATGTCCCATCTCTCTCTCTCTCTCCCCTGCTCAAACTTTCTCTCTCTTCTCTCCTTTGTTTCTCTCTCTAGATTTTCCTTGTTCTCTCTCTTACTTTTGTATCTTTTTGTGGTCGGTCATTTCCAAAAGTTTCTCTCTTTTCGGTGCGCAATGAGAAAACCAACTTTTTAGGCACTCATCAACGGGAGTCCCTTTTCTTTCCTGCTTCCCTGCACTCTACAAACTTTATAACAGTCTGTATCTTATCTCAACTGTCCATCATAAAAATTGGACGGTGGATGTCAAATGGTTGCAGTGGATCGTGTCACATGAACCGTGAGATGAATGTGTATCTTACTATTTGCAAACTTTTTGTACTGGTTCCCATAAAAAAACCTCCAAAATGCCCTTATACATTTCCCTCTCTTGTATAAAATTCCTCAAATATCCACTTCTAAGCTTTTTTGCAGGAAGACCGAAAAGCTACCTCCTACTGAGCTTCAATTGCTATGTGCTGCTTAAAATAGGCCGAGTTGTTTTTTCAATTATATGGGGTAAGTTATAGCTTAAAATAATATATTTTAAAATATTTTTTATTTTGCTTTAATTAATAAAAATTATAACCTTTTAAAAAAATAATAATCTTATTTTATAGCATATGACGACTGAGTCCTCCATCAATGATAATCAATAGCCCCTTAATTTATCTCAAATTTACTTTCCAATAGTACGAATCAGCGTTTAAAAAAACGCCGAATCGAACCGGACTCGCCCGATTCGACTCGAAAATCGCCATGGACGGATCAAATCGACGAAAAAAATGGGATTCGTCCGGTTCTAGAGAGAACCGGACGATTCTGTACAGTCACTCGCCGATTCACTGTACGGAATCGGCGAGTCCGAACAGTGAATCAACGAGTCCCGTATGGAATTTTTTTTTTTTTTTTTTGTAATACATGATCGACTTTTTTGTAATCCATGATCGAAATGTTTGTTTTTTTTTTGTAATCCATGATCGAAATGTCTTGTTTTTTTTTTGTAAT
>NW_006497600.1:1069176-1080259 GCF_000471905.2 Amborella trichopoda | reverse complement strand
GTAAGGAGTACGTCCGTAACTACATCTACAGGGGTACGGGTTCGACTTAGTACAAGGAACGTACCTCTACGTACGTCTCTAGCTCTCTCTCTCTCTCTCTCTCTCTCTCTCTCTTCTCTCTCTCTCTCTCTCTCTCTCTCTCTCTAGGTAGCAAAGCTCTGGATTTCACAAGCACTTCATCTCTTCTAGCGCCTGTGAGTTTATTTTTAGTTTTTATATTGTTCTTCATTTTACTACTTATGGAAATTAGATGAGATGCACACTATGCTCCCGCGGCATCATAGTGATCAAACTATTTATGGATACTGTTGGTGGTCCCACATGATCACTCTATTACACGGTCTCCCGCCTAGGGGAGGACAAAACTTATCTCCCACTTTAAAAATAAAACAAATGGGTAAATTTTAAACACCCACTATCCGACCCCTTTCTCTCTCTCCAAAACAAAACAAAAAAAAAGAGACCCTACTTATGAACTAGTGTGATTTAAGAATTGAAAAATGAGACTTTCTCTTAATATAAAAAATATCCAATATTGTTTTCTAATATTCATCTTATAAACGAATTTATCCATACCCAAAAAAAAAAAAAAATCATTTATCTTAGGGAGAGACCATTTTTTTATAAATAAGTGGGAGAAGCCCCCTACCAGTTTTCATTAATAATAATAATAAAGGAATAACAACTCATTATCTTACAACTTCATAATAGAGTAATTGTACCAAATCACTTCACAATAAAGTAATTGTGCCAAATTATGAAGTAAATGAACTGAAATAGAATCTAACAGACAAGAGCACCAAACTGTAGCTTCAGAACGAGATGTAGCCCTCTTAACAAGTATATTGGCTACCGTGTTGGCCTCACAAAAGATGTAGGAAATAGACCATGTGCGATTAGATAGTTTGTATTGACAATTGACTACAACTATATATAACGTTCACAGAGGTTTGCAACGCTATGGAATAACCTTCACATAAGGGATGAGTCACATTCAATTTGAAAAGAAAAACAATGTAGCTGAATGGCTAGTTTAACCCCTTCCAAGCCAAAAAAATTTGTGTACTTTTTAGAAACCCTACCGAAGGGTGTTGCAAACACAGCAGCAATAAATGCACCATCATTATTTCTTATGACACCAGTACCACGCTAAATCTGGGTTATGAAAAAAAGCTCCATTAATATTTATCAGGGAGTGAGTATGTTTTGTCTTTTGAAAATGGTCTCAGACCATCAAAATCTTTTCCTTTTCCTTAGTTAACTTGAGATAGTGTTTCTTTGTACTGGCCACCATCAGAATCTCTCTCTCTCTGCATTTTTAAAGTTAAGGACAAGAAGGTATCAAGGCTCCATAAACAAGTTAAGGATGAGATGCCCTCTCAAAAGAAAAAAAAACATAATTTTTTCCTAATAAAAGAGTTTTACTCAACAAGATGCTCCATTATGCCTAAAGCTCCTTGATTTATTTTCTCTCTTTTTTACACTAGTTGGTGTGCAAAGTAGTGCAACTTTTTTTTCCTTTTTTTTTGTTTTTTGGCTTTTTTTGTTTTTTATTGAGTAAGTGGGTAGAATCGTTGTAAATCGTCAAGCGCTAAACAATTAAGCCCGAGCGCTTTTCCTAAATACTACCACTGGCTAGTAGATAATTACCCCTGTTATCACATTATTGGAAATTCCTCTTTCTCTCTCTCTCGATAGTATCAAATCTAAAAGACGTATTACTTTGACAATGTGTTAAAATATGTGCAAAAATACGAAAATGGCCACGGGAAAATTGTCACTTAAGGCCAATACTTGAGTTCTTCTCCTCATAATCCAACCACGTAAAACTTCAGAAATAACACAAAAATTAGTGAAAAAATTCACAAATAACACAGAAATTAGGGGTCCGAGGTAGTTTGCTCCATTAAACCAAGGATAATTGTAAGGAAAGTTATTTAATTAAGCAAAACATTTCATGCTCCTGCGAAAGCTTATCATCCATTTACTCTCTCGAGTAACACCCAATTGAGGAGTAATTTTATGACCCAAATTTCGGGGATTAACCTCTTTAACCTGTAGACTTGCCTCAATGGAAAAAAAATTCTAAATCTCACTCTTTACCCACTCGGAAAAAAATAAGGGAAAAAGATATAGAGCCTTATCTCTATAAGTATAATCTCAAACCTCCGATTTAAAAGAAAAGTTCTTTGACCCCTTTCGTACTTTTTTCATTGTCTAAATTATGACATTTAACCTTTCGTTTTTCTAATGACTTCATGATATAAATTGAATGTGGGATACCTCTTTTAACCTACTTGTGAGGTTCAAGAGACAAGAGGGATATGAGGTTCAAGGGAGGGAGAGAGAGAGGGAGGAAGGGGTTCATGGATGATGATGATGATGGGGACATTAGAAAAAACAAAAAGAATAAATGTTATAACTTGAAGAGGATCCATGGGCTTTCCATAGATGAAGGATTTATTTCATATTATTACTATAGGAATGGGGGTGTATGTCTTTTTCCCAGTAAATAATATCCTATGATTCAATAGAGAACGTCCCAAGCTTTAGAAAGGTGAAAAATAAGTGTTCGTGAACTCAAAATTCAAATTTTTTCTTTTACGATAATCATCTAGTGATTATTAGGAGGTGGTCCCAAAATTTCAAATTGAGTAAAAAATCCTTCCAAAGAAAGTCTTTAGCCCAAGGGAGTAAATGTACAAAATGCTCCCGAGGGAGCGTAGTTTGCACTCTTCACCACATCTATTCAAACAAGAGGAAGCGCATCAGGGCACTTGCATTAAAGATCCCCGACTGTTAATGGCATTTAATTAAAATATAACACAAGCTTTTGTCCTTTTTGCCATAAATTTAAGCTTAATGGTTCAAAACATGTTGAAAATCCCATAGTATCTACGCGTCATGGTCTCTCCGAACCACCTCGTCAAATTTTAGCCATTTGCTCCTTACCTCTCTAGGTTCAACTTCTCCCTAGTTAGTTAAACGCTTGGTTGTCCAGCGGCACCATCACGTAGCTCTTGCCAAAACACCATATAAGGGTATATTCGACCACAAAACTCTCAATTTATCTTCATTCGTTCATTCATATCCAAAATTCAATTTATAAGAAAAAATTGTTTCGATGCTAAAAAATGCTTCTAATCAATACCCGCATGGACAATAGAGCTAGGGTTTCAAGAGCTCAAATCTCTTCCGTTATTTTTCCAATTCAAACCAAGGTTTTACAAAACGGAACGATCATGTGGATCTTCCATTTGAAAAACCAGAATGGATTAGCGATCTGGATGGGCTAATTTCGGCCTTAAAAAATTGTCAAAAGGTCACTAAATATCTCTGAAAGTAGCTTTTTTTGAGTTTCCAAAAAAACAAACTGCAGTACACTAAGCTTTTATTATTTTGCAAAATACATAGAATATTACATTCGCATCGATGAAAAATAAGAAGCTTACAATCATGATGGATATGAATACGCGATCCTAAATAGAGCATAAACTACTATAATACATCCTACTACCAAACTAAAAACCGTGTCATTCTTCCTCTTCATCGTGTAGATGAAGAGTCATTGAGTAGTAATTTAGTCACTTATATTACAAATAAAATTATTAAATACCATTACTTATTCAAGATTCCAAACACTCACCAAAAGACAATAGAACGACACTAGAAACCTTTAGAACCTTCATTGATATGGCAATACAAGGTAGCTTCACTGAAATGTTCCGCTCTCTTTGTAGTAGAGCCCTAGAATTCTATAGACTAATTCCATTAGGACAATAAAGATAAGGTTTTACCAAGGAGCCATAGAACCAGATAGGGCCTTAGTTTCAAATAGTACCATGAGATGTTGGCCTTTTGATAGACAGGAAGGGGGAAGATGAAATGAAGGAAGAGGTGCTGGCAACCATCCTTCATATGGCTTAGGCAAGAGCAATTTTAACAAAAAAAATTGAGAAGGTACTGAAGTGAAATGAATAATTAAAAAGTATAGGTTGATTGATTTGACGATCTAAATTCTTGAGGTTGTTGGGACCATTTCAATGATGTTTTCAGGATGCTCAATTGGTAAGAATCATGAAAACATAGTACTGGAGGTCCAAGTATAAGGCCTCATTTAGACTTTGTAAACTGGTACAAACTAAAAAATTAACAGAGGCCATGTCCAGATATGCAATGTGTGTGTGCACGCACAAGCGTGTCTGTGAAAAAGAGAGGGGTTGTTCAATAACATTGTATGCATGAAAATGTTAATTCCAAAAGAAAGCTTTATGCCAATCCCCGAATATTCATAGGCATACAAATATCCTGTCATTAAGTGTTGTAGCTAGTAACTAAGTTCAAATTGAATCAATAAACTTTTGATCCCGCATGTCAAAACTGCTGCCCAGAAATCATCTCAGGACACAGCAGATTATCAACCAAGAAAACAAAAAACAAAGAAACAGCGAAAAAGAGGTGGTCATGAAACCAGAATGGCTAATGCCAGCACTACTCTACCTCAATATCTCGAATGCCAGCTTCTCCATTTCCAGCTTTACTAGTCTCTCCAACTTTGACATCTACACCAGGAGTTGAGGCTTCTATAGATACAACTGAATTCTCCACCCCAAGACTTGCCTTCTCTCCATTCGAAACTTCTGAAGGGCCCCGCTTCTCATTTAAAGCTTGCTGGACCTGATCTCGGGTCTGGCCATTAGCATCTGAAACCATTTGTTTGGTTTGATTCTCCACAACCACCTTTTGGGTGGGAGGGTCCAAAGCTGCTAGGTGGGTTTGTTCCCCTAAAACCACTGAACTCACTTGTTGGGTTTGACTTTCGAGAACCACTTCACCACCCTGCACAAAAGACCAGCATCGAAGTTGAGGATCTAAAACCACACAGTTGAGGTTCCCCCTTAAATCCAACATTTGTTTTTTAATGGAAAGGAGATACTTCATTGAATTAAATAAAAAGAGGATATGATGGCTTGAGCAACCCACCTGTGCTGGACTTTGCTTTGAAACTGCCTGCTGAATTTGGGGATCAGAAACCACTTGTTGGGGCTGAGAGAAAATCACCTGTTGATCAGCATGGATGACTATCATCTTTTTTGTTTTTGAAGGGTTGCAGAGGTACATACAAGAAGCCAAAAATAAATAAATTAAAAAAGGGTGAACCCTAACCTGTTGGGCCTCGGCAGAACCTGCTTGGTTGACCTGTGCTGGGAGAACAGGTGGATTCAATGAAACAGCTTGTGACGCTTGCGGGGGGGCACCTGAATGCTGGCCTTGGTTCCTGAAGAGGTCTTGGGCTTGCAACCTCTTCACTCTTGACATATGCCTCTTGCCAGCGAGATGTACCTCGAAAACAGCCTGTGTATCACAAGTGACATTGCACAGTGAACACACTTTAGGTTGCTCCCTAATGGTCTCAGCTTTCTTGCTATGCTTTTGTCGCTTAGCCTTACGCATGTCGGGATTGAACCTAGGATTATGCCTCTTAAAGTTACCACGCCTAAAAGGCCTAGCATTAGCTGAATTAGATTCTGGCTTTTTAGCATCTGTATCCAATGGCTCTGCCTTCTCACTTGGCAACTGCTCAGCCGAGCCTACAGGCTGCTCAACTGATGTCACAAGCTGCTCGGTTGGTACCGACTCTCCTAAGGGTTTCTCAGTCTCATTTCCATTTTTCATGATCTCTTGTTGGGTCTCTTGTAAGTTTGAGGGGTTGTTTTCAAGTTGAAAAGAAGGCTCAGTGATGGAGGGTTGAGATCCCTCCAGGGAGGGCCTGGGTTGAGAGTCTGAGATGGGTGGTCCAGATTCAGAGATCAGTATTTGTGATCCAGGAATCGATGGCTGAGATAGGGAAGTCGGAGCACTCTGAGTCTGAATGTCATTCTGAAGTTTTTGAAGGTTTTTCTTGTGCTTCTTACCACTGAGGTGCTGATTGAGAATTTCCTGGCTGTTGCATTCTACTTTGCATATGTCACATGGAAATATTTGGGGTTGTGCTGGTGTTTGTGAGGCCCGCTTGCCCTTTTCCCCAATAAATCGGCCTCTACCCTGAGCAATAGAAGGGGGAGCCCCACCGCGAGCAAAATTCAAGGTCCCACCCCGAGAAAAATTTGGGTGGCCCCGACCTCGACCAAAATTAGGGAAGGTTGGTGGGGCCACACCTTCTGGTCTTGGAGCATAGTGGTTGAATGGACCACCACCCCTTCTTCCACCGCCTCTATATGGAGCGGCCCCACCCCTTCTGCCACCTCCATCTCCAGTAAAACCGCCCCTAAAAGGGGGTCTTCCACCCTGAGGAAGAGTCAATAAAACCCTCAGAGAACTTAATTACTGAATAAAGACATTTGATTGTATAATATTAAGTAGTATATCATACAACTATGCAATGAAATAAGGTAATATGGTCCTACAAAGAGTATCCCCCATCTATTCCTGAAGATGGACAGTAGAGACAAATCCATGTGGGGCTCAGTGGGACTTTAACCTCCTCGATGCCTAATTCGGAACAGATGGTAGATACCCAATTGGAGTACAAATCATTTTATGCTGAAATCAATTTATGGTATATTTTCCCTGATATTACGTAAAAACGTGGAAAGGGAAAGAACTTCCATATCCGTAAACTAGTATCCATATCACATATAAAAACATAATATAAGATAGTATAATCAGGGTCATGTAGCCAAGAAGACAGTGTAATTGGTGTTATTGAAGTTAGACAATAACAAAAACACATAAATAAATTGAATAATCAAAACATATATACGTAAATGATGTGTCCAATAGGTTTGGATTTCTCATCCAAAATATAAAAGAGCTGCGAAGAAGAGAAAAAATATGTAAGAAAGCATGATTTGAAATCAGCTTGATGAGGTCCACAAGAAGCAAAATGCAATGGATGTCAAATAAAGGTTGACAATTTTATGTCAAAACCATTGCCAAGTAAGAGAAAATGTAGCTGACAAATTGTCCTAGTCTGCACTCCCTTGCCTCACAATTTCCAAGTAACATTTAGAAATATGATCTAGAAATACCAAAAAGAGCACACTTCCAATATCTTGAGCCGATAATCCAGAAAAATGAAAAGATTGACGAAAATATCGCATATAGAATTAGTGCTGGGTAGGCGAAGTGGAGATGTACAACTGGAGTTTTATGTGATCACCGCATATACCAATGAAGCTGAAAGGGAAATTCTATAGAACAGTTGTGAGACCAGCTTTGCTTTATGGAGCGGAATGTTGGGCAATCGGGAAATAACATACTTATAAGATGAGTGTAATTGATATGAGTATGTTGAGATGGTTGAGTGGAAAAACACGAAGGGATAGAATTCGAACTGAATATATTCAGAAGAACTTAGGTGTAGCGTCAATAGGCGATAAGATGAGAGGAAGTAGACTTTGGTGGGCTGGCCATATACAAGGCAAACCCAATAGAGCACTTGTTAGGATGCACGAGTTGGTCCAAAAGGAAGTCTCAAAAAGGGAAAGGGGTAAAACCCAAAAGGACATGATTGGAAGTAGTTAAAAAATATATGGGGATTTATGGCCATAATGAGGGTATGACCCTTGCCAGAGTAAAATGACGGACCAAGATTCATGTAGCCAATCCCAAATAGTTGGAAAACGCTTTGATGATGATGATGATGATTAGAAATATGACAGAAGTAACTTCAGCAATTATGACAAAGGGACCATACACAATGAAGCATGTAGTTTACTAACATAAAACTACACATCATCTCAACCGTCCGTTGTTGAGATGAATGTTTCTCTACCAAAGGAATGGCTCACCACCATCAGTTACCAACAATAGATGGTTGATGTAAGGTGTAGCTTAGTGCATGTCTAGTACAATGCATCACATCATGGGTGCATGATGTGATGCGGTATTACCCATATGATAAAGGGACCATACACAATGAAGCATGTAGTTTACTAACATAAAACTACACATCATCTCAACCGTCCGTTGTTGAGATGAATGTTTCTCTACCAAAGGAATGGCTCACCACCATCAGTTACCAACAATAGATGGTTGATGTAAGGTGTAGCTTAGTGTATGTCTAGTAGAATGCATCACATCATGAGCCTTTTGGATCACGTCTATAGTGCTGGTATACCCCTTTATACATGCAGCCCATTCTACCAGTGTTCAGTGTAGGGCCAATAGCTACAGAAAATTGGCCCTGCTGTTATGGAAAAAGCCACTTACTGGGGATAAGGATAGAGCTCTACAACACCATTTTGTCTCCCTCCCTAATAGGGCAGTGCAATATGGTAACTTATCGCATCCAATTTGGGCCCTTATTTACCTATATCAAAACACGTGTAGATCACAAAAATACAAGACTCCAAAGGTTTGCAGGCAAGGAAACGAGAATTTTCCATCTAGATTTAAAGCAAAAATAACATTTTTTGCACCATAAAACCAAATGTAATAACTTAATGTTATGAATTTATACAAAAACACAAAGTACTGCTCTATGAACTTCATCAAAACACTGGCAAGTATTGTATACACTTCGGATGGGTGGTCAGATAATTTAAAATCTAATACTTCCTATTCTAAAATAATTTATGTAAATTACCATGAACGACAATTCTTCCATAAGGGATGCTCCCTCCCTCCCTCTCTGCTGCAGAAACTTGCTGCAAAACCCCAAATTCTATGGAAAAGGCATCTATTCTGCCCAAAATCTATTCGGGCCAATTTCCAGCAAAAATATAGAGATCCCGCCCCGAGAAACTTGGAGGAAAAGCTTGAGTTAGAGCACTAATAGTGCATATGAAAAAGCTCCTGAGACTCTGCTTTAGCAACCACATCTAAGCCCCAATCAACTGAAGAGAATTCTGGTTTGAGTTCAACATCTGCATCTAAAGCCAGAGAGTTTCTCAGTCTATACAGACTTCCCACTGGTTCCAAGGAGACATTTGAGAGGAAATGGTAGCCATATTGCTGTTTCAAAATTCTGAAAACACTAATTTTAGTGCATTCAAAAACCCTAATTCGGATGGGTTTTGAGAGTTTTTATCCCAGAAAAAATCAGGGATTTGAGTGGCCTAGAGATTGGTCCAAAATATGCAAGGGATGAACTGGGCTGTAACCAGGGCTTTGAAGAGGACAAGAGTCTTCTTGATATGCATTTGTGGTAAAGTCCACCATCATTGTAGCGGGGACAGACCTTAACAAGGGGCAGGGCGAAAGTGTGAGGTGGGCAGATTCCATGTGATTTAGGACAGAAAATTCAAAAAGAAAAACCTATAAATTTTAGTGCGAGATAGACTAGTGAGGTGTCGAGAGAGAGATGGAATAGCTACTTCAACTAATTGACAGGGGGGGGGTTATTGTTTTTTGGTTGGAAAGGGTGCCAAGAAAGCTAGAAGTGGCAGAAGATGCCATAACTCTCTAAAATCTGTTTTTTTTTAACAAACATGGGGTTGGGAAATGGGTATTTCGGTCGATTCCATGATCCATATACAGAGTCAGAAAATAAATATTTTGGTCACTATCAAGATTCAAATTGCACAACAAACTCTTATTTCGTGCATCAGGGTTAGACTGAATGGTTGGAATCGAGCAACTGGTAAAAAAATATGGCAAGAAAGTGGTGATGAGCAGAATTCCCACTAAAATCAGTGATTATTCGGTAGAGAATGAGTGGATTCATGTAGGTGGAATGGCGATGAGCGGTCTTAACTTTTGCTGAGTAGAGGTTTAAGATGAATAAAACCGTAAACTTTGATGTCAAGACTATGTTCTTAGTTCAACAAAAATCAATTGGGGAATGAGAGGAAGGTCAGAGAGAAAGGGGTATATATATAGGTACGGTTTGTATAAGGCTGGGGCCCTAAACAATTAAAGTAAGGTGCACCTTCAAGTAGTGTCGAAAGATATCATTTCAATACCGAAAATTTTTATGATGGCTTAAAAATTTATTTCCATATCTAATTATAAAATTCTAAGCTTCAAAAGTAGTATAGATTATAAATCTTAAAAATTGACAGTCTAGATAATGCATCACAAGATGCATTATTTCCACGTCTTAAAGTCCGATTTCTTTTATGTTCATGTATCTCAAGGTCAAGATGATCGGCTTTGAGGATTTTCCAGCATCAAAACAACTTCTAGTGAAATTTTAAGGTGAGCCTTAGTTTGATTGTTTATGGCCTCAACCATATATAAACTTTTTCCATATATATAAAGAAGTTATATAGGCAGCAACCTTTCTTGTAGAAGTAAGGTTCAGAGCAATCCACACCATCCATTTTAACTAAGTAGTGATCGACATAGTCTAACTAAAATTGATGGTGTAGAAAACACCCACCTTACTACTGAAAGTAAGGCTGCCATCTTATGTAGACCGCACCACCTTTAATATATGGATGTGGTTTGTATAAGGCGTCTAACCTAAATAAAGTAACACACACCTCTAAACCATGGTGGAAGACACAGTTCCAGCACTGGAAATCCCTACAATGGCCGGAAAATCTATTTTCACCTCTAGATATGAAATTTAAAGCTCAGAAAACGATGCAAAATCAAGCAGATCTATAAACACTTGAAAATGGGTTGTGCACAGTCCGTGCCCCGATTTCTTGCATAATAATAATAATAATAAAGGAAAATCTGCACCATCCATTTTCCTGAACAGTGCATATTGCTGCAACCTTCCCTGTTGGGCTAAGATTGAAGCCCTACTAGAACATTTCCCTACAAATTATTAGAATATTCTATAGTTACAATATGTTGATTAGGCATTCTACGTATAGTTAGCAACCCACCAGTGAAGACCTATATATCGACAAAATAAAAAATCGGTAATAGATCTAGTTTTGCCCAAAAATTTAGAGAAAAAAAATTCTAAGCACAAGGATGGATCACCAAAGATTAGGTCAGTTAAAAACATATGAATACTTTGGATTTCGCTCAAAAACAATTGTGTGAAAAAATTAGATATATATATATATATATATATATATATATATATATATATAAACTACTAACTTAACTTACTACTATTAGTAGTTAGTAGTATATAATAACTAATATAGTAACTACTTAGTTTATTATACATACGTAC
>NW_006497600.1:1039194-1069156 GCF_000471905.2 Amborella trichopoda | reverse complement strand
TACTAACCGAAACGTAATTAAGGTTACGTAAGTTAAAACTACTAATAGTAATACTTACGGTAGTTACTACTACTAAAACTAAGTAGTAGTAGTAAAATAAGTATATATATATATATATATATATATATATATATATATATATAGATAACACAATTTTAACTTACCATTTGAAGTTCTTGTAAGGATACAATAAAGTCATTGAACACTAGTTTTATGTCATGACTCGTAGCATTTAAGGTCCTACTAAGTAAAGTTTTGTCTAAGTTTTCAGTAAGCGCAACAATGTCATAACAACATGATATGCTTTCTCCATTGTCATGGCACAAAACATACAATAATTTTATTGGGAGCATACAGTGAGCATACTGTGCAACCACAATAACAAAACCAAATGCAACAATTAAATTAATAAATAACAAGAATAGCAAACCAAGGAATAAGATTGATCTTAGAGAAAAAAAAAGGAATCTCGGTATGATTTTATTCAAAAAAACCACAAACCCAAAACAGTGGTCTATCCAAACTGTTGGGTTGTGTACATCAATGAAATAACAAAATATTCTAAAGATGAAAAATCAATCAAATATATATAGAGATAAAGTAATATAAGGCTAACATGGGTATTAAGAAACCTAACATCCAAACCTCACCCAGCTGCCTGAAAACTTGGGTGAGTAAAATTACTCTCTTCCTCTTTGCAGTGGAGCACTTGATTCAAATAAAACGAAGCATTTCCATTGGGTTATCCTTAACTTCTACATTTTTAGGGAATATGATTCCTTGGGAAAAAAAATTTTTTCAAAAATATTTCTTTGTAATACATTTTTTTTGGGCAAATATTTGGGGAATATGATTCTTTGGGAGAATATTTTTAGAGAAAAAATATTCTCTTTGCAATACCCTTTTTTTGCAAATATGGGGACAAAGCTTTTGAAATTTCTTTGTTAAATCATGATGATTTAGCCCCATTTTCAATAAGCTTATCTCAACACCAAAATTTAAATTTCCAAATCAACACAGAGAAGGCAAGTAAACGAGAAAATTAAAACAGAAAAGTGCTTTCAATAAGTTTTCTTCCAAAAAAATATAAAATTCAAGTTTACATCGGTCCCATAAATTTCAAAAACGTAATGATTTCAAAAAATCAAGCCTAAAGATAAAATTGAAATGAAAAATGTCAAAGAGAAATATGATATATATTTCAGATTTTTTGGGTAAATGATATATATTTCAGATTGAGTAAATAAAGTCTAACTACAGAAGATGTATCTCACTGTTCTAAAGGGCTACAACTTGAAATTAAAAAAATTCACAATTCTCCTTGAGACTCACTTTCCAAGACGTATATAATCTTTATTTTTCAATTTAGTAGCTAGAAACTAATGTTAACCATTAGGTAACGTAAATATACTTTAAAACTCTCATATGACATCTAGGTATGTGGAATTTCTATTTTAAAGAGATTTATATTATGAGATTCTTTTTAAGAAATACTACTTTGGCCTTATTTTCAAATACAAAATACAGAACTTTTGATTCCTAAGAAATGTTGTATTTCATGTCAATAATCTTTCATGTATGAGAAGGTGGGGGGAAAGTCTTCTTCCAATCTTGTAAAGTGCCAAAACCTTTCCATGCATGTAGCTCTAATAATTTATATAAACATAAATTATTAGAGACATTTTAAAACTTTATTCCCTCTAATATTTAATATTAAGTGCGTCCACCATAGAGATAAATAATTAGAATGCCAACTGTACAGGTGTAAAGGCATACAACAGTACATCAACAGCTTTTTCAGAAAAAGGACGACCAAGAAGAAATGTTGTATGAACATAGATTTGTCATGTCCATCTGTTCATTTCCACCATCCTTTTTTGTGAATGGTCATGGATGTACTGCCCATGTACCTGCTAAAATGGAATTTACCACAGGAATGAACATAAACAAATCAGGTATTAATGCAAGAAAAAAATATATAGAATAAAATCAACCCAAAGACTAGGTCTCTCTCACTATATGTTTTTTTTGAAGTAAATATTATATATTTCAATAATAATAATATATAATATAGTTCCGCTTTTTTTAACACCATGCGGAAGATGGGCAGTAGAATGAGTAGCAGTGGCTCAATATGACCTGAGTTCAAGTCCCCCAATGCTCATCCATTTAAAATTTCTTAATGGTGTGCATAAACGGTGCACCAAGGTGTGGACACGTGTTGAGGAGTCAAACCACTACATAAGGCCAAGGACTGCATGTCACAGTAACAATGATGGAAATCTCCTTAGACTCTTTCTACTCCAAGGATACACCCAAACTAAGGTCTCTGCTTATGTCTTTCAAAAAGGAAAACCCATGGTCGGCAACTTCCAAATTCCTCCCCCAAGTATCTTTATTCCAAAAAATAAATTATTCATAACCAAAAAATCCAAGTTCCCTTAGGCAATAGGAAAGAATGACAAAATGCCAACCTTCGAAGCATCATCCGAGCAAACACCAGTTAAAAATCCATTACAGCTAGATATGAAGGATTTAGTCCCCTAATAAAATTATGATAGACATGAAGGATTTAGTCCCCTAATAAAATTAGGGAGCTCTAAACACAATACAATCTAGTCGCCAGTAAGAACTCCTTCCAAATAACCAAGTTTTCATTTTGCTTAAATAGCACCAAAGAGCCAAGGTCCCGAAGTTTAAAAGACACTTATGTCTACAATCACAAACCCAATGTGCAAACAAGAACCACATGCAGCTTTTGAATCATTACTGACTGAAGATAATATAACACTATATCAGTTTTTGTTCATCACACTTCTGTTTATGCAATGACTTACTTGGATTCTCTTCCCTTTTGAGAGTGTAACAAGACTGAATTCTGCATTATGAGCATGTTTTATATTGTTTATATACAGAAGAAGCACAATGGTCAACTTCTTTTATTGGTTAGCCCAATGCTTACCTTCGAGAATATTTTTTAACAATCTATATACCTAACACTCATAGAAAGTTATAAAGCTTAAAAACAAAAGAAAAAAAAAAGAGCTAGAGTACAAGACCAGATACCTCAAGAAAGAACATACCACACCTTATAGCTCATCTTCAGAACCTGCACAGCATTCAGCTACTCAAACATCTATGCATGCCCAATGTTGAAATTCGACTCAACACTTGGGGACATCCAAACCATCCAAGGGCAGAATTGGATTAAGCCCTAGGATCTGTTGGACCTGTTTTGATATATCAGAAAATGGATCATCCATGAGAGGTGGCTACGGCAACCATGCTTGGCTCTTATGGTTGGCCGCCTCCCAAAACCTTTATGGATGCCCAAGCACAGATGAAACACAAATATAAATGGGGGATCTAGACACATGTGCCTACAAGGAAGCAGCAGTCCGAACCACTCAAAGGTGGAACTGCATTTCAACCTGGGAACCACTTGTGTGCCCAACATGGGTAATCCATGAGAGGTCATTGCTGTGGGCCAGATACAGCAATCATACACAACAAAAACCCTTATGGACCCCCAACATGTTAGGAAAAGGTAAACACACGTGCCCAACCAACCCAGCCTCATCATCATCCTTTCATGTGCTCTTTCCTTGAAACCAAGGGAAAGATAGAGAAAATTTACTAGGGAGATCTAACTAATCCACCTAGCAAATTCTTAATGTTGCAAAGTTCAAGATCTTGGTAAGCCAAGCCTCTGTTCTGGCAATCCAAATAAGATAGAAAGAATAACACAAGGTAAACACAAGCCCATCTAATCCATACATGACGGACTAACTCACATATATAAATTTCATGAGCTAACCATCACTACTCAGTGCAACAACCTAAAGTCTGCACCACTACCTCATTAGATGGGCCAGAGTCACCAGAGACCATTGTGTTAGAATATGTACCAGAGACCACAGGCTTGGGTATGCTATGCCTAATGAGCATCCTGAAGAGATGTCCAAAACTACAAATGTGAGACAATATATTGGCTCCACTTTCTAGGCCAGCTGAAGAACAAGAAAGAACACCAAGTCAAACACTAGATGTACTTCCATGGCACATCCACTAATCCTAATCGCCAGAATTGTCAAGAAATGCCAATATTTGGACATTTTCTTCCCACACTGTATAATATCACTGTTTAAAAACTTAGCCACAAGACTCAGGACTCCCCCAAATCGACCCGACTGGGCAACCAGCTACGTTTCAAAGGCTTGGCCAAGTCTTAAAATTATGATTATCATTTTTTTTTCTCCTAGTAAACAACCAAGTCTTGACTGAGCCCAGATGAGTCAACCCGGCTTGGACCTTCTAGGCCCAAGTTTTTAAACTTTGATTGATATGGCAAAAGAAGAATGACGAACAAACAATAAGGGTACCTCGTCAATATCTCACAGAGGCATTTGAGACCAAAGCATAACAATATGGAGGTTCCTCAAGGTCAGGAGGCTTCACTTTGCTGCTGAAATATACGCAAAAAAACCAAGTAGCAACAAAAATGATGTGAAGTACATACATATGTTCCATCAAACCAGAAGCATTAGCCATCATCATCAATTATTTGAATTGATGAACATAAAGGACTAACGCTCCATTTTCAAAGCATACCCCCAGAAAATTTAGAAATAAAATAATTTAATAAAATTTTGTTGCTTCTGTTGGCAGGTATCTAGGCAGTGACGCACTTCTAGCGCTTTCAAAATAGAAGATGAACACATTAAGCCCTCAAAGTTCGATAGATTAAAAGTTAAGTATGTCTATGCTCTCTTGTATATATAAGTGTGAGTAGGCATGTAAAGTGGTAATCACACAAATATAAATATAGGAATAAAAGACCAAGTTCTATCAAGTAAATAAACAGACAACTTGCATCTCAACATATAAAAATAAGGAACAGTTTGCTAAGACCATTGGTAATACCGCCACAGGTCATGCACACCAAGGTCCATATGGGGGATTCCTGCCACCCTACCTCCAACACGCCCATGAACACACACACAAATACACAAAATGCTGGAAATGCTTGATAAGGCACGTGCTATGGATCATCTTCACACCCTTGGATGCAGCTATCCAACACTGGCTACGTCATTGCAAGTTTGCTTGACCAATTTGGAGCTATATGCTGGGACTGTTTAGAGTTAACACCATTTTGAATCTTTTATGTGGCAGGCAAGTTTTTGTCCTTTCCAACAGCTAGGGAAAACGTCTTGGTCCTTGCACAGTGCCGCTGTGCTATAGGTGTTGGGGACTCAAAAGGATAAGAAACCTATTGTTGAAGGGAAACACTCTAGACTCGAGAGTCTTAAAGATTGGGGAGAGGGTTAGGAACTTGATGAACTCATAAGCACCAATGAACAAGAAGTCTTTTAATATGAATGCACAATAAGTGTTGAGGAGTGCGAAGTAATAATCAAATAGTTGGATACCTTAAAACTGCAAGCATATTTCAAGGCAGGCACCTCCATAAGTAATGATTAAGCCGAACTTTGTTGGAAATTTGTAGGAGACCTGGATTCCTCAGGGTTTGTGGGATGTAGAAGAGACAACACATGTATTGATCTATGCAAGATCAGCACGTTTTAGAAACACTAATATGCTGAAGCCAAGGCCCTCCTCAACAAACTGAAAACCTTATTTTCATACTTTTCAAATCCAATAATGTTCAGGTCACTGAATGAAAAGTTGGCAGACTGCCTGGTCCAGAACCAAACACAACAGAACCAGCCAAGTCTGATCGGGTTCCAATATTTCTTTTTCTTTTTCTACACAGCCAAGTCTCTCACAAACTCAGCCAAGTCTGTCGGATCTGACATGAGCTCAAGACCCAGTCGAGTTCCAATGTGTCCTAAGTTCCCATGGTTCAGGTTAAAAGCTAAACATTATAAGATAAACCCAGAAGAAAGCCACTACCTTCAGGTTCACATATATTATGAAGGACATTTGTCATGATAGGGCAGTTACCCTTGTGAATACACCTAGGAGCCTAAAGATGCCATTAATCCACTTGCCTAAATGGGAAAGACTGAAAGAGGTCATATACTATACGTCATGCCTGATTCTTTTCCCCCTAATTTTTCTTCCACACTCTCAGTCTACTCTCTCTATTCCCACCATCTCTGCCTTTCTGCCTCACCCATCACCCTCTAACCAAGAACGTTAATGGTTTTCTGCCTTGCGAACAACATGATGTAATCCAATTTCTCTTAGCTTAATCAAAAAGAATAAAATAAATAATAATAGGAAAATATGTGCACAAGGAGCTAATTTTTACGAGAATCTGTATAGAATCACCATATGGATCTAATGAAAAAATATTCCATATGAGTAAGTACTCTTAAAATCATAGTTAAGAGATGCAGTGGGGTAAAGCATTATGTGGCTGCATCAAAGACCATTCTGCATATAGCCACCTATGCGTAACTAGATGCACCACATATGCGGCACATCGGCTGCATATGGTAGTTACACACTATGATGTGCCCACATTTTCAGCCCCAGCTCGCAAGCAGAAATGATGCCCACGAGAAGGGGCAAAACTGGAACCACCAAGGGGGAGGAGGGAGGACAAAGCACCATGGAACCAATACTCATTGCTTCCAAGGGGATTAAACTCAATAATTGAAAATCGAATTCCTTTATATATACTAAGTATTCGACAAACTATAGATTTTTTTTGGGCAAAATTTCGAGTAGACTTTGTGCTATGCTTTGAAGGATTCAAGCAAAGATTTATCGAGTAATAACTGGTTTCAAGGGGCAAGGATATAAAATTAGAAACCAGAATTTCTTTTGATTTTGAATTTCATATTGAAACCACATTCATTTTTAACATCATGGATTTTTTTGGTTTGGACGTTATGTACTTGTAAAGTAATTTAGACACCCCTAGCACATAGAATCTGCATACCGCATTTGATAACATCGCTTAAAAACTGGACCAATAGATTTTATTTTTCATTTCTTTATTTCATTGCATGCGAACCAGAATCTTTGCATGTTGTGCAATGAACACATGCAAATGAATATTACACATGTGCATGCACAATAATGTCCTCAACCGCCGCACATGCAGAAGCAGATGTGCAAACAAATGGGGACTTTACGTACATGAACGAAAACATGAGAAGACGAGCAAAATTGTCACTGCCTTTGTTTCTTTTTGGCTAACAATTATTTCTATATTCTTCACCTGTTCTCTATGTTAATTACTTGTGAAACAAAAGGGTCTGTTGCAATGCATATCTTGCCTTTCCACATCTTTAATCTTAACCCTTCAAATAATACAATATACAGATAAAAAATAACAGAGAAAGCATACCAAGTATGACAATAGATATATCTCAGTACTCATTTAAGTCAATATAATATCATTCTCTTCATAAGTCAATCATAAAGAGAGGGTGTCATTTTCTTACAAAAATGACAAGACAGACTGGGAGAGTAAAATCTAGCCTTCACAGATGTTCCTCCACGGGAAAATCATGAAAAGCCAAAAACCCATCTCCTCTAACGGCCGCAAAAGAATACCAACATAAAATTTACCCTCTCATGATATACTCTCTTTAAAACCAAGAAAATAGTATACATAATTAATGTTTACAAGCATCCACCTCAGTGAATAATATAACCACCACCACCAAACTAGGAAACTCATTCAACACAAACAATGGTCTAAGAAGACAAATATAGGAGTTGTTCGAGCTCGCATGTTTGATGTGGAAGTTCCACATAACACAGGGCCAAAGTCATCACAAAAAATTTCATCATCATATATCATCTAGCTTCCCAAATTTCAGATAAAAACAAATATAGTAATTCTACATGTAACTAACAATTGGAATTTGGAAATGCTAGAATGCAAATAGGGGGGTATAATTCAATGTGTTTCCCTCAGTTAAGCTCAAAAGAGAAAAGTAATATCATTGCCCAGACCATCCAACAAAAAGAATCTTCAAATTTCACGAGCAAGTATCCAGTTATGCAAAGATAATTAGTCAAGAAGAAAAATTACCAGCATCTTGAAATACTGTAACAAAAGAGGTAGACACAATTGCAATACTTCATGCCAAAGAAAACAAATCAATAGAACAAAACAGGAAAGCGAAAAGTAAATGAGAAATAGCGGAAAACAATCAAATACGCAGATTGATAAGACCAATATAGTTGCAAACACACACACACACACACACAGAGTACTAGTACAACTGACATTGATATGACCCGGTTACAATTCCGAAGGAAAACCCACACAGTTAAATCAACGAAGAAGGTAAAAATTGACATAAACAAAGAGACATGGACGGGAAGGAGAAGGGATAAATAGAGAATGAAACAAACGGAGGAATATAGAGAGAGAGCGAGAGAGAGGGGACGAGAGACAGAGTGAGAGTATGCGTGTACTCACTGGTCCAAAGGGCCTGTGCCCATATCCCACTCCTGGAGGCCTAGGCACCGACCCCTGAACAAAAGCCCCACTCTTCCACGGTGGCTCCCTATAAGGGGACATCTGAGAGAAATCCCCACCCACCTGGTTCATACTCGACCCTGCAGCCTGGTTCATACCCTGAGCCATGGCTGCCATCTGAGAGAGCTCAGCCAAACCAACCAGAGCCGCTGCCGCCTGTAAATTCGGCTGATTTGCCTGATTCCCCTGTAAGTTTGGCTGATTTGCCTGTAAATTTGCTTGGTTTGCCTGTAAATTTGCTTGATCAGGTTGTCCATAACCATGGCTAGGCCATGCCTGTAAATTTGAATTAGGGTTTCCATATTCAGGCTGGTAATACTGATAAGTTTCAGAGGTTTCTGTGGGCTGGGGATAATATTGTTGGTTTTGGGCATAGTATGCATAATATGCCTGGTTTTGCTGAGCTTGAGGGTCTAGGTATTGCTGGTTCTGGTATTCATTAAGGGTTTGTTGCTGCTGCTCATAGTATTGTTGTTGTTGTTGTTCTAGGGTTTGATTTTGCTCTTGCTGTTGTGGAGCTTGGGGTTGACCGGGAACTTGGGGTTCTCCAACAGCGGAGTAATCCATGGAGCACCAAAGGAGCGTGCTCAATTTAGGGTTAGGGTTAGGTGTTTTTTTCCCTTCGAAAAAGTGGCGGAAAGAGGTGGAGGAGATCGGATAAGTAGGATTTCGGGGGTTGCAGAAGAAGAACTAGGGTTTTTCCATGCTGTAAGAAGGGGAGAGAGCAGAAGGAAGAAGCAATTAGGGTTTTGTTATTGGAGTTGCCGAGGGGGAATTAGGGTTTTCGATTGTGGAGAAATGGCGGGACGACAACATTTAGGCCTACCCTTTATCTCCGTAGGCGAAATACAAAACGTGTGACACGAAAGAGGAAACCGAATGCTTTGGGTATCTGCTCCTACTTTTAGCCTTTGAGGGGAGTATGTTTCACATTATTTCTTTTCTTTCGGTCGATTCATAAAAGGAAAAGTTTATGTAGAGCCTTCACTCTAAACAATCAAATTAGAGCCAACCTCAAATTTTTCACTAGAAGATGCTATTTTGATGCTCAAATATCGTCAAATTGATCATCTCGATATCAACATGTATGGACATGAAAAAAAAAATTGATTTCAAGTTTTCGAGATAATGCATCTTGTAACGCATTTTTGGATCGGCAATTTTCAAGATTTTCAAGTTTTCATAGATCTACTCGTTCTACACTATGTTTTAAGCCTTAAATTTTATAATTAAAGATGAATATATATTTTAAAGCTATCACAAAGATTTTCAGTATTGAAACCATATTTCTCGATACTATTTGAAGGTATGCTTTACTTTGATTGTTTAGAAGCTCGGCTCTATACAAACCGCATGCTTTAATTGGTATTATATTCCAAAGGGTGCAGTTTGTATAGAGCCAATGCTCTAAACAATGCCCACCTTCAAATAATGTAGAGAAACGTGATTTCAATATTGAAAATCTTTATGATAGCCTTAAAATATATTTTTATCTTTAATTATAATTTAAAGCTTTAAAAATAGTGTAGATCGAGTAGACCTATGAAACTTTGAAAATATTGAAAATTGACAATCCAAAAATGCATTACAATAGAACTTGAAATCCTTTTTTTTTTCATGTCCATGTATCTCGATGGTGAGATGATCAATTTGAGGATATTTGAGCATCAAAACAACTTCTTCTAATGAAAATTTTAAGGTAAACTTTTTCCCCAATTAAATACCCCAACGCCTTTTGCAAATCATGAAGTCTTAAATTAGAGTTGTTTTTAAGTTTCATTTCACTCACATAGCTCTTTTAAAAATATTGTAAATAACTAATTGCTCTAGAAATACTTGAATGTATTTAGTGATGTAAGTTCACTTAAGCAGCCCAAATGATGAAAATATTATTCGATTATTAAAGTTAGCAAGTTGGAGTATGGGTTATTTAGTAAAGAGTAATGATCCTATGAACCCTCACATATCCATGTGTGTAGGATCTCAAAGGATAACCATTAAATTTGTCACATATCTCTAAAAAAGTCAGTCTTACACCCATGTGAGAACTTTTCTAGAGATATGTGCCAAATTTAATGGTGGTCATTTGGCGTGCTACACACATGGGTGTGGGAAGGTCTCATAGGATCATTACTCTTTAGCAAAATAATGGTCAAATGTTTATAAAATAAAAACTAATATATATATATATATAAGTTTTATGTTGCTAACCCTAAACAATCAGCGGCACTTCATCATTTAGAAATTTTGTCTTTATAGCATTTTCATCATTTGAATCAAGCTAGCTAATTGATGCTAAATTGCCAAATGATTGTGCTCGTTTAGGTTTCAATCATTGAACATGGGAAATTTCTAAAGAGGTGTTTGAGTTAAATGAAATTTAAAAATAACATTATCAAATTTAATTGGGATGGGTTGACCACCTAATTTATAATTCATGCAACTGGATTTTAATAAATAATGAAACACACCTTCAAAAACCGTGTTATGAGAACATGTTTGTCTCCAATTTTTTAACCTACGCTCAATTAACTAGGACGAATAATGTTAGAGAAACAAAATTTCAAAAAGCGTCATAAAAATTGTTTTTTACCAAATGAATACAGGCCATCTATTTGATGGGATGATTAGACATACGCCTTAAAATGATCATTTTTTATCCTGATTTTTGTAGATGCTCTTGTGGACATTAGATGAACAATCCTAAAAAAAACAAATAATTGATTTTGAATTCTTAAAGGTGTTGATCTCATTATCTACAAAATGCACAACTAAGATTCACTATTAGAGTTTAACTTATTTTGATATTTTCTAGGGTGAAAATTTATTTTCTTTTTCTTTTTGACATTTATTGTTAGAATGGAAAGAATGTAACTTCAAACTTTGGGGCAATTTCATGTCATGAATATATCATAAGATAATAAAATAACTATTTAAAAAATGATAAAATTTATATAAAGTTGCAATCTAAAAAATCCATCATAAAAGGCTGTTTGGATGATGGAAAACCTTCAAATTGATCATCTCGATATCGAGATGTATGAAAAAAAGATTTTGAATACGCAAAATACTATATATTGATCTACTTGATTTGAACCATTTTTAAAGTTTAAAATTTTATAATTAGAGATCAAAATAGATTATCAAATCATCCCAATATTTTTTTATATCAAAATTACATTTATGATAAAATTTAAAGGAGTGCTTTAATGGGATGGTTTGAGGTTCCAACTTTATGCAAACCACACCCTTTAAAAAAAATCATCTTCATGGCATCTATATGATCCCAGATTTTTGGACTCATACTCTTCACTGACAATCAATCCCCATGGGAAAAAAACCGTTACAATCAATCCCCATAGGAAAAAAATTGAATTTGTTCTTAACAAAGGGTAAATTAAGTTCCTATCTAGGTTGAGACAGTCCATTTGGTGGACATTGAGATCTATGCCTTTGAGAACTCACATCAATTTTTTTCTTTCCTAAAATCTTCCATCTAACAATGATAAGACCATCTATAATTTCTGGGATTAAAAAAAAATCCTTATAAAGCCTACATCTAGTCATCTCATTAAATGAATTACCAATATTCACTGGGTTAAAAAGAAAAAACACTTTCCAATTTGCATTTTCAATTTTTTTTAGATTGTTCATCCCAATGGAAAAGGTGTATAAAGAAATGGCTTTCACATCCTTTTCGTATGCATGTATGTAAGAATATATGTAACTGTGTATATCATCATCCGAGCTTTGTCCCAACTATTTGGGATTGGGTGCATAACTATGCCATCCCGCTCTATCAAATACCATACCCTAACAGTGCACTCATACACTCTAAACCATCTAACCTGGATTGATGGTTGATAATGCAATTTGAATTTTATTTTTAATATTCTTATTTATCTATTTTTAGCTCTAAGTATTGAATAGGATGAGAGTCTCCAAAATTTAGGATTGATGAGCTTTAGTTGTTTAGGATTTCTATTTATTAGATTTGCTTGTGTGGAGAAAGGGAATGGATGGAGTAGCCATCAGTTAATAATGGGGCACTCCTATATTCGTAGGAGTAAAAGATTTAGATAGAGCTTTATGGGTCACATGAAAATAGACAGATAGAGAGCATGACAGTGAGAGAGGGATTTTTATATTTTTTAATTTAATTTTTTATTAGTTAATTTAGTTTTTATTTTAAGGGAAGATGGTTTTTTGAAGAACTTGGTTAATTGAGAAGAAAGAAAGTGTTTTGATATTGTGAAAAAAAAATTAGGATGAACTCCATGTAGACCTTGAGAAAGGATATATTTTCCCTTACGTTTTTATTCATTTATTTTTATTTTTATATTCCTTGCATTTGTTTAAAGTGTGATTGACTACTTTATTAATAATTTAGCTTATACAACCATGATTAAATTGAAATGTTCATCCACATTTCAAGCACGGTGCGTTTTCTAAAATATTAAAAATACTTTCAATAATTAAAAATGGCCAAAATACCTCTTAAATTTTCAAGTATATTGTGGTATCTTTTTTTTTAGTTTCTCAAAGTGTGGATGCTAAACTTCAGCTCTATTGGATTTCAAAAAAAATTAAAATTAAAATTAAAATAATAATAATGGATGTGCTCTTAAGTCTTAACTGTTTGATCGTAGTAGAGAAAATATTATTGCCACTTGTAGTCTGTTCCGTACATAGCCATTCAAAATAGATAATTCACCTTGCCATTTATAGACATCAATGTGTATTTTGATGAAAATTCACTCACCCAATATTTCAAAGTGTAACTTTAGAACATGGAACACATACTAAGTCACCACAAATAATTTATTTGCAAAATTTATACCATAATATGTTCCAAGTCACCATAAATAATTTATTTGAAAAAGTTTTCCCAGAAGTTCTTTGGTATTTGATGACAATGGAGCTTGAAAAATGATGATAAAATGTGTGCCTTTTTTCCTACCCATATGTCCCTGATGAGATTCATATTGCTGATAGCCAGGAATCTATTTACAGAGGCACGCAATTATTATTACCAACATTTTTCCACTGATTATACTGAACCATGAGGAGTTACAATTTATTTATTTATTTACTTTGCGGGTAAATAAGTGGGATGATGAGCTCCGACCCATTTTTAAATTTTTATTAATACTCCCGATAAAGATTACATTCTGGAGGGTTATTATATACCTGCATTACATGACTCTTACATAGAGGATGTTGGCAAGGTCCTGCATAATGAAAAAAATTACAAAATCTGGGGGATGAGCCCACCATACTATGGTTGAGCCATAGATGCCACACTCTTTGCCAAACAATCAGCAGCCATGTTTGCCTCCTGGAAGGCGTGTGATGCCGCACTAGTTTTACCTCAATATAGAGTTATTTCAATGCAACCTTGACATTAGTATTTAGATATCAATTTCTAAATTTGATTGCATTGTCTTGTTTCTCCAACTAAAGGAATCCTAATATCCATTTTTTAATTATCTAAATGAGATTGGCAATGGATTTCCCAATAGTCACACCACTAGTATAAAAGAGGATTATACTGCATAATATCATTTGTCAAAAAAAAGAAAAAAGAGGATTATAATACATAACATCAACCTATAAAAACAAAAAGAACTTACTACAACATAACCACACAAACAATCAAGAGAGAGAAATAGAGTGCTCCAATCATTAATTATTCTTGTCCACATTGAATAAAATTTACAACCAAAAGAGAAATCTTTGATCAACTAAAAATTGATCCCAAACATCACTAACATACATATGAAAATTCTCCCATGGCTGCCTCTCACAGAGTCACAATAACTCTTCGCAATAAAGATTTCATGGATTCGAAGTTAATTTGGTATTTGTTATTAGAGTAATGATCCTATAGGACTCTCCCCCATCTATGTGTGTAGGACTTCAAAGGATCACTATTAAAGTTGATACAGATCTTTAAAAAAGTTATCATATGGGTGTGGAACTTGACTTTTCAATAGATCTGTGCCAAATTTAATGATGATCCTTGAGATCCTACATACATAGATGGGAGAGGGCCCTATAGAATAATTTCTCTTATTTTATATTAATATTTAAATAAGTTTAGGAGGTTTCTTATGATATATTAGTACTCTAATTTGATTTGGAACGAGGTTTAGAAAAATTAGAAAGTAAATCCCACTCAAAATTTTCCATGTATGAAAAGCTCTATTACTAAGAGGTATTTTAGGGAGTTTCATGTAATATTACTTTTTTTTAATTGATTTCGTTGGCATTTACTTTAAGTTTTGCTGTTGATTTTAAATAATGGAAAGCTTTTTATACTTCTCCTACTGTATATAAATTATTTAGATCAAGTGAGCTACTTACCATTTGATCTAGATCTGACGTCTCAAAGTATTTTATTTTCAATTTATTTTCTACAAACCATATGATGAAATTTGGTACTCACAATCATCTCAATAGGCACACCTAAAAAATATTCAAAAATAAGTTTCAAAAATAAAATAACCAAAATACTTCTAAAACTTTTAGGGGTATTTTGATCATTTTATTTTATGAAGAATTTTTTTTTCGCTTTTTTGTAGATGCGAATGCAAGAGAAGAGTGGACCCCCAAAATTTGATATCAGAATGTTTTATATAGAAAAATTGAAATAAAATAGTGTAGAAGCGTGATATTGTGATTGGGTCCAAAGATAAGTATAGAAAGCTTTTCCTTTAAATAATGTGTATTCAAACCAAGAGATGGTAAGTAAATATGATTTTAGGCCAAACTAATATATAATAAAGTCAAAATGGGGAAAATTAAAAGATGTCAATGTAATATCAAAACTATTGATTGCGGTGAGCAGGTGATGTTTAGCAGCACTACATATCAAGTTTGATTCTTATTGTTGAACGGTTGGGTGGGGGTGGCCAATAAAGGCATTGTGAGTGCTTGTAATAAATATTTTGATATAATGAAATATAAACTCAGTGAGAATGTGGTCATTTGTGAACCATACTAAGCAAATTGCATTCACTGATACCGAACTGAGCTTCACGAACTGAGTCAGTCGGTAGAGAAAACCTATATTACCTGGGCATAGTAAACTAACCAATAAAAGTTTTAATAGGTCATCTCTTGATGAGGTCGGAGTATGCCCAGATGAGTGAGTCAAGCGATTGTGTAGCTCTTGTTGTGATGGTGGCCTTCAGAGATAGGGGTCAAAGCCTCATCCACGTATCATCGCACGATATGTATATATGATAGTTGTTTCAGAAAAGCGAATTACGTTTTAGGGTGAAGCTTATGCATGTGCAAGAGATATCCCTATGTGCCATATGAGCTATAGTCGCATCAGGTCTAGGTGATATTGATAGGTCTCTAGGGGAGAACCTGAAATCCACAAACTAGGATTACAACCCCTTGGTGACCGCTAATGAGCCCCGACATCGACTGTTAGTCATGGGCAACATTAGGTTGGTTTGAGAAAGCAACTATGGACCTTAGTCCGCAGTTGTAGGTGGTGTGCTCTAGTGTTTATTTAATTAATTCGTATACCATATGGATCATTTTCCCAGCTAATGAAGTTAATTATGTTTGTTTTAATGATATATAATTTTTAAAATTCTTATTTGAAATTGTTTTAGATCTCTGAACATTTTAATTTATAAAATTTAGATTTATAAAAACAGAAATATTGATTTTAGATTGATTTAATTATTTAAATTGATTTTTATAAATTTTAAAAAATCTTATAATATTTTAATTAATTTGATTATTGCATAGAAGCCCCAATAAGCTATATGGGCCTACCATTGCAATGTAGGTGGGGCTTATAAGTGCCACCTAGGGTGGCATGCCCCACTTCAAAGACTTTCCTTATTTTGTTGGATCAAGCTTTGGCTTGAAGAAAAAACTTTGTGATGTTTTAGAAAGCATTTGCCTTAAGGAACCTTTGAATGGATTATTGGAAATTATGATAATGCTTGTATATAATTTTTGTAAGCACAATATTATGATGGAAATTATTTTATTTAATTTCCAATGATAGGAAAATAGTTTAGGAAATAGGGGATAAATGTTATAACACATTATATATGATTTTGATGGGCTCAAATCTCTCACCCCACAAGTCACCCAAGATTAATGGTGTATATCCAATCTCACAAGAAGAGACAAGCCATGAAACACCGTAAGAAACCCTAATCCCATTTTTGCACTATAAATAGAGAACTTCATATCCATAAATCTCTACACCAAATTATCTATCTTCTCTCCTAAATATTTCTCTCTTATTGGTAAGAATATGGGGCACGCCCCAACCCTAGGAGCAATTTTGGTAAGGGGGACGCCCTACTTTGATTATCTTTCTCTCTCTCTCTCTCTCTAAAGTAGATCTGCGGGGCACGCCCCATCTAGATGATATTATCTTTCTTATGTTATGTTATGTTGATCCTAAAAGGTTTGGGTAGTAGTAAATAGATACCATCTCTCTTAAACTAGGTTTTCTGGGTTATACCTAAGCTTGAGATTTGTAATCAAAAGGAGCTCATAGTTCCATTAGAGAGTTTGACCTAAATTTGCTTTCTCGGTTGAGATTGAAGGTTGATCGTTGATCCCCATCCATCTGATGGTGGTGACTCGGTGTGGGGTGTAATAAGGCCGGTTGAGATAATCTCCGGCACTTTCTTTTTGTTTCTTGTCATATTTAATTATACCGTCTTTATCTTCCCAAACATAAGAATTGTGGTTATTTTGTTTGTTTAAAAAAAATTGGTTTAGTGGTATCACGGATTTTAAGATATTAAATTTGCTAGTTTTAGTCTTTGAAGCAATAGTTCATTGTAGTAAGATTACTTGTAAGTGATCTTTGTCAAAAGAACAGAAAAAAAAAAAAATAAGTATATATATATATATATATATATATATATATATACCTCGACAAGATCACATTATTATTTATTTCATGAACTATCAAAAAACAAAAGAAACTATGATTGCACGTAACAATTTGGAAAGTTTATAATGGTCGAAACAAAATAAAAAAAAGGAAGGAATAAGAATGAGAAAATGTGACAACAAAAGAGAAAAATAAGACAAAACATGATTCTCTAAGTCTAGTTGTGACGGTGCATTTAAAAAGAGTGAGAACGAAAAAATACAAAATATGATTATCTAATCTAGTTATGACGGGGCATTTGCTTTTCCTCCTTTTCGTCTTATTATCGATATCCTTGAATATTATTGTGTGATTTAATTTGTAAAATGACCATAGTGTTGGCAATCGGCCGGGCTTGGGCCTTGCGTGTCCCAATATAGCATATATTGGATGGGTTTCATGAGGCATTGGCATAGGCCGTGCAAAAAAACATTAGGATTTTATATAGTTCACTCTAAAGAGGACTACATTAATGGCATGACAAATTGAAATCAACTATATTAATGAGAGTGCATCACATATTTTAGGAAACAAAAGTCATCTTACTAATTATCGACAATACCCAACCAAACACCCTTTGAAACCACTCTCCCAACTGAAATTACATGTAAGTCTTCATTCTCTTACCTTTATGCAACTAATATCAAATACATTAGATAGAGATGTGAGAGCAATGAAAAACCGACTTTCTCTCTGCAAAGGGGATACCACCCATAATTTCTATGGGAACTGTTTCTCTATAAGAAACAAACTTCTCTATCCATGTGAGGCATGCAAACCCTTTTTCTTACTAGAAGCACATTTCTCTCTCTAAAAGCTCCTTGAGGAGGCCCTTGTCCTTAGATGGAATCTTAGCTTTTCTATAACGTGACCTAAGTATTGCACACATATTATTTTATCCCATCATTATATATATATATATATATATATATATAAAAGGTTTGAAGTCTTATAACAAATAAAAATCCCTAGGTCATTAGAAAATACATTTATTTGTTGTATTATTTGGTACCTAAAAAACAAGATATTTTACCTCCTACAAAATAAGAATTTCAATAAACATAGATACTCATCAATACTAATATCAATATCAATCCAAATAATATTAGCTTTTTTTATAAAGGTGATTTTAGATATCATCATATTTAACAAGGCCAGCCGCAATAGGCCATTGGTCGCCCTTAATGGCCATATCAAACTCATGCTATAACAAAGCATTTTTGGCATATCAAACTCATGCTATAACAAAGCATTTTTGGCATGATAACTAGGGATGGATATATTACAAAGTTTGAGGCATTTCTTTTAGACCTTGAGGAATCCATGGCAAATCCCAACTACAAATGTTCTGGACTTTCTCCTACTAAAAATGAACATTCTTATTGCATACTTTCCGAATACATAATAGCCCATGGGCTAAATGAAGCTTCTCTCTAGGCCCACAGCTAAGCCCACATGCAAGATCGTTTTCTTTTGCCCTCTTCCTCTCTCTCCCTCTCTCTCTCAAATTTTAAGTATAAACATGTGCATGCACATCTTTTCTTTCCTTTAATGACTGTTTCATGCATATCTTTTTCTTTCAACTCCATTATTGCTTTGAAATATCTCTGTAAATTTAAACGCCCATATTTTCTGGCTTCTGTTTTTTTTTTTTTTTTAATATTTAATGAATGTCTTTTCTTTTAAGGATGCAGTTTCTATAAGCACTAGGTTTTATCTTTATGTAAACAAAGCAAAGTCTCATCTCGAATCTCCGGTTGGAAAGCACTTTGGGTAATAGGAAATTTTTAAGATAGCTTTAAAATCAATTTCAAACACTAGATATGAAATTTGAAGCTCAATAAAAAGGTAGAGATCACCTTTTTTTTGGGCTTGAAATCCTAATATTTTTTTAGGACCGTAATAGCCAAGGCTGATATGATCGAAGGTTTTCCAATGCCAAAAATATAAATTTTTATGAGTTTTGTGGAGAGGCGCAACCTTACCAAAACATTTTCCTTTCTCTAAACTCCAATTATTTCCGTTATTGCTTGAATATCTCTCTTCAAATTTAAACATGTGCATGCACATCTTTTTCCTTCCTTTTTTTTCTTAATGTTCTGTGCACATCTTTTCATTAAACTCCACTTTCTCCGAATTTAAATTTAGAGATGCGCATGCATTTCTTTTGTTTGTAACTCCATTATTATTTGCAACGCGTGACAGAAAGGTGAGCACTTCAGCAGGATCTCTCTCTCTCTCCTCTCTTTCTCTCTCTCTCCTCTCTCTCCTTTCTCTCTCCTCTCTCTTTCATGTACATGTGCATGCGCATCTTTTCTTTGTTATTCTTTGTTGCGACATGCCTTGTACGCGTGACACAGAAGGGATTAAACTCTCCAGTACCATTTCTCTCTCTAGAACCATCTCTCTCTCTCTCATATGCAGGTGTGTGTTACAAAGGAGGAGAGAGATGAGAAAGAAACATCTATTAATAAGGGGTGCCCTAATCTTGACATAGGCTAAATTTATGCATATTATTCACACTTGGGGAAGCTTCCTCTGCCACACCCTCAAAATCTTTCTCCATTTTTGTTAAATGATGGTTGAAAACCACAGTAATTTGACATTTGCAAGTCTCCCCCTGCACCCCAACAAGATTTAAGCCCTAAGATTCAACTTCAACCAGTAAAACTCAACCTGCGAAGAATCTCCAGGTGCCATTGGTAAGAACGGGGCACAAAAACAAATCTGAAGCATTCTATTCTAACCCGCCTGCCTTGCCTATTTAGAGAAGAGAGGAATGATTCAGAACCACCATTCACCCACGAAATGCTGAATTATCTAATTCCCCCCACATTTATTTGGTGACATGAACCCTTGCTTTCATGTCAGCCTGAAGAGTGGTAATGAGAGAATGCTAAGCATAACGAGTAAAGTCTAGGTTCATTCATCTTCTCAGCCCATAGCCTATTCCATTAGAAATTTTAACGCTAGATGGTCACTCAAAAGACTGTTTATTCATATGCCTCACCAATGTCAAGAAAATCGCCCGCCTAGCCCAAGCTACTCAGCCTCTGCTGAGGCAAGTAAGTTGAAAAGACCGTTTATGCATATGCATGACCAATGTTTAGGAAATCGGTTCCCAGGTACTCTTGAGGCAAGTAACTCAGCTTAGTTCGAGTGAAATCATCCAAAAATATTATAAAAAAAAATTAAAAATAAAATAGTTGTAAAAATTAGTACCCAAAAAAAATAAATTCAAAAGAGGTGATAGTGTATTACTAAAGAAAATAGAGAAAATTTATGAAAGATCGCTTGTTGAAAAACTTGACGCATCATTGAATATCTCAAAAAGTAAAACAGGAAAAAAAAAGAAAAGAAAGAATGTTTCAAAAATAATATTAAAAACTATAAAAATCATCTTGAAACATTTACTAACATATTGGTGTTTTCTAATTTTTATATTTTTTAGTTTTTTTTTTATATATATATTTTTTTGCTTGTTTTTAGGGCCAGGTGAGTTAAGTAGTGTAGGGGTAGCAATGGGCCAGACTTGGGTCGGGTAGTCCTCCGCCCTAGCCTAGCCCTAGCCTGGCCCAGCCTTTACAAGGCCAAAGAGGTCCTAGCCCAAGCCAGGCCCTAGTCCTATGAGGACCAATCCGGCTAGGGCCAAATACAATAAAAGTAATAGAAAGAACAATAAGAGAAAGGGGATGTGCCGGATTGAACAGGGTCAGGCCAGGCCGAACAAGGCTGGACTTGGCTCAGGCCCGACTCAACCCTTTCCTTGGGCCATGGTGGCCATGGCCCTAGCCCGGCCCCAAGGCCACATTTTGTGGCCAATGCCCTAGTTTTTTAGGGCCAAGCCAACCGGCCCATTGCCAGCCTCACGCACCCCATCGCCCACAACTCACTTCTCCACTAGGCCGAAGCCAAAAACCTTTGTGCATGCTACAAGATATAAATGGTTTCTTTGTAGACAATTCATTAAATTATTTTGAACTTTTTTTAAAGAAAAAAGTTTATATAAGTATGAGGCTCTAAACAATCAAATTAAGGTGCACATCAAAAATTTCACTATAAGAGGTTGTTTTGATGCCCAGATATCCATAAATTGATCATTTCGACATCATGATGCATGAACATGAGAAAAAAAAAAAAGGATTTCAGCTTTTGAAAATAGTGCGTCATGTGATGAACTTTTGGATGGTCAATTTTTAAAATTTTCATGTTTTCATAGATCTGCTCGACCTACACTGTTTTTTAAGGTTGAAATTTTATAACTAGAGATGAAATATATTTTAAAGCTATCACTGAGATTTCTAATATTGAAACCAAATTCACGACACTATTTGAAAGTGTGCTTTACTTTGGTTGTTTAGAGCCTCGGATTTATACAAACCGCAGGCTTCTTTAAAATGAATGTCAAAATTTAAGTCAATAATTTGAATTATTATAATTTGGGTTTTGAAATACTTTCTAACAGAGGGGCCATAGCATAAATCAACATGTTTGATGCCCATATTTCTGCGCTTACATCCTCACCACTGATCCTATTTATGACTGAATTAAGTGTCAATGTACTTGAACACACCTTTTTAAATTTCCATTGCTATTTAATTGATTACGCTTTCATGGTTTTCAATAGTCCAACTTCTAAACAAATTAAGAGAATGAAAAACGTTCAGTTTTTTCTTGATTGGTGAGAAATTTACTGAAAATTAACACCTTCTTGAAGGCGCTATCAATTTAGAGCAACGTTCAAATACCAGGCCGAATATATAAAAATATATAAAAATTATATAATATTTTATATATAACTTTGATGTTCTTAAAGATGATTTGTGAATCTTTAGTCATTTGTCATACTTTTCTATTTTCGCTGTTTTCAGATTTTAGTGAATTGTTTCCAGCTATAAATCAATTTATTCCAAATTTCAATCTTATATAAATCTTTTCATTTTTTGTCGGAGTTTTAATGTTTTTATTGTTTAGTTGGTTTTTACCTTTTCTTGTTCTTTATTCTAACAAATGTTTTATCTTTTCATTTCTAACCCTTTTTTGAAATGTATGCGTGATCCACTTGGACTCCCCCAAGTTACTTGGCTCGGGCAGGATCTACGGGCCAAGCCCGAGCCGAGTTTTTTAACCTTGATTTAAGGAGCTTTGAAAAAGAGGCGACATTGATTGCAAATCATTAAAAATCGGCCTACTGTTCTTGCACTAGGCCATGGTGCTCTGTTTAGGTCAAGTTCTTCGCAACTGTTTTTTTTAGCGGGAAACAACACTTGCTCAGTTAATGCAATCATTGGCCATTGTCATAGAAGAGGAGTGGCTGATTCTGATGTCGAGCCCGTGAATGTGCCCTTTGATGGGTGGAGAGCTCGAAATCGTTAGAAATATGTCGGATAACTTCCATGGCAGATCCAAAAATTCAAAATAGAACTGGTTGGAACACTTGATATCAGCAGCTGAAAAACACAGTTTAGAGTCTTTAGACTAAGAATTTAGGGTTTCTAATTGATTCGCCAGGTCCCAAATAGATCAATGGTAGGATTCGAACTTGAGATATAGAGTGCTTAAAGTCAACTTTTTGTTAGAATGGATATATATCAATATATATGTATATCAAGATGGATATATATCTCTTGAGAAGGTTAGGTGTTTTGTATGGATACGAATCTCTTGATTATGATAAGTTTAGGTGGTGGTATCTATCCATAATAAGTGTTGGTATTTATTCTCAACTAGCCGTATATTTATATGGGATATTGTATATTCTTTAATTAATCAATATACATGTATATTCTGAAATTCTAACATGAACCTCAAATTTAAGCTCTCCAACCTCAGATCTGACGGCCGTATATTTATATGGGATATTGTGTATTATTTAATTAATCAATATACAGAGAGTTCCGTATATTCTGAAATTCTAACATGAACCTCAGATCTGAGCTTTGATTTGTTCCAAAAATTTATGTTGTTTCTCCTTAACATCAAATATGAGCTCTGAGCTCTTATCCACCATGTTTACTGACGAGTCATGTTTTCGACTCTCCGCCATGTGATGTAATGGTTTGAACCCCTCTGTTGAGTCATGTTTCGACTCTCTGTCGAGTCATATTTAAGTTTTATTGCCTCTAGCATTTTCTTAGATGTTTCATGATGCTCGAAAACCTTAATAAGGTCATTTTACATAAAAGCTAACATAAACGTTTTTGCTATGAGGTCATCCTCTAAAAAATTTTCTAACATTTTCTTTTCTTCTTCAGTTGGTTTATCACCAGTAGTGGTGGATCATCTATTAGTACATACATGATTCTATCTTGGATGAGGAAATATGCCATCTTCCTCTTCCACATCTCAAAATTATTTCCATTCAATTTTTCAACTTTAGAAAGGTCAGCCGTAACTATTCTACTGGCTATTTGCTAAATTTTATTTGAGCAAACAAATACTTTCTAAATTCTAAAGAAGCTAAACAAAGCGCCAAAAATTTAATATATGATCAATATTTGTACAAAGAGAGCTGCCATTATTTCAATAAATAATGTTAATTATTAATTAATGCCTTAAAAAAAAATTATGAAATAGGCAATCTCCAAAAAAGTATATATAAATAAGCAGTACAATTATCAAATATAATAATAAAAAAATCCAATTTATATTATTTATTTGGAGTCCATGAGCAACATCAAGAGTGTGTGAGCCCTTATAATAAAAGATCAAATATCAAGTATGTTATTCACCTTAGAAGACAAATCAATATATATATATATATATATATATATAGCTGTACGCAATATTTTTTTTAAAAAAATATATAGCTGCACCAAATATCTTTTAACTATACGTAATATCTAAAAAAATATATAGCTACGCCCAATATCTTTTAACTGCATGCAATATCTTGAACGAGGGCTTGGGCTTGGTCTAGGAAGTGACTTATGTGCCTTATCATAATGTAACAACATGGTTAGCAAGTGACTTTATGTGCTTATCATAATATAAGATATTATGAGTATAAAGTTCAAAAAAATAGCAATTCAGTTTACGTGCTACTCAGAATGCAAGGTATTCTGAGTAAAATAGCAAGTTAGTTTTACGTGCTTGCAAGATATTCTATGAGTATATAGTCAAAAGAAAGAGGAAAAAAAACAGCAGTAACATTTAGTGGTATACACTGAAATTCACTGCAATATTGCCAATAGATACCATTGAAATTCACTGCAATATTGCAAATAGAAACCATTGAAATTCATTGCAATATTTCCCATAGAGGTTTATAGTTTTGAAAACACAGTGGGACATTACCCATAGAGGTTTATAGTTTTGAAAACATAGTGTAACTTTCCAAAAACAGAGACGATGTGATAGCAAAATTTGATGATGGCCTTTATGTAGTTAACCTTCCAAAAAGGATGATAACAGATAACTAAATAAATATATAGAAGATCAATGAAGGAACTCACGACTTAGGCACACATAGATCATCATTAACAATCTTTTGCTTTGATACCAATGTTAGTGAAAAATGGCGGAGCGCGAGACCAACCCGAGATCAAAGAAGAGATGATCAAAGAAGAGATGCCGTTTTATTGCCTTTTTGAAAAAGAGTGAATAAATTATTTTTGCTTATAGAAGCTTTATGTTTTTTTTTTTTCCTCTGTTGCTACGTTCTTCCTCTCTTTAGCTTTCATTTTCACCATTTTCACAAGGGGAAGAAAAAAGATAACAGTTATATTTCCAACGGGTCTTTCAAGTCTTCCTTAATCTTAGAGATATCCATCCAATATTCATAAAATTGGTTTATGTGAACGTTGGATAACCATAGCATTCTTCCCACAACGGTAGGCTTCCCATCCTCCAATTGTAGATAAAGTCACGCGAAGCCTTATGGCCATACTTGACAACAAATGATGTCTTATATGAACCACACCCCGATAGTTAAGTTCCAATTAAGGTCACTTCATCCCAAGTTCTCATCAAGACTAATGGACGGTGTAGATCATCTTTCACATACAGTTTTCATGTAATTCCTTCTAGGGCAGCCGTACACATCTCTCTCTCTTTTCCACACTAACAGCCATGCCGGATGTCACAATTAGCAGGAAGAATATACTAAGCTTGCTAAAGTATGTGCGAGGGTGGCATTTCTCTCTCTAAAGCCAAAAAGCAATCCCAACAAGGCAGGTTCAGTTGAAGCTTTAGCATCATCCTTTCTCTCTCTAAAAAAAATCATCCTCTCTCTCTCTCAACCAAACAAACAAACACAACCAAAGAGGAAAGTATCTGGCGTGATGGATAAAGAGAGTGGCGCGGTTTTCCCTTTTTCCCTTTCTAAAACCGGAAAAAGTAAAGAACGAGGCAAAATAATCCAATCCGAAGGCTCCTTTTCTCTCTCTAAAACTACAAAAAGGGAACTGGCGGTTCCATATGGTAAAACGACGATTCGGACCCGATTCACTAATCCGAATCAATTTTTTGCTGGTTCAGTGTTTTTGTTCGTACAATAAAATAGTGACCCAGCCGCTGGTTCACTGATTTGAAAAGGTTTTTGGGATGCCGAACCTTGTTCACTTGTCCTTTGTTTAAATAACTGATTTAAAGTAACGAAGAAAATAATAATACAATGTATAATACCAACTTTATATACGTGAGGTTGCACATCATGTGGATATCCCTAGACAAAAAGGTTATTACTTTATATACGTGATGTTGCACTCTTTGTATAGTTTTTTTTTTATTATTAATTATCTAAAATATCCCTAGACAAAAAGGTTATTACATCAGTGGTAAAAAGTACCAACTTTTAAAAAATATCGAGTACATTAATATGAAAGAGCAATGATCCTATGAGACCTTTCCACACCTATGTGTGGAGGACCCCAAAAAATCACCATTAAATTTGGCACAAATCTCTAAAAAAGTTATCACATGGATGTAGCACTTTTAGTTCCGTACCAAATTTAATGGTGATATTTTAGGATCCTACACACACGGGTTTAGGCGGGTCTCATAGGATCATTACTTTGAATTAATAAAAAAGTGCAGTTTATATAAGGTCGAAGCTCTAAACAATTAAAGTAAAGCGCACATTCAAATAGTGTCGAGAAATATAGTTTCAATACTAATCTTTGTGATAGTCTTAAAATTTATTTTCATCTCTAATTATAAATCTAAAGTTTCAAAATAGTGTTGATCGAGCCAATCTATGAAAACTTGAAAATCTTAAAAATTGACTATCCAAAAATGCATTACAAGATCCACTATTTTTAAAACCTTTGAAATCCATTTTTTTTTCATGTTCATGCATATTGAGGTCGAGATAATCAATTTGAGGATTTTTTAACATCAAAGCAACATCTTCTAGTAAGTTCATGCATATTGAGGTCGAGATAGTCAATTTGAGGATTTTTTAACATCAAAGCAACATCTTCTAGTAAATATTTTGAAGTGAGCCTTAATTTGACTGTTTAGAGCCTCATACTTATATAAACTTTTTCTTTAATAAAATACTCAATGTGTTAGAAGTACCATAACAAAACTCAAATTATTTAAGCGTGAGAACTATAGCTGCAAGAGGGCCAGGTTGGTCTGATGTCGTCAGCAAGCCTTACCTACTTGCTTGATAAGGTAGGTAATAGGCCCTTCAAAGGACAAGTGGGCCTTTTGGGTCCTCAACGTTAAGGCCCGACACGCCCTTGCCATATGTTAATGTTAAGGCCCGACAGGCCCTTGGGTCGTGGCTGATCTTGCCCAGCCTATTAGTCAAACTTTTACATGATTATTAATAGGAAAGAGTTTATATAGAGTTGAGGCTCTAAACAATCAAATTAGAACCCACCACAAAAATTTCACTAGAAGATGTTGTTTTGATGCTCAAGTATCCTCAAATTGATTATCTTGATATCAAGATGTATGGACATGAGAAAAAAATAGATTTCAAGTCTTGGAAATAGCGCATCTTATCAAGCATTTTTTTACCGTCAATTTTCAAGACTTTCAAGTTTCAATAGTTTTGCTTGATTTACACTATTTCTGAAGCTTTAAATTTTATAATTAAAGATGAAATATATTTTAAGGCTATCAAAAAGATTTTCAATATTGAAACCACATTTCTCTACACTATTTGAAAGTGAGCTTTATTTTGATTGTTTGGAGCCTGTCATGATTTATTTTATTTTTAAAAAAAAACTTATTTCTAAATTATTTTAAAAAGATTGTATACAATGTGACCATTTACTTATTGAACAGGAGATCACAATTGCTTTTTAAATTTTCTTTTTAGACTCTTTCTTTTTAGACTCACAAATCCTTACAAATATCATCAGATTTGCTTTTTAGAGTCTCTTCTTTTTCCAAACCCATATCGTGATATCGTTCTGGCATGTGTAATTTCAGGCTAAATTCAATTCATTGAAAGATTTTCTTCTATGTATATTTCGACTATTGTTAGGACCCAGAATTTTTTAAATTTTAACCTGCCAACAATTTGGAAAAAGGAAATTATATATAAACTTTAAAAGTGCTTGAAATAAATCACACCCTACAATTTAACAAGGACCTTCCGACTTTTGGCTTGTATCATGGTGTATAATAATAACTCAAGAAACTGCATATATTTTCTTAAAAATAATCATCTAATGAATTTGAAGTGGATCCTCAAATGTGTCTTTTGCCTGAAGGATCAAACTAACAAAGTGCTCTTGCACCGAAGATATGAGTCAAAATAAAAGCATCTATGCAAAATGTTCTTGACATTGTAGCCTTTTTGTGAAGAAATGCACATCCTTTGATTTCCTGAGGCCCCAAGCAAGATTCAGTAGTCTCACTCAAGGAATACCACCCACATTCTCCCTCTCCCTCCAACACTTTGGCTCAAAAAATATCTCCCCAAAGATTTTATCTTGTCCCATGTCATTATCTCTACCAGTGCTTGCAACGCGGCTGGTCCAACTCGGAACCGGGTACTGGCTGATCCGGTTTCGGCCGGCTTTGGTGCTCCGGCCATGTATTTTAAAAAAATTTCAAAAAATATAAAATTCCAAAAAATAAAGGATTTTTTTGTAATGCTTTTTTATCATTTTGACAAAGATTGGAAAGTGTTATGGCCATGAATAATTAGTTTTACATTTTCTTTCTTTTTTTTTTGAATTTTTTTGAAAATACCTATACGCACAAATAGATTTTTTAAAATTCATTTTTTTCACTGCTTTTTAACTTCATTTGGATGTGTTTTGTGTAATCATGATGTAAATATAATTTCCATAATTTTTTGGATTTTTTTGTTTTTTTAGTACTTTTTAGACTTGCCCAGGGGCCAATTGAACCAGCATGTTTACCTGTTACTCGGACCTGACCCTCGACCGGTTCGATTTTTCAAATACTGATATCTACATTTTCTTTTTTTATTGAATGTTATCCATCTCTACAACTTTTTGGAGTCAAATATGCAATCTTGCCAGACTCTTTTGGTTTTGATATTTTGATGATGCCATTATGGTTTCCAGAGCATATTTTGTCTTCTTTTTTATTGAGGAGTTTCTTTGGAATCAAAGTTGAGATGCAGTCTTGTTAATGTTTTAAAAACATCTCTCTCTTTCTTTTTTGATATCCAGTCATGTCAAAAGATTTTCTGCTCCATCGAAGCATTGCCTCCCTTGTAGAAAAACCAAATTTAAGAGTATCACGGGCCCCCAAATTTTAGGGATCTAACTTCTTCAACCTAATGACCAACCTCAAATAAAAAACCCAAAAAGGAAATTCAAATGTATGTGCCCAAAAAAAATAATGTCCTCCCATTGAATAGAAATCACCCAATTTTTTGAAATCAGTTCCAGAGTTTTAAGAACTTGAAATCTTCCTTCTTTTATCTTATGAAAATATTCAGTTAGGTGCATCCCAAACTTGTAAATTCAAAAATTGTCCCTTGAGAGCATGGTATCGGCACTGTTGAGAAATGGGCTAGGATCGTGGTGACAATACTACCCGAGCTCTAATTAAATGTCATGGCCTCCATTCTCACTAATACTTTAAAACAATTGACTCTTTCCCATTATGCAATATCGGCTGGTTCAAATTGGAACCGACACGTTTCCAGTTTTAGCCGGTTTGAATGATCCGATCGGGTATTTTAAAAAAAGTCAAAAAAATTTATATAGAATCCCAAAATATAAGGGATTTGTTTTTAATGCATTTTTTAATGTTTCTTATCCTTTTGACAAAGATTGGAAAATGTTTTGACAATGAATACTTATTTTTACGTTTTCCATCTTTTTGAAAAAATTATAAATCCCCCTAGGCACAAATCAATTTTTTGAAATCTATTTTTTCCACTAATTTTCAATTTCATTTGGATGTGTTTTTTCTAATCATGTTTTAATATATTTTTCGTACTTTTTAGAATTTTTATATTTTTATACTTTGTAACACTTTTTTGATTGCCCGGGACTTGCTCCACCCGGTTAGGCCAGTCTAATCGGTTGGTTTACCGATACCCGAAACCAGCCCTTGGGTCGTTTCCGAGGAACATTGCTCTTTTTGAAATGGGTAGGGGCCGGTAATCCCCAATGATCTACCCAAAT
>NW_006497600.1:988904-1039077 GCF_000471905.2 Amborella trichopoda | reverse complement strand
CCATGCATATATTTACCACCCTTTTTTCTTTCCCTCTCCCATCCATGTATGTAGGGCCTCAAAAGATCACCATTAAAGTTGGCACGGATCTCTAAAAAAAATATCATATGGGTATGAAACTTGATTTTTCTAGAGATTTGTGCCAACTTTAATAGTGATCTTTTAAGGATCCTACACACATAGGTGGGAAAAAGTCCTACAGGATCATTTATCTTAGTATAATTTACTATCTTTCTTTATCTTCCCCCATATTTTTTCTCTCTCATACATGCATGAATAACATAAATATAGGTAACTCTTTTCTCTATCTCCCGCTACCTTTATTCTCTCTTCTATTTGCATGAAAAACATAAATACATATAACCCTTAATTCTTAAAACACAATTTTTTTTAAATATCTCTCTCCCATCATCTCTCTCTTTTTCCCAACATCATATTTCTCTCTCCCTCTCTTTTTTTCTTAAATCTGTCCCCCATAATCAAATCTCTCTTTCTTTAAATTTATCAAGCATAGACCAAATCAAAGGCCTGCAGATACAAACTATATTGACTCCATTAAGGCAAGTAATGGACTCCTTCATATTTTTCTTAGGGAATTTCATATTTGTTAATTAATTCTTATGGAATTTTATATTTGCTAATCAATTCTATAAAGCATTACCTAATCAATTATTATGGAATTTCATACTTGTTATAGTATTGTGTATTTGTGGTTTATGATTTTTTGATGATAAAGTAGTGTTCAATTTAGTATAAATATTTAATTGTGGGAAGATACTACAAAACTCCTATAGGCGAAAATGAACAGTAATTTTGCATACCCTCATCACCATCCAAACTTCATTACATGATTCTAGTTGTCCGGTAGTGTTTCAATTTTTATTTTTATTTTACTCATCAAAATGATCTGAAATTTGGAGGGTGTGAACATCTTAGTGAGGTGCACTTAGAAAAAATATGGAAAAAATAATTCGTAAATATAAATTGACCATAATACCCCTAAAAATTTAAGGGCATATTTTGGTCAATTTATATTTTACGAATTATTTTTTTCATATTATTGGGTGTGTCTCACTAAGATGTATACACACTCCAAATTTCAGATTATTCTGATTTATAAAATAAAAAATAAAAATCAAAACACTACCTGACAATCATGACCGTACGATGAACTTTGGACGGTGATGAGCATAGGGGAAATCACTGTTCATTTTCTCCTATAGGCGTATGGAAAACTTTTCCTTAATTGTCTCTTCTCTCTTTCCCCCACATCTCTCTCTCTCTCATGCTTATGCATATATTTACCTCTCACGTTTTTCTCCCTCTCCCACCTTTTTTTATCCCACTATAAAACATGCAATTAATATAATTATGAAATATGCAATTAATATAATTTACTATCTTTCCTATCTCCTCCCACATTTCCTCTCTCTCTTGCATGCATGAATAACATAAATATAGGTAACTCTTTCTTTATCTATCTCCCTTTAGGTTTTTTTTTTAGGTAAGTGTTCTATGCTTCCCGTACAGCATAGAAGTTCTATCCTCCCTCTTATCCAACTGTTTATTCTGAATGGAGGGCTACAATTGGCCCAATCACAATGTCACGTCTCTACACTATTTTTTTTTTTTTTATAAACTATTTTGACACCAAATTTTAGATGTCCATTCTTCTACTAAACTCGCATTAGTGAAAAATATAAAAAATATATTTTCATTAAAATAAAATGACCAAAATACCCATGAAATCTTCAAGGGGTATTTTGATCATTATATTTTATCAAAAATTTATTTTTAATATTTTTTATAGGCACACCCCAATGAAAAGATGGCACATACCAAATTTTATATTCATACAATTTGTATAAAAAAACTAAAAATAAAATACCTTGAGACGTAGGATCTAAGATCAACGATGAGTGGCTCTCTTGATCAAAATTGAACGGCTGGATGGTAGGGGGAGGACAGAATTTCTATGTTGTGAGGGAAGCATAGAAACCTTTCCCTTCTTTTTTCTCATATTTGCATGAAAAACATAAATACATGTAACACCATCTTTTCTAAAAATCAAATTTCCTAAAATATCTCTCCCCCATCTTCTCTCTCTCCCTCTCTTCTTTCTTTAAATCTCTCCCCCATAATCAAATTTCTATATTTCCTTAAATCCATCAAATATAGACCAAATCAAAGGCCTGTATATACAAATCACATTGACTCCATTAAGGCAAATAATAGACTCATTCATCTCTTTTTCAAAGAATTTCATTTTTGCTAATAAATTATTAGGGAATTTTATATTTGCTAATCAATTCTATAAAGCATTACCTAATCAATTCTTAAGGAATTTCATACTTGCTATAGGATTCCATATTTATGGTTTATGATGTTTTGATGATAAGTGGTGTACAATTTAGTATAAATATTTGGTTGTGTATTTATGTGCATTTCTTCATTGTTTTGCCTACATTTCAATCATTTCCATCATGTTCTCCTTAATTTTTATGTGGAATGGATTTTTATTTTTGTTTGTTTTTGTAAATCTTCCAGTGATCTATAGAATCTCTACCATGATTCGTTGATTGAGGCTCTATAGATCAAGTGATGTTCTCAACAGATCTACTGTGAAAATAGAATTTTAGGCCCTCAAAGTAAGTAATCTTCCATTTTCTACATATTTTTATGTAATTTTTCATTGCTTTTGTCTACATTTTCAGTCATTTCTATTGTGTTCTCCTTAATTTCAATATGGAGTTGAGTTTTTTTTTTATTAACATTCTGTGGAATTGAGTTTTTTTTATTTTGTATTGTAGAACTTTTAGTGATCTACAAGGTAAATAACCTTCTGTTTTCTTTGCATTTCTTCGTTGCTTTTGCCTACATTTCGATCTATTTCATCATGTTATCCTTAGTTTCTATATGAAATTAATTTTTTTTTTTTAGAATATTATATGAAATTGAGTTATTTTTGTTAGTTTTTGTAGATATTTGAATGATCTACAGAAGTCCTAATATGATTTGTTGATTGAGGTTCTATAGATCAAGTTGTTCGATGATTTGGGTAATATTTGCAACATCGCTGAATTTTTTATTGATTTTCAGTAATTTCTTTCGATGTGTCTCATTTTGTAAATAAATTTCTGATATAATGAAATCATAACTACATTTCTTGATTGGAGCTCTAGAAAATATCATTATGGTTCTCATTTCATTGGATGTAAAGACACCTCTTTTTACAAAAATTCCAACAAATAAAATATATTATAGTATGACTATTCATTAGGTAATTAAAAAATTATATTCTTGATTTAGTACTATACATTAAATATTAGTATTAACATGGATAACATTTACATTAATTTGGCTTTTGTAAAATTTTTTGTAAATGTACATTTTGCCTTCATTATTGATTTTTCAAGGTATTCGAATAAGCTATGGTTTTAGGTAATTATAAAAATAAATATTATTGAGCTAGTACTGTATATTAAATATTTATATTATTTCGAATAATATTTGTTTGTCTGACTCTGATATTAGGATTTTTATTTTCGAATATTGATTGCAATGACACGGTTCATAGATCTAATGTGAAAACTGAATTTTGGGTAATATCTGCAATATTACATAATTTTTTATCTATTGTTTGTTATTTATTACATATTTTATTGTTGTTTTTTTTTGTTTTTTTCTTCTTCTTTTTTTTTCTGCTATTTTTTTAAAGGAACTTTTGACATCTACAATGAAATTGGAAAAAAAAAGTTGCATACATCATAGTACTATTTTTATTTTTTCTTATTTCTTTCCTTTTTAAAATTTTTAAATTGAGATTTTCTTAAGGACCTATTTTATACTATTGAATCAGAATTATATTTGATAACATAAATAGAATATATCAGCAAGCAAAAATAATAATTATTTAATGGGCAACATAATATCATATATAGAAGAATTAACAAACAAATTATTCTATTTAATATTTAATGCGAATTATATTTTCACAACATAAATGATTAAAGATTATTAATACCATAAGTATAAGGATTTAAGAATTTCTTTTTGAAATTCGGTATTGGCCAATGTACATTGGTTTACATCATTTATTTATTTTTATAACAAGGCTAACACTTTTGAAGTATGCCTTAATAGCATAATATATTGGATATAGGTATTAGCAAAGACCTTATGTTTTAAAGAACTATTATATTTGATATTGGCATTCGAAATACCCTATATTAATTTTTCTCTCACTATTATTTATATAACTTAAATTCTCTATCACTTTTATTAATGCAATTTGAATTTTTCATATTTTTATTAATTTATGCCAAATGGATATGAATTAATTAAATATTTCTAGAATACTATATCAAATTTATAATTATTTGATACAATATTCAATTTGAAAAATAAATTCCTTCGTTTAAAATTTTTTAGTCTTCCTTTAATCTTATTTAATCACAAATATTATATATGAATTATTTATTTCTTACATAATTTAAAAAAAACATAATTATTTAATAATCAGAGATAAATTCAATAATATCTAATACTATATTTTACTCAAAATATTTTTCAATGATAAATATGTTTCAATAATTAATATTAAATATCATGCGCACTCTTAGTGATGATTTAAATTGATTATAACTTTTCACAAAAATGCCGGATGTTTCCAGATTCGTACTGATCCATTTCAACATCTACAACTATTGGCCATGATCCATGTATCACAAAAATTGTTATACAAAAGAAAAAGCAGAAAGAAAAGAAATCTCTCTATCCCAACAAAAGGCTAAAATGCCATATACATCTTATGTGTTGCTATGTACGGACGATATGTCCCCAACCAGTTATCAACGGTGTAGATGAACCATTGTGAACCCATGCTTCGCCCATCATGACCCTGCGTCACGAGAAAGGACGGTAGATATCCCGCTTGTGTGTATGATATGTCATGCTCGGGATGCGTTTAACGTGCTTTCCAAAATGACAAAATATATCCTCAATTGGATTCTTTTCTTTTTTCTTTTTTATTTTTATTTTTTCACAAATAGAGAATGCTATGTTTTTGGATTTTTCTTTTTTTATTTTAAAAAATATTAATTAAATTGTCAAATTAACTTCTAAAATCATTGAGGTAGCCAAATGATCCAATATAATATTAAAATGACTGCTCGGAAAAGTTTATATAATATAAAAATAAGATGTACTTCAAAGCCATTAAAATAGGTTGTTTCGATTCTCCAAAGCCCTCAAATAGATCATCTTGACATCGAGATGTATGGATAAAAAAATAAAATAAGAACTTTCAAGTTACAAAAATGGAAGATCTTGTGATGCATTATCTGAACCATTCATTTGCAAAATTTTGAGTAATTTGTAGATATGCTCAACCTACACCATTTTCAAAGCTTTAAATTACATAATTAGATGAGGCAATAGATTTTCCTGCCATTCAAATGGTCTTCGGCACCAAAATTGTATTTGACATAGTTTTGTACTTAATATTATTTTGATTGTTAAAAGTTGATGCTTTATACAAACCTCACCATTTGAATTTCATTGTGTTGTATTCAAATACTTCCTTAGAAGTATGTTAAAAATTACCCAAGCTCAATGATGATAAAACCCATGATTGTTCATGATTAGGAAAATAGAACAAGGGTTGACATAAATATAAGAAGCTGGGAACACATGTTACTAACTCTGAACAACTAGTTGTATTATCATTATCTGGCTCTTGCCACTTAACTGGATCTTATTATCAAAATACTCTTGCTTATTCAAAATTCCCAATTTTGAACATAGCTTTTCGGTCAATTTTAACAAATTTTAAGATGTACCCAAGTGAAATAAAACTTAAAAAGCAACTAGATTAATGTTAATTGGGATGATTTGATCATCTTAATGATTTGTAAGGATGATTTGCTCATCTTCATGATTCGGTAGGGTGGTTTAACCATTTAAATGATGTTTTTCTATTTTATTTATTGTATTTTTAAATTTTTGTTAAAATATGCGGGGTGGTGCTGCATATTTACTCCCTAATGCAAAGGACCTACTTAGGATGAATTTCTTAATATGGAAATTTGAAATTCACTTTGGAAGAGTATGTTAAAAATTAAATTTTATTCCTAAATAAGCCCTTATTAGAAAAAGAAATGTTAGGTACATGCCAAAATTGGACGATTCAATTTAAGGACGTTATATTGTGGCATGAGCATGTAATCTTATGGCGTGTTTTTCTATCTTCCATCATTAGGTGTTCTAATTTTCCAAAAAAAATTATCGATTGTTAGTGAGAAAAGGCCAAAGGGAACAAAAATGGTGCAAAATTCTATTATTTCATGAAGATAGCAAAAAGGTTGCCGACTTCTAAATTAGCATGGTGCATGAGAGCATTTACTTTTGGTATATGGAAGTTCATATGGAGATTACAATTATTCAAGTCCGTCATATTTTAAATTGGTTAGTTGTATGAGTGTCATTAATTATATTTAATTTTTTTTAAAAAAAATTCTCAAACTTTGTGATATATCCCAATCCATCCAATTTAACGTCTAATGGCTTGATGTAATTGAGACCTCTTTGTAATAAAAATAAATAATTTCATAATACACAATCCCTTTATATATATGGCTGGGGGTTTGGCGTGCATTTCTTAGAGTTTGAACTTCAAGGATCCATGCCCAATCCAAACTCTCCATCTCTCTCGATGGGCATTCGTCTCGACTCTGAACAATTATGTCTAACCCACTTAACAAGACTTGAGGGCTTGGCCAGGGCCAAGTCACCACAATGTCAATTTCGGGCCGGCCCACAGTCTTGGACCGAGCTCAGCCGATTTTTGTCTTACTTTTTTCCCTTTTGATTCTCTAAGGCATGGTACTGTCCGCCCCGGACTAGGCATGCTTAGGCCCTCAGACCTTATCAAATTTGGGTCAAAAGGACCAGCCACACTTGGGCTGGGCTGACCAGGCCCGGCCCAACCCTCGTTTATACTCGGCCCAAATTATTTGCTCTCTCGCATGGACACATAGTCAATCACCGGTCACGTTTGTGACAAAAAGGAAAAAGAAATCGACAGGGAAAATCTCTCTCTCTCTCTCTCACAGCTCTACCTATTCACGCTGCCTAACCCCCTGAAAACAAATAGCAACGTTTCTCTCTCCCAACCCCAAAAATGAAAACAAAATATATGGAAAAGTTTCTCTCTCATAACACACATGCATAGAATCACCAAGCCCCCCGCCAGGCCAGGGCTAGGGCTAGGGTTAGGTTTGGGTCGAATAAAAAATAAATAGAAAAAAAAAAAAAGGCCAGGATAGGCCAAATCAGGCCGACACTAAGGTTGGCAACAGGTTAGGTCTGATCGGACCCAGACTCTGACCCGAATAGTATTTGGGTCTAGGTTTTGTACTCGGACCCGACCCCGTCGGGTCTAAAAGTTGGACTCATACTCATACCTGTAACTGTTGGATCTAGGTTTATCTTGTTGTGTCTTTGGTCTCGTCGGGTCGATTGCCACCTTCAATATGAGTTTTTTTTTTTTTTTTACCATTATATATTCATATTATTGACAACAATATCATGATTACCCGTCATTAGATTTCAAGTCACATGATTTATTGTTTAATAATTAAAGATGACTACGAGTTCTTATTGTATATGATCATTAATACATTAAAACGAATAGAGCTCGAAATATTTTATCTCCAATAGTTTACAGGTACAGGTTGGGTCCAACCGGACCCGGACCTAAATAGTATTCGGGGGATAGGTTTTGGATCCAGACCCGACCCACCTGGTCCAAAAATTGGACCCATACCCAGACCGGCGTTGGGTATACCCAATGGGTCACGGGTCGGTTCCCGGTCCATTGCCACCACCCCTAGCCGACATTGACCCTAGCCTTGTCCTTGGGCCACAATATGTGGCCCAATCCCTACTTTTTAAGGCCAGGCCATTCGGGCCGGGCTCTGGAGCCTATTACCGGCCCTGCACGCACACCATGCGCGCCCATAGAGTTTATAACAACTGTCCCCTACACCCACAAAATAAAGAAAGAACGAAAGCAAAAACTCTCTCTCTGTCTCTCTACAAAATAAAGTAAACAAAAAACTCTCTCTTTCTCTCTCTTCGGTCCCACACACACTTTTAGCCCCCGGCCTTCCTTACTTCCTACTCCGAAGCTCCACCCTCGCTTTTAAAGCTTTTCTTTTTCCTCTCTCTCTCTCTCTCTCTCTCTCTCCTCAGGACCTCTCTCTATCTCTATCTCTCTCTCTAGAATCCATGGACCCGACTCCCCACACCTGCAAGCACTGCTCCAAGACCTTTGCAACCTTCACAGCCTTAGGCGGCCATATGCGATCTCATTCCACCACCTCCACCATCACCACCACCACCAATACTAATCCCAACCCTCTTCCTCTCTCTTACTCTCTCAGAAACAATCCCAAGAAGACGCGCCCTTTCGTTCTCTACGACTCTCAGACCTTCACCCCTCGCCGGAATTCTCATCCCCCAAAGAATTCAGGCCGAAAATCGGGCCAAATTCCCTGCAATTCCGGCGACACAGATACCGAGATTTCGAGCTCCATCTCGGATGCGGCTTCAGTTGAGGAAAACGTAGCTGTGAGCCTCATGCTCCTATCAAGAGGCATGTATGACAACCCCAATTCACCTAAGAATAGATTTTCTGGTGAGTTTTCCGGCGTTGTCCTGCCAGATTCCGGCGTTTGTGAATCATCAGAGCCGTCCAAGAAGAGCAAGTTTGAATGCAGTGCTTGCAAGAAGATCTTCAAGTCCTATCAAGCTCTAGGGGGTCACAGAGCTCGACACATGAGGATCAAAGGTATCTCTGCAACTTCAATGGAAAATGGGGAACTTTTGGGTTGCTTAAATAATCAAGAAATTGAGGAGGGGAAGATCGAGAGCTCTGCAACAACAATGGAAAATGGGGAATTTTGGGGTTTTTCTAATAAGGGGGAAAGTTCCAAAGAAATCAAGAAGATCGAGGGCTCCCCTGCAACTACAATGGAGAGTGGGGCGATCTTGGGTACTCCGAATAACCAGAAAGCCCAGGGAAATCGAAGAAAGATCGATTCTTTATCCGCAACAGCAATGGAAAATGGTCGAATTTCTGGATTTCCCAACAAAACGAAAATTCACCAGTGCCCTTATTGTTACAGGGTTTTTGGCTCTGGTCAAGCTTTAGGAGGACATAAGAGATCGCATGGTGCATCAGCTAAGCTTGGATTGAAACCACCATCAGAGGCAGAGAGTGTTCTTGATCTGAACAAACCAGCGCCGGTTAATGAAGTTGAAGGAGATGCAATCAGTAGAATCGAAGTTATGGGGGAGGAAGATGAAGTAGGTTCGAGCTCGTTTTGGCGGGATCAATGAGAAATCTGGTGAATTTTGCGGTGATCAATGAGAATTCCGGTGAAACTCCGGCAACTTCTGTACATTCCGGCTGTGATAGCCCAGCGAGCTTCACGGCTACAAGATCGGGTCGTGGTGATTTTACCAGAGATGAACGGCTGAGATAGTTCGAGATTTTCTCGCCGAAATTTCACAGGTAATTGTTTGGGTGCTCTTTTATATTTTTATTTTTTGGGGGTGCTTTTTTTTTTTTAATATCCTTTTGATGATTAAAGCATATAATTTGTTGTTTCAACTCACTGAAAATTGTATTTACATTCTTTTCTCTTCCTTTTTTTTTTTTTCCCCTCCTTTTTTGCATTTCTTGATGGCCTGTGTTTTTCTTTAAATGCATTTTTCGTGTTTTTCTTTAAATATATTTTATCTCTCTCTCTCCTCTGTCTCTCTCTTTCTCTTTCTTGTGGGGAATTTGACATTTACCCTAATCAGCTAATTAGACATGCTAACCTTAGCTGTCTAATCACATCTACTAAATAAATAATTGGGGCTTAGTTTTTAACTCTTGTTTTTTTTTTGCATTTTTAATTTAATCTATGCAATTTTTCTTATTAATAAATATTCTGTACAAAAAAGAATCATTCCACTCTAGAAGCTTAGGAACGGTTTGCTAGTAAACTTTACACTCCTTTAATTAAATATTAAATGAGTTATTAAATGGAAAAATCTCATGAATATCGTTAAGATTTGGTGTTATATTGGGGTAGTTTTGTACACTAGATTAGTCATCACTGTTCATTTCGAATGATGGATGGTTGAGATGAACTTTGCTTGGGAGGAGAATGTTGCAGGAATTGTTCAACTTCACTGTCCATCACTGAGAACGGATGGCTGGAGCACTCCGTGTCACGTAGAAACAACTTCTTGCATGAATTTAGCAGAGGCCTTGGCCCTAGCCCTAGTCCTAGTCCTAGTCCTGTAAGAGCCGTGCCAAATGAGATAGAAATAAATAAATGAAAAAATAAAGGAAAGAAAGATTGGGTCAGACCGAACTGGCCTGGCTCGGCATGTCCTACAATGGTGGTTAATCCACCCCTTCGACTAGGTCGGGCAAGGCCAACGACCCATTGCCAGCACTAGCTTTATGTTAGTTTGAGCTATAGTTATCAAGACCGGACTGAACCAACGATCTAACCACTCGGATTGTCGACTGATGTTTGGCTGGTATGGTCTAGAGTAAAAATGATGTTCGATCGATTTGGCCAATCTAACTAGCCAAGACATGTTAAAGTTGGGCAGTTTTCTCCTAATATATTTCATGTTGAAAAACATTTACATAAGGTGTCAACCTTATATTATTGAAGTAAAGTACACCTCAAAATTCCTTTGGAAAAGAGCGTTCTTACGTTGTAAAATCCTCTAATTGATCATCTCAATCTCAAAATGTATGGATATGAAGAATAAAAAACATTTCAAATATAAAAAATAGTGCATCTTGTAATATGTTATCTTAATCGTTTATTTTTCATATTTTCAAGTGTTAACTGGATCTATATTATTTTTGAAATGTTAAATTTCATTGCTAGGAATGGAAATAAAATTTCAAGCTATCATAAGGTTTCCGACCCCAAAATTATGTGTCTATACAAAATTTAAAGGTTCACCTTACTTTTATAGTACAAGGAGCATACCTTATATAAACCTCACCCTTCCATATTTCTATGCTATTATGTGTATTTTTTAATATATTTTTCAAATTTGGTCTAACTGATTGAACTGGTAGTTGGTTTTGACAATACCAAACCTCTCACTGATTCCGTAGTCAATCTGATGATTTCTAAACATCAAGGTTCATCAATTGTAAATAGGAGTTAGTCTTTTCACCGTCGATTATAAAGAATGGGTTGTGGATCCGCTAGCGGCATACGGTATGCGTTTATGATTTTCTTCTCTTTCTTTTGCCTTTAATGTAGGCTTTTAATTTAAGGGTGGTTTGTATGATGTGTGAAACTTATACTATTCAAATAAGGGGCACTTCAAAATTATGCCGAAAATATTGTTTCGGTGTCGCTAATCCTTGTGATTATATGAAAATCTATTGTTGCCCCCGACTATAAATTTTAAAGTTTTCCAGAAATGGTGACGATCAAGCAAATCTATAAAAACTTAAAAATCTTGAAAATGGATAGTCAAGATATTGTGTTAGATGATGAACTATTTTTAGGACTACAAATCGTCTTTTTTTTTAAAGCAATGAATCACAAGGCCGAGATGATTGATTTGAGGGTTTTCCAGCATAAAAACAACCTTCTCTAGTGCATTTTTTTGTGGTGCACCTTACAGTATATTTATCAAAGATTCAAAATACGTATATGAGACTATTCAACATTTTAACCATTCGCAAGTATTGACTTATGATCACATAGATTTTGATGGCATTTCGAAATTAAATAAATAAATATGGGTAGATTGTTAAATAGTTTTTCTCACATAAACTATTTGGCAAGTTCTTACTCCCTTGGAGTCCTAAATCCATTAAAAAATGAAAGTGTACAAAGAGTATGTATTTTTTAGATACGGAAGTTACAACTATTCTTGTCTTTTAGATTTTAAATCGGATGGTTGTGAACGTGTCATTGACTAATTTAAAGTTTAAAAATAAATAAAAAATACTACTTGACACAACCCAAGCGATCGAATTTGAAATTGGATGGTTAGAGGTATTTGTGACCTTCTTGTAACAAATGTAAATGGTGTCATTGTATACTAACTCTTAAAATTTTTGTTTTTGAGGTGTCCGTGATCCATTAATAAATGGGTTTTTTGAGGTGTTGTGGAGTTGCAAGAAATATATAGACTACAATACTTATTCGTGGGTGATGGAGCTGAGTAGCTCTGACTGCTAAAGAAGTACGACCGCTATAAAAAGTTTTTAAAGTATTCAAAATAAGCATGGACAATAGATGTTGGATACGCGTACCAAGATTAGAATATATTCTGTGCTAAAAAATTAAAGGAAAAAATATCCATTTAGCTCTCTTGTGGCATGTGGTATGCCGCAGAGAATCCACCGTCATTTACCATTGAAAGACGGTGGCGATTCTCCGGGTCTCCAAACATGTGTATCACTTTGTATAAGGTTGTGCGAATTGTCCTTCATTGGGTAACACATGATGAATAACACTAGTGTATCCTTAACCATTCATCATCGATGTGCGGTAATTAAGCTAACTAAATAAGTAATAGAGATTTTTTTTTTTTTTTCTATTTTATTTTCTTTTACTTCTTTGCTTTTACATTTATTTCTTTTCTTTACTTTAAAATTTATTTATTTTCTTTAGTCTGAGTGTACAATAAGGAAAAATTTCTACTCTAGAAAGTCGAGAAGAACTGCATGGCAAAATTACTCTCTCTTATTTCTATTAATAAATAACTGTATAAATGAAAAAATAATTGGATGAAGGTAATAAATATTAAAAATATTTTATGACTTAATCATTTATTTTCATAAAAAAATTTATATAACTTTTCAATCTTTATACCATACAAGTAAGGTGCACTTCACAAACCCACCCAAAAATGTTGTACCTATGGTGAAAATCCCTACAATCGATCGTCTCAACTTTGAGATATAGATATATCACAAGAAAATAAAAGGATTTCTAAGTCCAAAAAATTGTACATTTTGTAATATATTATCTAGGCTGTCTATTTTCAAAAAATTTGAGTGTTTATGGATACGCTCGATCTATACTATTAATAGAGCTTTAAATTTCATAATTAGGTCTGGAAGTAGATTTCCAGGCTATCATGAGTATTTTCAGTACTTGAACCGCATCTTTTAGCAAGATTTTAGATGTACACCATACTTTAATTTTCATGATCCACACACTGTACAAATCACACCCTTATTTAATAGGGTGCAGTTTGTATAGAGCCTAGGCTCTAAAAAATCAAATTAGAGCCTGCCTTCAAATAGTGTTGAGAAATGTGGTTTCAACACTGAAAATCTTTGTGATAACCTTGAGATATATTTTTATTTTTATTTGTAAAGTTTAAAGATTCCAAAATAGTGTAAAAATTTGTAAAAAAAAAGATTAAAAAATAGTGTAGATTGACATATCTATGAAAACTTGAAAATCTTGAAAATTGATGGTAAAAAACTGCCTTACAAAATACACTATTTCCAAAACTTTGAAATCCATTTTGTTTTTCAAGTTTATGCATCTTGATATCGAGATGATCAATTTGAAGATATTTAGATATAAACTTGAATTCCATTTTTTTTCCATGTCTATGCATCTTGATATCGAGATGATCAATTTAAGGATATTTAGATATAAAAACAACCACTTCTAATGAAATTTTTTAGGTATGCTTTAATTTGATTGTTTAGAGCCTCGGCTCTATATAATCTTTTCCCTGTTTAATATCATATGATATTATTTCACAATCGTACTAAGCTAATCTACACCCATCAAACTAAAGCAGAGAAAAACGTTTAAATATTGAAGATGCATGAATACGTGCAGAATCACATGGATTCAATAAATTGTTAAATATTTCTTATCATTGATTTGACAGTAGATGAAAAAAAAATAAAAAAAAATTCATTAAACTGTTCAAATCATCATCATCAAAGTATTTTCCAAACTAATTGAGTCGGCATCAAATTGTTCCCAAAACTCGTTTATCAAATTGATTCCTAATTTTGGAGAGAACTGTTGCCACTGATTTTTATCACGGTCATTATGTTGGCTGCGATGTCATTTCACATACTGTAGAAAAAAAAGTATATTATCATATACCGATAATGTACGGTGTATGGTACACCTTGGGGGCATCCACCCACCATCAATTGATGGTGTTAGAATAATCGATGTCTTAAGTAAGGAAAAGGTTCGTGTAGGGTCCCCCAAGTCTTGTCCAAGCTTCTTGTTTCATTGTGGGGAAAGCAAGTGATCATGTAGCTTAAACTTGTGATGAAAAAAACATGAATTTACTCTAGCGCATCTTGTAATATATTATTTGGATCCTTCAATTTTTAGGTGTTCACAAATTGGCTATTTTAGTGTTTCGGATTTGGATCATTTTTGGAGCTTCAAATTTTATAATTAAGAGTTATGATAAGTTTCCAAGCTAGTGTCTGAGTTGCATTTCTGTTAGGGCTATGAGGTGAAGGTTCACAATTTATAGTAAAATCTAGGCCTTCGCCTAATCGCACCCATTAATTAAGCTATGGTTGAGGTCCCCAAACTAAAGAAAAATTGCAGCATTAGAGACAATTGTCTCTGTTAATGTAGCACCCCCATAGCCTCCCTTAGCCAAAAAATCTGCCAACCCATTTGCTTCGTGATATACATGCAAAAATAAAAAGGAAAGAGGTCTAGCTAGAAGCATAGCCAAAAAAATCTGCCAACCCATTTGCTTCTCGATATACATGCAAAGTCCAATATCTACAGAAGCACAGATCTGAACTTCCAAGGTACCTTCTTCCCCCCCTTATACCATTTAATTACATTCATGAAATCCCCTTCAATGACACAATAAGATGTGAACTTCCTGACCACAAAAACTTTCAATCCATGAAGAACTTCCTGGCCACAAAAACTTTCAATTCATGAAGAAAAGCCAGGAATTCTGCATAATTAACAGTTTTCTTGATATACATGCCAAAAAGAAAAAGAAAAAAGGTCTAGCTAAGTCCAATACATAGTAAGATCCGAATCCCCTAGCCACAAAAATTTTCAATCCATGAAGAAAAGCCAGGAATTTTGCATAATTAACAGTTTTCTCCCCAAGTGGTCATGCATAAGTAAATACTATATTACCTTCCTAGCATAAGTATACACTATATTACCTTCTCAGCCTGCTAACCCCAGGTTCTCTAAAGAACTTTTATCAAAATTCAATTTAAAAACTCTCAACATTGGTGGCACCCATCTATCATGTTGCATTTAGTAAACCCCATCTGGAATAAGTTCAGTAGGTTCCTCCTCACGTCAACAAATATCTTGCCGAACTTTAGTAATACATCCATATTGCGAGTAATATCTTATCCATTATCCTATCATATGACAAGTTAATCCCTTCAAAGACTCTTCTATTCCTTTTCTTCAAAACCTCCACAGATAACTCCTCTGACTATTTGCCAAATTATGCTCTTGCTTGAGGCAGGAAAGCAAGACATAAGTTTGAAGTAATACATATAACCTCTGCAAGTAGAACCATCCTCATCCCCATCTGAGAGAAGAACCAACTCCAAATTCTATACGTAAAGGACTATGGAGGAACATATGGGCTCTTGATTCACCATCAGCCTTACAAAGTTAACAGATGTTAGGAAAAATATTTCCGCTGTTAATAAGATTATCAATCGTTAAAATTTTATATTAAATAGCCAACCATAAGAAAGCTTGAATTTTATGTGGTAGAGACCACTTTCAAATCTTTGCAACTTCAGGCATTGACCATTTCTACCGATCATGGAATAACAAATGGTACATCAATTTGATCGAAAATATACCATATTTATCAATATCCCAAACAACATCATCATCTGCAAATTGAGGGATACATCATTAAGTATCCATTTATGATGCCAAAACGATTTATTGTTTCCATCGCCTACGCTCCATCAAATATCCTTGTGAATTAAAGATTTACACAGATTGATCGATCTCCGCCAATAAGACATATTTCTTTCTCCATTCCTCAATCCTATCTACATTCCATATCAATCCTCTCCATACTTAGCAGCTACAACTTGGTACCAAAGTTGATCCTTCAGCTTTAAACTTCTCTACCACCACTTGCATAGTAAAGCTTGATTTACAAGTTTGATCTTCCATAAACCTAAACCTCCCTCACTTTTTGATGTACACACTCTATCTCACCTCATAAGATGGAACTTTTTAGATACATCAGTTGAGCCCTACAAGAAATTTCTCATTATACCTTCAATTTTCTTGGCTGCCGATGAAGGAATTTGCATGATTGATATTTGGTATATTAGTGAGTTCGATAAATATGCTTGCACCAAAGTTATCCTTCCTCTGAAGGATAAATATTTGTATTTTTAAAGATCCAGCTTAAACTGAATCCTTTGGATTAATTTATCTCATACTACCAATGGAAGCCTTCCATCAGAGATCGGCATTTCCAAATAAGTGATTGGGAATCGCTCCACCTTACACCCCAAAACTTCGACAATCTCATGAACCACTGACCCATCACAATTTATTCCAACCACTACAAATTTGTCAAAGTTAACCTTGAGTCCCAAAGCCACCTCGTAGAAACGCAAAAAAGTATCAATATTACTTATTTGGTCAACATCAACTTCACATAACAATAGGGTATCATCTGTATATTATAAGTGGATAATACAAGGCCCTTCATTCAACAACTTAAACCTAGAGAAATGTCCCCTTCTTTCAACATTCCGCACAAGCAACCTAAAACGCTTTGCATAAATAGTAAATAGAAAATGGGACAATGGGTCACCTCGTCGTAGCCCCTGAGAAGCATTAAAGAAACCCACGGGGTTTCCCTTGTACAGAATGGTAAAGTGGGTAAAGGACATGCCTTCATCTCTCCCTGAATCCCATATTCTTTATGATTTCTAAGAGAATGCCCCACTCAACCCTATCGTATGCTTTCTCCATATCTAGCTTAATCACTATGCCTGTATTGCACTCAAAATTCTTGAGTGAATGCACTATTGAGAAACTAAGACACTGTCCGAAATTAATTGATCCTTGATGAAAGCTGTCTGGGGTCCTGAGATTCTCAATGGTAGTACCACCTTTAGTTGTCCTGCCAACACCTTAGCCACGATTTTGTAAAGACTCGTGAGGAGACTAATGGGTTTAATGTCCCTCAGAAAAGCTATTACAAACTTCTTAGGGATCTAGGAAATAAAGGTGGAATTAGCCCCTCTAAATAACTCCCCTCTCCTCAGAAAGCCCCTATCCATCTCCAACAATTCTCCACCAATCAGATTCCAAAACTTTTGGAAAAAGACTATGGGGAAACTGCCAAGGCCAGGTGCCTTGTCTCTGGCAGTAAAAATACAACTTTCTTTAACTCTTCAATTGAAACATTATCCCCCAAAGATCTTTGCAAATTAGAGGGGAGTACTTTGAAAGCCACCCTGCTCAACGAAGGGGTGAACTTCACTTCCAAAGTGAACGCTTTCTGAAAGTGATTAATAATGGCACTTGTCATTCCAATATTGTCTTTAGGCTCTACTCCATCAATCAGCAATCTAGAAACATCAATTTGTCTACAGCGTGCCCAAGCAATAGCATGAAAAAGCTTTTTATTAAGATCCCCATCCTCAAGCCACTTAACTCAAGACCTTTGCTTCCAATACATCTCTTCTACCTTTCGAAGATCCTGAAGTTCATTAATTTTTACATTTATATCCCAAACCATCTGCTCACAGGCAATACCCCAACATTCTTAGCAGTATTGTCCAGCAGTTCAATGTTCCTCAACACTTAATCTATCTTACCTTTGATATGGTACCTCTTTTCTTTTTTCCAAACAATTAGTTTGTGTTTGATGTTTAAAAGCTTTTTATGGAGTTGGAAGTCAAGAGATCCAATAGATATTGTATTTATCTCTACAACTTCTTTCTCGTAAAGCCAACCTATTTCAAACCTAAAAGGTTTTGGCCCCTCTGAAATAGTTTTCAAGCACAACATTGAAGGGGTATGATCAGAAGACAACTGAGGTAAGGCTTTAACCGAAGCCAAGGGGAAGGAATATGACCATTCCCTAAAGACCAAGAACCTATCCAGTTTGGACATCGACAAGTTCGAGATACTTCCATTGGTCCAGGTAAACTCAGTACCCAGAATAGGAAGATCAATCAGAGCATTGGTCTCAATGAAGCAATTGACTCATGGTTGAGGTAATAGGTCCTCCATAACTACTCTCATCCGGCCACCAGATAAAATTAAAATCCCCCCTATACATATTGGATGGTTAAAATTCTGCATGAAATCTGGCATCTCATTGACAAATAATCTTTTTAAAGCAAAAGATTGTGACCCATATGCATTCATTAAGCCCCAATGAAAACCAGCATTGGGCCTCACAAAACCAGTAACAAAAAAGTTGTCTTTTCTCATAAAGCAAAAAGAACTGTCGGATTCCATAAAATTCACAGTCCCCCAGAAGCCTCAGCAGAGTCAATCCCCATAAAATCCACAGACCCGGCCCCGACACCAATGAGACTGAGTTTGGTCTCCTGCAATATCAACATTGTTGGCTTAAATTTACAGACAAAAAAAGTGACATCTTCCTTACGCTTGAGGTCGAACAAACCTCTTACATTCCACAAAATTATTAACATTAAAAAGGTTTATAAGAAGAAGAACCTAGGCCGTCCATGCCAGTACCGAAATAAACCTCTTCAAGTAACACCTACATTGTCTCGTCCATTGCTTCCTCCATAGCTGAGGAATCAGAAAAAGACGCAAGTCCAGAACTGACTTCAATGACATCTTCATTTGGTATTATAACTCCTTTAGCAGCTACTTCAGTAGGAAGAAAGCCCCGAGCCCTTCCCATTTGACGACTTTCCCCCTTCTTTCATTGGGGTCTTCCCACTTGTAATTTTCAACTCTTTCTCTAGTGCCTAACACTCCTTCTTTCTTGCATTTTTTTTATCTGTAATTGCCTTAAAAGACCGCACCAATGGGGACCTCAAAATCCATCCCATTGTCGAAAACAATAGATGCTCTATGGGGTTCTTGGGCTCCTTCACCTCAGCCTTCTCCTGTAGTGTCACCACCACCGAGATATTATGCTCAGCAGCTGGGTTTGATATTATGCTCAGCAGCTGGGCTTAATCACCGGGATAACCACCCCCTCAACTGAGGCAGCCACGTCGCGCTTCTCCATAACTCCTCGTGCCTCAAATCCGATACACAGCTTATTTGGGTGAAGTTAAGATTTGGACTGATATGTGAACTTGCAGGATCGCAGTAGCTGTGTAGACCTTCGACTCCGATTGACTCATTCAACCTAGTAGAAATCGAAAATCCTTCACTACTGTCCGCAAAATAATCCACTGGAATCCAACATTTTTTAATTTTTAAATTTTGAATTCCCTTCTTTCTTCCTTGAAAATTCCTCTTTCGTCGATGGTGCTAAGTCAGCTTATTACGGCGACCACCCATCGGATCTACAGCTTTAGCCTGAGTCCACGACGCCTGAGCACGATGGTGAGAGACCACCTTCCCTCCATGATTCTCAATCTGCCGGTGAAAGTTAGCTTTCACAGCCAGATTGGGCTTCTTCGTTTCCTTAAGCTCTAGAAAACGACTCTTAGCCCACCTAACCTAACCATCTTGGGACCACACAATTTCCAAATTCTAACTCTCACAAACCTTAAATTAACACCACTCAGTGTAAATTTATCAACATCACAAGTGTAGGAGCGGATGCTAAAAATTCTAATCCATTGACTTTCCTTAAGATGAAGGTTTCTAAAAGTCAAGAGATAATGACTTACCTCTAACTCTAACACAACGATTTTCCAGAGCAAACAGATCTTTCTCCTTGCCTTGCACAAAGAAAATAGTCCTATTCTCTCCCATAATTTTTACCTCTAGTGCATACGATAATCTCCACCCTCATTTTGCCCAGTCACTCAGGCCGAAAATATCATTTGTAGGAGCGGCAAAAAGAACCCACTACTGAGAAATTAGCACGTGAAAGTATATGGTTTCAATACGAAAGTTTTGTGATAACCTTAAATTATATTTTCATCTTTAGTTATAAAATTTAAAGCTTCAAAAATCGTGTATATCGAGCACATCTATGAAAACTTGAAAATCTTGAAATTTGACGGTCCAAAAATGTGTTACAAGATGCTTTATTTTCAAAACTTGAAATCCATTTTTTTTCTCTTGTCCATGCATCTTGATGTCAAGATGATCAATTTGATTATATTTGGGCATCAAAACAGCGTCGTCTAACGAAAGTTTTGAGGCTTTAATTTGATTGTTTACAGCCTAAGCTCTATATAAACTTTTCCCCAAGTTTATATGCATCAATACATGCATATAAACCCACAGTGTTCAATATTGATTCGAGTGAATTAGGAATAATATCACACTTTCAAAGCAACAGTATTTGCCAAGCCATAATTAATATATGATATTATTATCAACTCAAATCCAGCCGTCTATCCTTTCAAAATATGTCTCCAAAAAGTTACAAATTACATACGTGGAGATACATAGAAAGCTTGGCCCTTTAATTGGGAAGCCCTCATTAAAAAAAAAAAAAAAAAAAAAAAAAACTTAAGCAAAGGGAGTCGAGGTATTTTGACGATGATATGGAACATTACCTACAAAAGTAGTCCTTTAGGTACCTCTATGATGGTGATGATAATGCATGCCGCGGAAGTTTTAATCCACCTCGGTTCTCTACATGACCTTACCCTATATTTTATTTTTTAGTAGCATCTAAGAGATCGACGATTCTGAATTTCAAATCCGGAATCAACAATCCGGATTGAGATCGATGGGGAAAAAAATTATTCGTCATAATAAAATATACTGCAAAAATCAAGTGTAGGACAATTTGAGATAAATGTGCAATTGTATATTAATTTAGGAAACACAATATCTCCACAAAACCCAGATTTTCATTCATCAATTTTAGTAGCAATACAATTTACATGGACAATACGAGCCAAAATTTTAAAGCTTGTGCTAAATCTCAAAAATAAAATAAAAAATAAAAAACAACAGTCCATAATCCACATAATCCTAGGACTAAGAAGAACACTTGAAATTAAACAAAAAAACAAAAAAGTCGCGGACGTCTTCTTCTTAGATGAGATTTTGACGTGAAAGAAAACCTTACGAAATTTCAACTAATGGAAAGTGGGGAGTCAATTTTCAGATGAACACAGGCCAGAGAAGACATGAAAATATGTAAAAAGTGTTGCATCTTTTGAAAGAGAAGAATCATACCTGAAATTTTAGGTGGGGTTTGTTAACGTTGGTTGTTATGAAGAACATATGTAAGTATAGGAAGAGTACAAATGATTTTTGGCTCTCTCTCGTATCCTCGACTTCAAAGAGATTATGAAAGTATAAAACATAAAAACAAAGAAAATATAAAATAATTTTTTTTAGGTAATTCAGTAGGCCAAAAGTCTTTTAACCATGATAGGAATGGAATTCAAGATGTCGTGTTGTGACACCTACTATCCTGACTGTAGGGGTGGTAATGGACCTAGACCCGACGTGGGACCTGAGGGGTTGACCCCATCTTGGTTCGGGTATGGGTCTAAATACTGATCCTGGTGGGTCAGGTCTGGGTCCAAATCTTGGACCCGAACACTATTCGGATTGGAATCTGGGCCCAGGTCCCACACTGTATTTTTGGGTCTGAGTCTAGGTCCCATATGATATTTTTGGGATCCGATCCAACCCATTGCCACCCCTACCTAACCTAACTGCTAAGCCCATTCCTAATAAAAAACACATCTACAAAGGAAAAACAATTTCTTTCATGCACTTTCCCTAATATCTCTTCTAAAGAAAGTGAAAGGCTGTCTAAATCCAAAGCTTTATGAGATGGCTTTGGATATATGAGGACTCTCAACTCATCAACCACATGTGCCTATGTTGATGAAGAGGGATTGACTCTTTATATGAGCAAAAGAGAGAGAGAGGAAAGGGTTTAGGGTTTAGGGTTGAGGAGAGCAGCATAAATTGGCAGGAGCAATTATTATGCTTAGCTTGGGAGAGACTCTAAATTCCAACACCCAAATAAATTATTTGGCAGCAAAAAATAAGAAGAGCAAGGGAAAGTTAGATGATCTATCTCCACTAAGGAGACCTATCTTTACTCTAAATGAAAGCATGTCTAGAATATTGAAGCATGACTAGACCTCCCTTATAATCTAACCAAATTACATTATGATCTAGGAGGATATTCACTTTTACTTGCAAACTTTAATTTTAATAAACTAAAGACAGAAAATTCAATTGAGTCAAATTAACCCAAACTGGAGCTTTTTATTTTATTATGGGGAAATCAATCTCAAGGCACTCGTAGACACGATTTTAATTATATCTTATTTTATTTTATGGATCAAATACCTCTATTTAATCGATTTCAATATGATTAAAGAGAATACAAATGAAAAAAATGAACCAAAATGGGCATGAATGAGATTGTATACCTTGTGTGATGCTATAGGTTTGCTCCTTTCCAATCTCTCAATGAATCTCTTAATTTCTAGATATTCTTGGTGTGCTTTATTTGTTCTTTGCTGTTTCCAAAATACTTTTGATTGTCTTTCTTTTTGGACCACTTACTTCAGCCAAGGGAGTTCCTAGAAACCTTATACCCACTTTAACCAAACCACAGAACCCTAGGATTCAAACCCTATGTATCAACCACACCTTGAAGCTTGAACCACACCACCTTCTTTTAAAATCAATAAAAAAAGAGTCCCAAATCCATCCAATACCGCACTAGAGAGACCACATAAGATCCATCTTGCATGGTGAAGAGAGAATGCTAGTATTGTCACTTGCTCTTTGAATCTTTTGAAGAATTGGAAGGGTAGTTGGTGTTCATAGAGAATGTCGTACATTGAGAGCCACCCCCACAAAACCCAGAATTTTACACTTACGGATAGGGATTAGGGGTGGGAATGAGTTGGTGTCCGCGTCTAAAAGTAAAAATACATAAAAATTAATTTGTGTATTTTGTACTTATAATTAATATTATTTATGTATAATTTATAATAATATGTTCGGGTGGGCCCAGATTGGCCTCGATCCGGACCCTACCCAATCTGATAGGATTCAAGCTAGACTCAGACCCGGTCAAATCAAGGTCTAGTGGACCCAGACCAGACCCGTCGAGTCCATTGTCTAGGTTCAGGCCCTTACGACCCAACCAAATTCCTGCCCCTATTTATGGCTTAATAATTCAGTACAGAATAAATAATAGAGATGAAGCATAGACGGTGGCGATTATGCCTAAAATGGGTTAGTTTTTCGATATCGGTTTTTTTTTCAAATCTTGCATTTCGTACATTTTTTCTCTTGATTTTTTTCATTTTAATAGTTGGTAAGTTTCTCATTGCTATAAACAATGGATGAAATATTGCTCAACAACTTGGTCAATGGTGTGAGCAACTCTTAAGTCTCTGGACTCAACAGGGTCTTGAGTATGAGTTTGTCCAAACAAACTCAATATTAGTACAAACTTGTTCGAGTCCTGAGTCTGTCTTAGACTCGGCTAAGGCTGTACAAGTAATAATAAATCTATAAGTTTGGTTTGTTCCTTATGAACTTAGCACATTGTCAAGTCTGAGTAACTCGGATAATTGTGAGTCGACTCGTCCAAATTTTAAGATAATGTGGCGAGTGTTAGTACGACAACACGTACCACTCAACAATTTGGAAAAGATATAAGCTTATTGATTTCAAATTCACCAAAGTCCGTGAGGAATCGAGAATTGGACCAAAGTATGCCTTTCATTGAACCAGTGCAAGTTCCTCGACAGGGAACATCTCGATTGCTTTGCCCTAAACATAACATTCACTAATAAAGTTAGACCTTAATAGTGACAAAATTTAATTTTTAAAGTAGGAAAAATTACGTTCGGACACACTTTGGACTCGTTTATTATAGGATGCTCCAATTTTTTCTGAAAATTATTCAGAGACCAACCCCACCATGTGGCTTCTTCTTTTTTCCCATAAATGCCCGCCTATCCAACATTTCCAACACCGGACAAATTCTCTATTGTTCTTTTATTCCGATATCAAGAACACTGAACATGCTTATCTGTTGAGATGTTCGTTATTTCTAGTATTGGACATCTCAACTTTCTAACTTGATGATGAGGTTTAAAAATATCATACTCATCTAAGTAATGGGTGTGGTTGCCACAAGGTTGCAACCTTACAATCTATTTAAGGCGCACCTTCAAATTTTATCATAACATATAATTTTGATTTAAAATATTCTTAAGATTATCTTAAAATCTATTTTCAAATCTAATTATAAAATTTGAAACTCAAAAAATGATTAAAATCAAGTAGATCTATAAACATATGAAAATCTTGAAATGGACGGTATAGATAATGTGTTGTAAGATGCACCATTTTTGGGACTCAAAATCCTTTTATTTTCATAGTCATACATCTCGATGTCGAGATGATCCATTAGAGTTTTTTTCAACATTAAAAGAACATTTACTGATGGATTTTTAAGGTGCATCTGTAGTTCTACATTTTAAGGTTGCACCCTTATATAAACTTTTCTCCTAAGTAATTATTATTAATTGAATTATTACTATATAATTAGTATAATGGAGTTGAATTAGTATAATAGAATCCAGAATAATAGAATATTTTTTCTACTTTAAAATATAGAGAATTAGAAATAAAAAGTAAAAGATCAAATACAAATAAAGGAAAATCAATTGAAAAATAAAAGAAATTCAAATACAAACAACCATAAATAAAATTAATTGAGTTACATAAAATTTCAATTACAAATTAATAAAAATTATGAAGACATGACCCACATCTACGAAACAATTTATATGGCTTAATCATAATCAATTCTTGTTTGGAGTAAACAATTATGCATTACTTGACGATTCCAATTCGAATCAAATAATTTGGTATATTCTTATAAGATTTTGTTAGGCTACACTATTTGGTGGTGTATACCCTTAAAGCCCTCAACATTTTTTGATACTTAAATACCCTTGAATTATAAAACGAAATTTTCAAGTGATAGCATTTTTTGTCATTTAGAAAGGTAGAATGGATATTTATATAAAAAATTATGGTATTTTATTGGTAGTTAAAACACAATTAATACATCGTGATGTCACACACCATGTTGGTGACGTCATTGTCCACTATTGTTAATAAATATTTTTATTTCTATTAAGAATGTATATTTACCTTTGACTAATTACTTAAAATGCCTCTAGACAAAAAGTTACTACATTAAATGATAAGGGTATCTAGGTGTCCGTAAATATTGAGGACTTTACGGGTATACATCACAAGTGGTATAGCCTAACGTAACCCATTCTTATGTTAGAAAAATATTCTAATAATTAGTCACTTCTATATATTAAATATTTCAATATTTTATTATATTAAATTCTTTTATAATAATTAAATTCTATTATACTAATTAAATGTAAAACTTTCAATAATTATGTATAATTAATCAAATATTTCTATAGCTTAGGAAGGTGGGTTGTGTGACATTAGAAATATTGAACAACCCCCTGAATTCGGATGGACATTGAATAAAAGAAATATAAAACTTGCGGGATTTCCTACCTCTACGTTGTTAGAATGTCCGGGGTAAGGTAGGGGTGGTCTCAGCGTCATTTCAACAAAAACTCGAAGCATAATGTAATAAAGGTGTCCAAAATGTGCCCGTACATAAATTTTCCAAGTACCCTGGTTGGGAACTGTTAGCGTCCCAAGCCCATGTCAGTCAACTCAACTTGGTGGAGTATGTTAAAAGGACAAAGTTTATATAAGTGTGGGGCTTTAAACAATCAAATTAGTGTGCACCCCAAAAATTATATTAGAAGAGATTGTTTTGATGTCCAAACATCTTGAAATTGATCATCTCGACCTCAAGATGCATGGACATGAGAAAAAAAATTAAATTTCAAGTTTTGGAAATAGTACATCTTGTAATGCATTTTTTAACCGTCAATTTTCAAGATTTTCAAGTTTTCATAGATATGCTCGATTTACACTATTTTTTAAGCTTTAAATTTTATAATTAGAGATGAAAATATATTTTAGGACTATCACAAAGATTTTCAACATTGCAAGCACATTTCTCGATACTATTTAAAAGTGTGCTTTATTTTGATTGTTTAAAGGCTCTATACTAACCGCACCCATATTAAAATATGGGTAGGGTTGGTTCCTGTAATTCTGGTTCTAGACTCGAGCCCACGGAGTTAATAGTAACTCTAGTGACTTTGGGTCGTATTCAGGGAGTTTTTGAACACTTTGCTGACAAGAGTTAGTGTACAAATAATTGGTTATTTTATCCCGATAATAGGGCTAGCAACGGGCTGGTTCGGTGTTGATCCGAGCTGGTCCAACCTTGGCCAGGCCAAAGAGGCACTAGCCCTATCAAGAGTGGGTTGGGCCTATCAGTTATAAAGAAGATAAAAAAACAAAAAGTCCCAGCCGGGGCCATGGTGGGACCAACCTATCGTGGCCTTAGCCTAGGCCCGGCCCGGCCCCTATGGCTGAGCTCTGGTTCAACCCTCAAACCACATTTTGTTGTACTCGATGAATCATGTGATTAGTTTCACATGAAATGAGCAACACAAGTGCTCGATAACGAATTGCAAGTAGTTTTTCCTCTTAATACTTATTTTTTCTGTTCTTTATTTATTTATTGGGTATTTTGTGTCCTTTCGCAGATGGGGATAGTATTCTTCCACAAGGAGACGTAAATTGTGCATATTGATATATGCTCCACGTTTTTTCTCAAGATATCCATTTTGCCCGCTTCTTGTTCTTTCGTGTTTGTTATATAAAAAATGGAACTTTAAATTTTTGAATTTATTTCGTAAAGAAATATTATTGAACAAACCACTTAATATTTTAATCAACCAGATTGAGTAAGATATTGGACGTGATATTATCATCTCCTCTATCTACTAATTTGGATTAAAAACTTATATCTATCTATTTCATCCTACTAATTTGGATTAAAACCATTATATTTATCTATTTCATCCCATGTAAGTTATTAATGGGCAAAAGGAATAAGATACCACGCTTTTAAGAGGGGATTTATTAACTGAAAGTTGATTTTTAATGGACAAGAGCAATAAGATACAAAGTTTTTAAAAGGGGATGTAATAGATGGTGAAAATCTTTACAAGAGGAAGAGTTTGTGAAGAAGTAATAAATAGGAAAAAGAAGTAAGAGGGAGTGGAATATATAGTGAAAAGTGAAAGAAATGATGGTTAAGAATGAATTGTGTATACTCGTAAAAATTATTTATTTGTTACCTAAGAAGGTTGCAATCGTTTTTAGCCATTAAATTTTAAATCTAAACAATAAAAATGAGTCACAAAGTTCGAAAAAAAGTTTCATTCAACATTGTGCATATCACATCTTTAACCATTTGATTTCATATTTGATTGTTGATGATAAGTGTGACTTCATTATGTCAAAAGTAAATGGTCTCAACTTATATTTACTCTTTTATAGAAAGGTTTATATATTTTTCCTACTATATCTTTTATGAATAGGTCTGTATACTTTCCCTATTATATCGAAGATACATACTTTTCCATACAAGGATTTTTATATTTCACCTACTATATCTTTTATGAATAGATTTTTATACTTCCCCATAAAGGTTTATATATTTCCTCTACTATATTTTTTTATGAATAGGTTTCTATACTTCCCCTATTATATAGACGATACATTCTTCCCCGTTCAGCCATCTAACTTAGATCAAGTGAGCCATTGACCAATTGATCTGGATGCCTTGTGTATTTTTTTTTTTATATTCTCATAAATTACATAAATATGTACATGCCATCATCTCAATGGGGCGCACCCCCATACCTAGTTACCACGTGGATACCACCTACTAACACCTTAAAAAAAAGCTAACTCCCTAATCTATACCACCTACTAATACTTTTAAAAAAAGCTAACTCCCTAATCTATATTAAAAGAATAGGTAAGAGTCTGTCTTCCCATTGACTTACCGAAAAAAATAAAACCCTTAACGGTTCAAATCTCATTTTACTGACCCAATTCTTAAACTCAACCGCAATCCCAAGACCACCTTCTTTTAAAATCAATAAAAATTTCCCCAAGTCCACCCAATATCCCACTATTGACCATACTAAGCAAGTCCAAGCCTACCATAGTCCAATCCTCACAGTTTAATCAAGCCCTAGAACATTAAAAAAACCCTTATCCACCACCAAGGCAATACCTGAAACTCTAAGAAATTCGTTTTAATATACAAAATCCCAAAATGGTTCCCTCCTTAGAAGCCTCCTTATTTGCCCGCCTTTAAAACTTCCCAATTTGGCCTAATCCATTGAAATACTTCTCTAACTTGCTCAAGTTTGATTAGGAAGCTCCCAACACCATTAAACCCCAAATCACCTTCTAATCATCCCTAATAATAAAACCACAAATTTAAAAAAATTTAAAACTAAATAAATAAAGCAATAAAAAGTTAAAAAAAATTTATATAGGAAAAAGTTTATATCAGGTGTCAAGGTTAGACTGTGCAAGTACCATGCCCTAAAAATCCACAAGAGAAGGTTGTTCCTATGCTGGAAAAGCTTCAAATTGATGATCTCGACCATCTTCGAACACATTATCTAGACTGTCCATTTTCAAGATTTTCAGGTCTTTATAGATGTGCTTGATCATCACCATTTCTGGAACTTTAAATTTCATAATTGGAGGCAACAATAGATTTTTATATCATCGTAAGGCTTTGCAGCACGGAAACTACTTTTTAGCGTAGTTTTGAGGTGCACCTTACTTCAATAATGTAAGGTTGACACCTTATACAAACCTCACCTTATAAAATGTTTATAGATGGACACAAAACCAGCAAGCCCATCACCCTTGTTACGTTTGAAGTTTGTTAAAGAAGAAGTTCGTCATTCAAAAGAAGATGCGGTTGCATATTATGCCACCAAGCCTTCAGCTCAGGCCAAGCTCTTGGTGGCCACATGATCACACTTAGAGACCACAGAAGACCTCTTGGTGGCCACATGATCACACTTAAAGGGAATTCTTTGAAACCCTAACACCCACTTTTACCAAACCATAAAACCCTAGGATTCAAACCCTATGACACCCAAAAGCTTGAACCACAATCCCACCACCACCTCCTTTTGAAATCAATAAAAAATGCCTGGAATCCATCCAATACCCCACTATGGACCATAAAGCTTGGTGGCCACATGACCACACTTAGAGACCATAGAAGATCTCTTGGTGGTCACACTTAGAAACCGCATAAGATCCATCACACATGGTGATAAGAGATTGCTAGTATCGTGGCTTGCTCTGTGAATCTTTTGAAGAATTAGAAGCGCAGGTGGTGTTATCGTACATTGAGACCCACCCCACAAAACCCAGAATTTTACACTTACGGATAGGGGTGGGAATGAGTTGGGGACCCGACATACTGGATCAGATAAGGACCGCATCTAAAAGTAAAAATACAAATAAAAAAATTTTCATTTTTATGTTTTGTACTATATAATTAGCACTATTTACATGTAATTTATACTAATATGTTCGGGTTCGGTTGGTTAGCCTTGACCCAGTCCCTACCCAACCCAACCCGATAGGATCCAAGCTAGACTTGGATCTGGGTAGGTCAAGGTCAAGTGGACCCAGATCTGACCCGTTGGGTCTATTGTTTGGGTCTAGACCTTGACCCGATCGGGTCGACCCAACCCAATTCCCACCCCTACTTATGGATAAATAACTCACTGTAGAGTATGCAATATAGAAGAGGCATAGAGAGTTTATCTTTTGGCAGCGATTAGGGCCTAAAATAGGCTAGTTAGTCGATATCTTTCTTCTTTCAAATCTTGCATTTGGTTCATTTTTATCTCAATTTTTTGCACTTTAAAGCTTGTAACTTTCTCATTGCTATAGATAACGGATGAAGTATTGCTCAACAACTTGGTCAATGGTGTGAGCAACTGTTAGACTCGGGACTCAGCAGGGTCTTGAGTTTGAGTTGTCCATAGAAACTCAGCATAAGTATAGACTTGGCCGAGTTTGTCCTAGACTCGGCTAAGTCTGCACAAGTAATAATAAACCTACAAGTTTGGACTATTTCATACAAACTTGACATCTAGTCAAGTTTAAACAACTCGGGTAACTGTGAGTCGACGCGCCCAAATTTTAAAATAATATGAGTGTTAATATGGCAAAAAGTGCCACTCAACAATTTGGAAAAGATATAAGCTTATTGATTTCAAATTCACCAAAATCTGTGAGGACTCGACAATTGGACCAAAGTATGCTTTTCATTGAACTAGTGCAAGTTCCTCCACAGGGAACATCTCGATTGCTTTGCCCTAAACATAACATTCACTAGTAAAGTTAGATCTTAATAGTGACAAAATTTATTTTTTAAAGTAGGAAAAATTACGTTCCGACCCATTTTGGACTCGTTTATTATAGGATGCTCCAATTTTTTCTGAAAATTATGCAGAGACCAACCTCACCCTAGGGCCTTTTTCTTTTTTTCCATAAGTACCCTCCTATCCGACATTTCCAACACCGGATAGGGGGGAATCCCACAAATTCTCTTTTGTTCTTTAATTCTGGTCATGTCCGATATCAAGAACACTGAACAAGCTTATTTGTTGAGATGTTCGTTATTGCTAGTGTCGGACCTCTCAACTTTCTAACTTGACCAGCTTTAGAAATATCACTCTTATCTAAGTAATTATTATTAATTAAATTCTTACTATGTAATTAGTATAATGGAATTGAACTAGTATAATAGTCTTGAATAATATAATATTTTTTTCCTCTAAAATATAGAGAATTAGAAATAAAAAAAGCAAAAGATCAAATAAAAATAAAAGAAAATCAATTGAAAAATAAAATAGATTAAAATACAAATAACCATAAATAAAAATTAATTAAGTTACATAAAATTTAAATTACGAATTAATAAAAATTAAGAAGACTTGACCGACATCTACGAAACAATCTATATGCCCAATCGTTACCAATTATTGTTTCGAGTAAACAATAATGCATTCCTTAACAATTCCAATTCGAATCAAATAATTTGGTATATTCTTATATTAGAAAATATTCTAATAATTAGACATTTCTAAATATTAAATATTTCCATATCTATTATATTAAATTCCTTATAGTAACTAAATTCTGTTATACTAATTAAAGGTAAAATTTTCAATAATTATGGATAATAAGTCAGATATTTCCAAAACCAAAGAGCTTAAGATGGTGGGTTGTGCAACATTAGAAACATCGAACAACCCAACAAATAAGGTCGTTCATTTATTCCTCATATCGGACAGGCCTTGAATAAAAGAAATAGAAAACTTTTGGGATTTCTTATCTCTGTGATGTTAGAAGGTCCCCCAAGATGCGCATGGTAGGAATGGTCTCAGCGTCATTTCAACAAAAAACTGGAGCATAATGTAATGAAGGCATCCAAAACGTGCCCGTAGGTAAATTTTCCTTAGAAGGACTCTGGTTGCGAACTGTTAGTGTCCCAAGCCCATGTCAGTCATCTCAACTTGGTGGAGTATGTCAAAAGACTTGGCTCAGCCTAAAAAAAGTAACGTCAAAAGGAAAAAGTTTATATGAGTGTGAGGCTCTAAATAATCAAATATCTTCACATTGATCTTCTCGACCTCAAGATGCATGGACATGAGAAAAGAAAATACACTTCAAGTTTTGGAAATAGTGCATCTTGTAATGTATTTTTGGACCGTCAATTTTCATGATTTTCAAGTTTTCATAGATCTGCTCCATCTACACTGTTTTTGAAGCTTTAAATTTTATAATTAGAGATGAACATATATTTTAAGGCTATCACAAAGATTTTCAGTATTGAAACTATATTTCTCAACACGTTTTAAAAGTGCGCTTTACTTTAATTGTTTAGAGCCTCAGCTCTATACAAACCGCACCCATATTAAAATCATTGGTGGAGTTGGTTTTAGTTCCAGAGTCGAGCCTAGAGAGTTGAGAGTAACTCGAGCGACTTTGGGTCCTTTTCAGGGAGTTTTCTAACACTTTGGTGACAAGAATTAGTGTACAAATAATTGATTATTTTATCATGATGATAGGGCTAACAACGGGCTGGGCCTGTGATTGTACAAGCTGGGCATGTGATGGTCCAAGAGTGGGTTGGGCCTAAAAGTCATAAAGAAGATAAAAAAAAGCCCCATCTGGGGCCATGGTGGGCCGGCCCTATCGTGGACTTAGCTTAGGCCCGGCCCCTATGGCTAAGCCCTGGCTCAACCGTAAAACCACATTTTGTAGCTCACGCGGTAATCGATGAACCACGTGATTAGTTTCACATGAACTGTGCAACACAAGGACTAGCAGCAAGTAGTTTTTCCTCCCTACCAAATTTGTGTTCTTTATTTATTTATTGGGTATTTTGTGTACTTTGGCCGATGGGGATACTATTCTTCTACAATGGCACCTAAATTTTGCATATTGATATATCCACTTTGCCCACTTTTAATTTGTTCATGTTTGTGATATGGAAAATAGAACTTTATATTCAGATAAAATTTGATTCAAAAGCTAAAGGTATTATTTATTTCGTGTAGAAATATTATTGAATTAACAAATTAATAACTCAAATATTTTAATCGGATTGCTTAAGTTATTGGAGATGAGTAAAGTTTTATATTTATCTATATCATCTTTATTATTTTCTAATCTGTTTATTATTTAAAGATATGTTTGTCCGAGAGAGGATAGTAAGATATGAGGTTTTTAAGAGAGTTTGGATACTTATTGGAATAGGTAGTAGGAGAATTAGATATGTAACCTAATCCTCTCTTTCTTTTTCTTTTATGGTTGTTTTTTTTCATGGGGAATCTATTTCTATCATTAAAGTAATTTATATTTCTATGAAGTTCTCTTTTTTTTAATGGGTAATCTGTTGCTATTTCTATTTCTATGTAACTTCATAGTTTCCTTTTTATCCTGGAGAATCTGTTGCCATTAATTTCTTTGTTGATGGGTGCTATATTGCAGTAATTTATTGATTGATGGTTTTCTTTTTATAGTTTTACCTTTAAAATTTTGCATACTCGTCAACTTATTATTTTATAGAACAAGTTTATATAAGGTTGCAACCTTAAATAGAGTTAAAAGGACATCTCAAAAATTCATCGGAAAAGGTTGTTTTAATGTTGAAAAACCTTCTAATTGATCATCTCGACATCGAGATGTACGAATATTTTAAATAAATAAAAAAAAAAAAGATTTTGAGTCCTAGAACTAGGGCATCTTGCAACACATTATCTAGACCATCCACTTTTAAAATTTTCGTATGCTTATAGATTTACTTGATTTTAATTATTTTTGGAGCTAAAATATTATAATTAGATGTGAAAATAGATTTTGAGATAATCTTAAAAATATTTTACAATTAAAATTACATGTCGGATAAAATTTGGAGACGCGCTTTAATTGGATTGCCTAATAGAAATCACAACCTTCTTTTATTGTTAACGAGAATTTGCAAGTATGTGTCCTTTTCCGTTTTATGATTTAATTATTTTGGTTTGATAGGAACATTATTTACCTAGTATATATACTAAGAGTTATTTATTTATTTTTATAAGAAAATCACGATCATTTCTAGCCATTAGATTTTAAATCTGGACAATAAGAATGAGCCACAAAGTTCAGAAAAGAATTTCTATTGGGCATTGTGCACAATCAACGGCGTACCCTTAATCATTTGATTTCATATTTGAAGGCTGATGTGAGTCTGGTCACATTATGTCAAAGGAAAATGGCCTCATCTTATACTTTCTCATGTAGGGAAAGGTTTTTATACTTCCTCTTCTATATTGTAGATATATACTTTTCCTTATTCAGCTGTCAAATTTAGATCAAGTGAGCTATTGATCGTTTGATTTTAGAGCGGACACTTCAAAGTAATGTGTTCTTATAAATTATATGAAAATAAAATTTGGTACATGCCATCATCTCAATGGGGCGCACCTAAAGAAAATATTAACGAAATATTTACAATAAAATAAATAACTAAAATACCCCTAAAACTTTTAGGTACACTTTACTTATTTTATTTTTTTGGGAGTATTGTTTTTATATTGTTTATAGGTTTTAAGATAGGAGTGAACGCCCAAAATTTGGCGTCAAAATGTTTTTTTAAAAAAATTTAAAAAATAAAATAATGTAGAGGTGTGATATTTTCCTCAATCTTTCAATTTTCCTTTATTATCGACCAAATATATTGAAAGTGTGCTCTTTTTGGTATTTCTTGGTCGTCAATCTTAACTACTTCCTCGTCTTTACTCCTATTATTACTAAATTTGGATTCTATATACTTTTTCTTAGTTCTGCTAATTTGAAAACCTTTAAATTCTAGAGCATGCCTCCAAATTGTAACTTTGTGTTGATGTCGTTTTGGATCACATCAATCAAAACTATTCCATCTGCGAATAACATGCACCTCATCTAATAGGTACCTAGTTAAGTCGTCAATAACTAAAACAAAGAGGTATGAGCTCAATTCTGACCCTTGATGTAGATCTATTGCCACTAAAACCTCACTTGACTCTCTACTAGTTGTTCGTACACTAACTAACACTCCCTTAAACATATCTCTCACCAAGCACCAAGTTGATATAGTTGTTTGAATACTCTTACTTTCCAATACTTATTTTCTAGATCAATAAAGATCATGTTGAGGTCTTTTTCCTTTAACCTAAACTTCTCAATCAGTTACCTAAGTTGGAAAATAGCGTAAGTTGTTGGCCTCCTTGACGTAAAACCGAATTGGTTTTCTGGTACACTCGTTTAATGCATTAATCGTTGCTCAATCACTCTCCTACAGCTTCATGGTGTATATCATAAGTTTGATCCCTTGATGGTTCACATAAAATAATATCATAAAGAAATAAACCATCATGGTTCTCTCATTCTCCTTTATTTCATTTCAAAATTTCCTCTATCTTGCTCCCATATGACTATAATTTCTATTTGTTATCTTAGCTAAAACCTAAGAGTATTTGTACGACTTCAAATTTTGAGGATGCAACGTTTTGAACGTGTTTCGAAACCTGAGTTAATGAGGTGGATCATCGATTTAGAACAGTTAGAATTGGTGATCTAGAAAATGTAAAAAAAAAAAAGTTTAAAATAGGAATTATGAGGAAAGATATTCAGTAGAACAAAAGAAAAACTTAGATATTTAAACAAAAGAAATTTCTTTTTTTAGTTTTGGGGGTGGAGATGGTACGAGCCGGTACAATATCTTCTCAGCACTCGTTTGAACTCAACTAATTCCCAGTCTGGATTGACAGTTTCCAATTCTTATCTCTAGGTTTTGAAGCATTTCTTTTGAACAATTTTGCCATGGCAAAGTATTAGTCTACCAAATCTAAGTTTCTAAATGGATCGGTTTGAAAATCAATGAATTCTTAGTTGTAGAATCTTATTTCTTTGAGACCTGATCCTACAATAGGAAGGGATGTAATCTCTTAAACCTTACAATCAAACAAAAAAAATTCATATCACATTTTGTGTGTGCCTCAAAAAATAAATGATGTCCTGAGATTCCAAACAATAAGATCCCAATATTCAAAAAGATAGTCCAATTTCTTGACAATAAGATCTGAGCGTTGAAATTGGATAAAATAGAAAAAAATCTCAAGTGTTAAAAATTCATAATTCAATTTTTTGAAATAATTATTTAGTTATTCTCATATGGATCCCAAAATTTTAAACAAAAAAAATCCTCACCCAGTAGCTCTTTTGCTAAAGAAAGTAAATGTACATGATCAATCTCATGAATTCTATGTTTGAATTGGATTATATTCCTAGAGGAATCAAAATATAATATTTTGTTGAAGCAAAACATAGAGATTTATTAAATTGAAATTTATCAAATTGAACTCAGGATATTAATTATTGAACATTTTACCCACTTGTTTTGATTTAATTTTGAAATGCGTATAATTTTGAGTTGAAATGGTATAAAAAAGGTAAAATGAAAAATTGTTCGGTGCCTCCAAGCCCGCACCTGTTACTAAGCAGGCTCAGAGATCTACACCATCCACCAAAATTGGGTCCCGTAAATAATAGTCCTCCAAAGAAAAAGTAAAATCAATGGTTCAAATATTTTCTCCATCAATGGTTCAAATATTTTCTCCATCAATGGTTCAAATATTGTCTCCAAAAAATATTATTTCTAGTTTTTAAAATTAATTTATTTTTATAGATTAATAATCTCCATGTTAAAGATTATATATTCCCTAAAAATTAAGATCAAATTCTATTTGAAAATAAATTATTAAGGGGCCCACATTTCTACATGCGAGTTTGTGGACTCATAGAAACCGTATCTATATAAAATTGATTAAATATGAGTGCATTATAATAAAAAGTGTTGTTTGCATAAATAAGGTTACAACCTTAAACAATCAAAAGCACACTTGAAAATAGATGGTCTAGATCATATCTTAGGGTGCCCAAGAATCTATTCTCATCTTAGGGTTCCTGAGAATCTATTTTCATCTCTAATACAAAATTTTAAATTCCAAATATAGTTCAAATCAAGCAATCTATAGTAAGCACATGCATATCTTGAAAATAGATGGTCTAGATTGTATCTTATAAGACGTGCTATTTTTAGGACTTAAAATCATTTTTTCTTTTTATACCTATACATCTTGATGTCGGGATGATCAATTAGATAATTTAGTAGTATCAAAACATCCTTTCTTGATGATTTTTTGAGTTTTTTTTTGGGTAAATATGAAATTTTGGGATGCACCTTGATTTGTTAGCCTTATATGCTAATTCATCATCAATGTTGCCTCTAAAAGTGCATGTAATTATTCTTTATTTTTTTTCTGCTTTTATCTTAAAAAATTATATGCTTATTCTTCAATTTCCAATATTCAACATACGTTTTCTGTCGTCTAAAATTTAAAAAGTAAAATAAAGTTCATTAGAAAAATTAATATTTAAAATATATATTCATCATTTTATATTGAACATAACGTTTTCTTTCCTCTAAAATTTAAAAAGTAAAATTCATTAAAAAAGACTTATATATATTCATCCTTTTATGGTACTTTTGAAATGGAGATGCGGGGTATCGATCCCCGTACCTCTCGCATGCTAAGCGAGCGCTCTACCATCTGAGCTACACCCCCTTTTAATCTTAAGCGGTTTAAAGAAACTAATTCAATTATGATAATTCAATGGATTAGACAATGGGAATAGATTTGAACACTGGATTTATTCTCTTTGGCCAAAAAAAATGTTGGCTAAACAATCAAAGTAAAACGCACTTTCAAATAGTGTCAAGAAATATGGTTTCAATATTGGAAATCTTGGTGATAGTTTTAAAATATATTTTTATATTTAATTATAAAATTTAAAGCTTAAAAAATAGTGTAGATTAAGCAGATCTATGAAAATCTTGTACATCAACGGTCCAAAAATGTGTTATAAAATGCTGAAAATACTTTTTTTCCCTCAGCTCTGAATTTGATTGTTTAGAGCCTCGGCTCTGAATAAACTTTTTCCAAAAATGACTGCTCAAGAGGATATTTAATATAAAAATTTGGTTTCATTTAAGATTCATATTTTATTTTGGAAAAAAAAAAGGATTTTAAGCTGTTAAACATGTAGAATTGATTATTTAAAAGTTTGACCATATTTGTTGAAACTTTAGGACATTATAATTTTAGAGTGGCTTGAAATTATCTTCTTTCTTTTTAAGGTTGGTTGCTAGGTTGTAGAGGTTACTATCTCTAAAGCTTTTTTTTTTTCACCTTATTGAGTCGAGTAGTGGTGTACAAACTTTTATCATCATCATCATCAAAGCGTTTTTTTAACTAACTAGGGATGCCTACAAGAATCCAGGTCCGTCATTCTACTCTATTAAATATCATACCCTCAATAAGGCCATAAGGCATCATATCTTTTCTCACTACTTATAACCATGCCCGTTTGGGTCTGCCCCTTGCCCTTTATGAGCTTTCTACTTGATCTAACTCGCACATCCTAACAGGTGTTGTACTGAGTCTAAGTCGCACATGATCAGCCTACCTAAGTCTACTTTTATCATTTATCGATGTCACACCTAAATTCTCTTTAATGTATTCATTTTGAATTCTATCCCTTCTCATCTTGCCACTCATCCATCTCAACATTCTCATGTCTGCTACCCTTATTCTATATGCGTGTTGTTTTTTGACCGGCTAACATTATATATAGTATTTTTAACTCTATAGCATAATAGACAATAGAATGTGAAAAGGCATGCAAATTGGTAAACATGAGAACGTGTCTGCTTTTTACCCTAAACTATGGTCGGAAGGCATTGGGCTATTAGTTTAGGGATTGTATTTTGTGAAACTATTTATCTTTGTTTTAAGGACATCACAATTGCTATTGGCTATTAGATGTCAATTTGGATGGCTTGGGGGGATACAAAGTTCGAGATTAGTCAATGACACCCTCACGACCACCAGATTTGAAATCTAACGGACAAGAATGATTATGACTTACAAATAAATGGCCTCTTTGTATACCTCCCCATTAGTTTATTGTAGGCAATGAAACAAAAAAACAAATTAGAGTGAAATAAAAGTCTATTTGCAAAACCACAAAATAAAAACAGCTCCTCAACTCTTCTAATTTAAATCTCAAGAAAATCCTCTTTTTATAGCAAGTAGCGACTAGAAAAATGAACTTCCACTTGAGAGTTAAATGTAAATCATTTTATATGATATAAATGTATTTTTAGGCAGGTTGGGAATTAAATGAATCCCCTTATTATTGTGAAGCTTAATTCGCATGATATCACATTATTATTATTTGCATAATATCACAGGTATTATTGCCATCCCAAAATATCGTGAGAAAAATACACTTTTTTTTGCATAAAAAATACACTGAACTTATATTATCGCTGATAATTGTCACTGAGGTCACCTGTAGGGAACTTAAGGTTCTACCAATGTTCAGATCTGAAAGCATTTGGGATTTGTAGCCAAATGATTCGCAGGAGTGAACCCAGAAGGCCTTGAGCATTAAGGCTTTTTTTTTCCCTTCTTTTCTTCTTTACTTTTTATCTTGCCCCATTCATTCTTTCTCTGAAATAGTGAGAAGCCGCCTAGAATAGTCGATCATTTAACTTGTTTCATGCTAAATCATGAAAAAACATTGTTTTTACAACGATTTTTGCTAGATTTCGCAATCCTCACCCATTTCTTGAGCTTAATCATCAAAATCCAATTTGTCTCCTTGGAAATACTCATTGGTATAAATAAAGTGGATCTCAAAATTTCAGATAAAAAAATCCCCATAACTAGGGCCTGCGGGGTAAGTAAAAAATGTACTCCCACAGTACAGTATACACGTTCAAATTACAATACAACTAAAGGGATTTTGGATTGACTTTGTGGTTCACACAGAATGATAATATGAGAGAGAGTGTGTGTGTCTGCAAATCACTAATCCAGTGAGACTCGCCGCATCTTACATAGGAGACGTGCAGTTGGCAAATCGAGCTGATTCCCACCATCCGACTTTACGAGATCACGAAGCTGGTCCCTTTGGGTCAAAAGGCAGGTATGGAAGGTGGACAAGAAAGGAGCGACAGGCATGGAGAGAGCAGAGAGCACATTACTCAGGTACTCAATGTCAGCTGATAGCTGCTGAGCCCCCCGGTCAGTAATATACTGAATCCCCCTCAATTGCTCTATGTATAATGCAGTGGCCCCTTCTGCAACCTAAATAACCAACAATCACATATATTATGGAAAAAATGAGTATATGTATGCAATAAAAATAATATGAAGTGTTTGCATTTAAAAAAAGAGAAGATGAAGTGTTTGCATTTAAAAAAAGAGAATATGAAGTGTGACTAAACAAGCAGTTAATGCATTCGAGCTATTGAAACTCATACACATGCTGCTCATGCCAGTAATGTACAAGGATCACAACCTAAATTACCACCAAACGATTAGATTAATAAATAAATGGATTAAAGGGAAAGATTTTAATATTATGAAAAAAAAAGGACTGAATTTAATGAAAAAGGAGAAGTGAGTGTGGTAGAAAAGGCAAGCAGCAACTGGATCCCATCAAACTCCAAAGTAATAGGATAAGGCACCCTCTGGAAACGCCTTTTATAGCACACTAACTGAAAATTAGAAAAGGAGATGGGAAACAAGAAAATGTTACTATTCCAATCAATAACACCAAAGTACCACCCATTTCAATAAGAATTGCAACATCTGCCCAAGCTCCCTGAGGCGGGGCTTTCAAAGAAGAACATATCAAATCATTTTGGAAGAGGAGTGATGTTACTCATCTCCCAGATCTCTCTCTCTCTCTCTCTCTCTCTCTCTCTCTCTCTCTCCCGTTACTCTTCTCCAAGATTGATCTCTCCCTCTCGTTACTCTTCTCCCAGATCTCTCTCGAAAAAACAAAAGAAGCAAAAAAAAAAAAAAGTATAGCATGATCCCATATGATGATGATAACAGCATGGCCACTAGTGACTACTATCCTCCAATCAATGGGTTGGACACTGATGGGGGGAGAGTAGGTTGTACAATTGAATTAAAGACATGACTGGTAGGACCCGTCCTTCATCACAGTCTAACCTATTGAAGGGATGGTGATAGCTCCGATGGCCATACTCTTACCTTGACCAAACAAATTCCCCAATAAATTTAACGTAAGAAGAGCAAACACAAAAGAGGAATGAAAAAATTACTTCTCACACCTTAAACATCCATTCAGTTGCAAAGAACTGGGACTCATCAGCATTGGATTCAGAGTTGGAGATCCCTTCGGCCAATGGCTCTAATTGCTGAGGCAGGGTGAGGAGGTACTCCCCAACACTAGTCACATAGGCCTGAGGATAAGCGCTAAAGCTTGGCATTTTGTGGCTCACTGTCTCCTCCACTGATGACCAGACAGGGAGCTTAGCAACGTCACTCAACCGTTGCCTCACTTTTGATATTAAAACATCGTACACTAGCTCATTGACAGCCTCTGAGAAGGCCGACACCCTTTGAGATGAGAGAGGGAGTGCATGGAATCTTGGGTCTTTTGACTGAAAAATAGGGAAAAGGCAATGCTCAAGATTTGATGGATCCATATATAAACAATAAAAAATCACTATAGTTCAGTCACAAAATTAAGAAATATAAACTTTCAATGGAGTCCATTAAGCTCGCTTTTCATGGTTACTTTTGGGGATCTAAGCTCAGTTGGAGTTAAAGGTGTTGCCTGATTTCTAGCAAGCTAGTTGGCACTGAGACGGGCAAAACCCTCAATTTGACTCTTATATTTTTAATTTTTCTAGGCCCCTTGGTTTTAGAGGGTAACTATCCATTGTAAAAAGATGGCCTCAAAAGGATAATCATATTACAAGCAAAAACTAGATAATATAATAGATGAGAACTTTAGACCAAGGGAAAAGGAGTTAGAGGGTACTCAATGTCATAAGATGGTCCTGGAGTATAATGTCATAAGATGGTCCTGGAGTATATTACAAGTGGAGACCGGACTTTTAGATTTGGGAAGAGGGCCTCTATATGTTAAGCACATGTGCTCAGAGCAGCTACTACCCTGGCAAACACCCTCTTCATTATAATGCAGTTAAGAAGGAATCCCTCTTCATAGGGGCTACATAAATTTCTCAATGAAGATGTATATGGTGCATTCAGACTGTATTTTTTTATCGGTACGTATATAAGTATATCATTGTATGGTCATATCTAGAAACTAAAGCTATGAGAGTTATAACCAACTCCAAACCAGCTGTGTAAATCAGGTTTGATTCTCATAAAGTGATTGATGACAGTGTGGTCGGCAAGTATATTAACTAAGCGAGAGAGGAGAGGATCATTTTACCTGTTCAAAAAGGTTAAAAATCCTTCTAGCCTTCTCGGGTGCGTCAGTAAGGCGCAGAGCTGCCACATCGAGGGCTGCCCTTCCCACTAACTCTCTATTCCCAGGGGTTTCAGTATCTGCCTTATGAGATTGATCTAGACTTGTACCAAAGATGGAAAGTGAGAAACTAGTGCTAAACCTTGCTAAAGTAGCCCTCAAGGAAGCTTCAAAGACAGAGGATCTGCTTGACAAGCAATCAGCGACAGTAAGAATCTGCAATGCTCCCTGGACAATAGACCATTCCTCCTCATCCGAAACCATATCAAGGATTCGAGAATTATGCATGCTCTCTTTTCTCTCTGGACCCATGTCCTTCTGCCCAACTCCATCACCATGGGATAGATTATCAACGCCACATATTGACCTCAAGGATTTTAGGGTTTCTTGGAGGGTCGATAGGTATTGAAGCATGATGTCATCGATGGTACGAAGAAGTTCCTCAGCTTCCGAACCCCCAGTAAAGCTTATACATCTCTCTACAGCTGCTTCAAGAAAAACAACGACTTGGGGAATGGACTCTTCCATTCTTCGAACTGTCTCACTAAGTTCGATGCCCTGTGCACCCACACCACGAGAAACAGCTCCCCTAAGGTCAATTCTTGCAATCTCAGAAGAAAGTATAGCACGCTCCATCTGCCCGTACCTACAAATCAGAAGTTCCCAAATAATTAGAAAACAAAACAAGATGGAGAGTTTGCACATGATTATTGACAAAAGACCATGAAAAGTCCCCCCAAAAAAAAGTCCTTGGATTATCAAAATTGCTCTTAAAGCTTTTCCTAGCAACCAAAAATATTGGAAGTATAAAAATCATAATATTATAAAACATTTTTTAAAAAAAAAAAGTCACAAAGAACACTAAATTACTAATATAAAAAACGAAACAAGCATTAAAGGTGCACTCCACCATTCCCATATGGGGGAATGGAGAGCAGTTGTTTGGTCCCTCATACTAGATGAGATGTGCATTGTAAAAGTAAAAAAACTATTATTCATTACTTTTGTATTTCCATTATTTCATACTTTTGTATTTCCACTAAGGGTATTTACAAGCTCATATTAAAATGTTGTTTGCGACACTTCAGCAGTAATCTGTTCATCCAGTCCTTAGTTTACATAGTTTGGTATTGCCATCGAACTTCAACTTAATAATTGGTTCATTGTTTTGAGACCACAAGCATTGAGAAAGCGACCTCAAATAGAAAATACTAAGTTGTTTCAAAGAAGATGAAAGGAACATCCTTATGCTTTCTATCAAGAAGCATGCACATAAGCAGTCACGCACATACTATTATCAAGAGTTTACCTTTGTTTAAAGGTATCATATGGAGAGTAGACAGCCTTTAGCACGTTAACCAAAACTTGTAGGTCACATGCTGAAAACAAATGTTGGACATTTCTTGCGAAAGCACCCGTCATGTTGTGAAGTTCAATCAAACTCTCAAAATGCTTTGTCTGTAGCTTAGTTCCTTTTGACGTATCACCAGATAATATGTCTAACACACCTGAAATACATTGAAGTTTTGTACATGAGTCACGAGAACAATATTTGCAATAAATTATCCCATTGTAAAATTCATTTTCCGATTCCTCTACAAATAGTATTACAGTGTTTCATGGACTCACAAAAGAAATCCTGGGCAACCATCAATTTTATTAAAGGAAGCTTACCGATGAAAAACAGTTGCTTTATGCTCAAAACGTTAGATTAACAAATATTGTATACTGTCCCCCTATTGCATTATGCTTGTGCATATATGTACATTTACTCTCTTGCTTGCTTTAGTGTTAAATGACTAAGAAGGATAAGAAGATATAACAGGGAAATTTATCAAAATACACCTAACTTATCAACTATTTACCATTTTACCCATTTTCAATTATTCCAACTCATGATTATGTACTATTTGATGGGATTTTTAAAATTAAATCCAAAGATATGGGGAAGATGTTAAATAGCTCATCTCTGTAGGTGTATTTTGATACATTTCCCAATACAGTAAGATGGAGAAGTAACTAAAAATTTGTTTATAAGTACTAGAAAGCATTGTGAACTAGAGGCTTATATATTCATCAATAAAATGAAGAAAATCAATCTAAGATCTCAATTTATATAACCTGTTGCCAATGTCCTCGTCTCTGCTACAGCCTCCCCAGTCGCAATATTAATACGAGTAACAAAACTTGCACTCAATGTAGACATGATCTCAATTAATAACTTTGGGACAAGAGTCTTATAATCATCAGGGAAAGGAACCATACACCTGCAAGCAAATGGGTGTGATGCTACTCTTAGGATGAGCAAGAAATAAGCAAAGATAACTCAAAAAAAACTGCAATGTTACTTCCATGCTCTAGCTGCTACTGAACATTATAAGGAAAGTATGCTATAATTCAATGTACCCACAGTCAATTGGGGGTTAAAATATATTTTCCCAAAATTATAATCCTCCACAATCAAAAGAAAATAGAAACAAATCAAATAACTTCAATTTCTCTTGAAGACATATGGGAAGTTCCCAATAGACAACATTCCACACAACAAATGAACATATTAGCATCTCATTGAGTTAAATACTTATAGTACTCTATAAATTGCCAATAAAATGATATGACAATATCTTATCCACAAAAGCCACAAAGCAGACAAGGTCAATCAAAGATCAAGTGCCTAGAAAAGCTAACAAAATTTCCCCACAAAAATGATAAATTGCACTAATACACAACTCTATCAATATGTGAGATGATAAATGAATTGTTTCATAATAATCAAAGGATGGATATGATATTAAATTTAGATAATAGTATCATATATCATGATTTCTTTGCTTGGAAAAAAAACTCCCCACGAGAAAAAAAAGGTTATCTACATACCACTTCCATTCTTGCTCAAGATAAAGCAGAACTTCATCGAAGAAACTTGGTAACCAACTAGAGAACGAAGACACATTCTTCTCTCCCACATGCTTTTCAGTTACCAACATATCTGATCCCTTTCTCACTTCAAAGCCTTCCCAAAGGTTGCGAATAGGCTTCAAATGAATCTTAATATAGTTTAGCTCTATGGACTTGAACCGACCAATCCGAATAAGGATATCCCATAAATCATGGACAGCATCGACCTACATGTTCATGTGTTCACGTTTACAATCAGATGACCACCAAAGTCAAACCACTTGCACATACAGATAATTAGCCATAAAAAATTGTATATATGTGTATGTGTATGCATGCATGCAAACATGCATGCGTGTATTTGTGTATATGCACTTAGTTATGGCAAACATATAGACATCAAGATGAACTGTAAAAGACTACTCATTCCATACTTTCAACAGTAGATGACATGAGCACATGTCGTATTAACATAACAATTAGCACAATTTCATATACAGACCTTGCGATGAGACAGGGCATCTGATAGACGAGGCTGAACCATTCCTTCTAACCTATCCTCTAACACCTCAAGTTGCTTTCTCACATTGGCAAACTCTGCAACCTGAGACACACATTCAAAGTGACTCTAATCAAACACTGTTTAACATGTAATGCTTCTTTTTTACTACTTCACTCTACATCAATAAAGTTAATTATCCAAAAAAAAGGAAACAAAATAATTTCTAATCTATGAAAAACCCAACATTAAATATCCAGCATATAGAACTGCAGATATGTAAGATCCAATGAGACACTATAGGAGAGCTACTGACCTCACCAACTACAGATAAGCAATGCCTCATATTTGCCAAAGTTTCTGCAGCCCTTGGAAGATCTCCACTTGCAAATACATCCTCCACACTTGCACTTAATTGAGTCAGTCCTGCAGCATCCTACATATGCAATACCAAAAGTCAAATAGGATATCTACATCTAGGCTTTCATTGAATAAGGAAGAAAGCCATATCCTAAACCAAATCAAAACTTATGTACAAAGCAATTTAGGAGAAAGAAAAGGTACCTGCAGTGTCTCATAAGCTGCCTCCATGCGTTGCTTAACAATATCAACTTTCGCAAGTGCCGCAATTGACTCTGCCGAGGACCCTTCTGCCTAGGGGCGAGTGAAATAGATGAAACACAGAGAAAGACAAATACAAGAAATTCTACATAAACAATCATCATGAAAGACACATGCTTATTTGAGTACTGAATGAGGGGCCAACATTTCTTGATACATGAAAACTCAATTTCCAATATACAGGTACTTGAATAAGAAAAATCTTAAGCAGGTTGCTAGAATGAAAGGACCAGTAATTTGCTTTGGCATCCCCCCCCCCCCTTTTTACAGATAAGTAACACAAAAAGGCACTATATAAGTATGACAATGATAGAAATGAAGAATTTGAACCCCATTAAGTACAAAATAAGAGACCAATCCCTATATAGCATATTACTAGAATCATTGACTTGCTCGCACAATGATATGAAAGGCCATAGGTTGGGGCTTCCCACGTTCGATTCGTACCTAGAAGGAATATATTTTGTGCATTAACATAATGGGGACATAATTTAGAGCTGGTCATCATGAACCAACTTATTGTGCTTGTTTTGAAATAAAGTTAGAAATACATTAACAGCCCATTAAGGTCAAGGTGCACAGGGGATGGTATGCCCCATTATTTTTGTTAAGAAGTCTGCCATTAATTAATTTGTACGTCATGAACATAAAGAAAAAAAGAAAAAAGGGAAAAACAAAAAGGCTTAGTATTTGACCCAAATCCATCAAATTGCGCCATGCTTATGACTTTCTTCAATCGACACCATATGTTACAAAATATCTACAAGAAATACCAGTAAGTAAATCAATGAACTCAATCAAATAATTTCACGCAAAATGTAGCTTGAAACGCATCATTTTTCTCGCATTTTTTTTTTAAAAGCAAAAACAAATGGCTCAAAATGCCAATTGGTTAAACATAATAAACAATACAGTAAATGTCAACGAAGCAACCCCAATTCAAAATTTCACAATTGCTCAAATCGATATTGTAAAAACAACTCAGCATAAGCAAAATAGGGGAATTATTCAATGGAAATGACTTAATCGAGGGAATTAACAATAGTCCAGAAACCCAAGTCCTGATTTAACAATGGTATAATCATAATTCTCTAGAAGTAACCTATAACAACAAAATGAATGAGGCAATGAAAAGTAATTCATGGTTCCAAAAACCCAATTACTATTTCAGCAATTACTCAACTATCATTTCAAAATAACCAAATTAACTAGTAAGACTTATTCAATAAAAAATTCGATGAATTATTCAATGAGCACAATGACGATAATTTGAAACCAACTTAACAGAAACAAAAAAAAGAAAAAAACACAGAAACTATGAAGCAATAGCCTAACTTACCCATTGGTGAAATCCCTATTCAAAGTATGTAAACCAACAGAAATGAAGGGTAAAGTATCCAATAAACATGAAACCAATAACGCATAAACCCCAAAAAAAACAAAAATCAACACCAAGTAACAAAAAAAGGGAATTAACAAACCCAAAAAAAAAAAAAGGTAGGGATGCCATAATTACCTTCTCAAGCTTCTGCAAAATCCCTGAAATTGCAGATCTGAGAGAAATGGCATCATCGCGAAGGCGAACAACATCACGGCTTGCGCGAGGGATTCGAAGCAAAGCAGAAGCGCTTAGTTCGTCAAGGGAAGAAGAGATCTCTTCAGAGATGACCTGAAGCTTCATCTCAAGCTCTGCAAGGTGCTTGTCCATGGAGTCTTGTGGGTGTTTTGCCTGGCAAGCAGCGTTGATCCATTTCTTGGGGTCGAATTTTTCCTCTGAGAATGGACCCAGATCGATCATCATATTGCCCCAATCCTTCTAGAGAGAGAGACAATGCACCTTGTGGTGTTTGGCCTACATAGAGAAAGCTTGCACTCAGGGAAAATACATGAATTGCCAAGAAGAAAAGAGACCTGGATTGCAGTAGACTGGGAGTGAGAGAGAAGATTGGCAAATGGAGCGCGAGGTTAACAGGGAGGAGAGAGAGAGCGCGCAGTGGGGTTACATTTTTTAGAGAGGGAGAGGGGTTACATTTTTAGAGAGAGAGAGAGAGAGAGAGAGCAGGGGTTTGATTGGTTACATTCTTAGGGAATTCAAGACCACGTTCCAGTTTCGAAACCTACACCTGACGATCGCAAAGGTTTAAGTTTTAGATTTAAGGGGAGGAGAGGAAGCTTGAAAATTGGATAAAACCCCCGTGCATTCAAATGTGCTACACATAAGACCCTTCGTTATGGTATTTATTTATTTTATTTTTTACTTTTTTGAAAAAATACGAGATTCATTAAGATGATGACCCCTCGTTATGGTATTTATTTATTTTATTTTTTACTTCTTTGAAAAAATGCGAGATTCATTAAGATAATAAAAATCCAATATAAGAAAGCAAGAAGAAACAAAGAGAGTACAGGGGATTTTATTTTTTACTTTTTTGAAAAAATACGAGATTCATTAACGATAATAGAAGTCCAATATAAGAAAGCAAGAAGAAACAAAGGGAGTACAGGAGAACAAGGATGGGAGACAAAAGAAGAGGAGAGAGAAGTGCCTGACGATGTGATTATCTTATCTTAGCCAGCAGATTTGCCTCGATCTTAAAACCTCGGATCGATCCCTTCATAACCCTAAGCAAGATATTTTTCAAGGAGTAGAGTCGGGATAAGAACATCGTCAACAACTTGACATGCTTCTCTGCTTTCGGCTCCTTGTAGTGTTTTTTTTTTAAGGTGTGTTTGTTTTTTTGAAAGTATTTTTTCAGATTTTGAAAAAGTGATGTGTTTGTTTCACACTTTTTCATAAAAAATTCAAAAACTAATCTTTCAACAAAAGTTCATGTTCTTTTGTTAAAAAGTGAAATATTAAGCTCTTAATCATTGTACATAATATAAATACATAATATTAATATTATTAATATAATATAATATTACTATAATAAAATATTATAATTTATAATATTATATTATTTATTTATTTTTTATATTTATATAGTATATATTGATTATATATTATATGCAATGGTTTAAAAAACGGATCGGTGACCGGGATCGGGCTTCCAAAAAACCGATCTGGATCGGCGAATCGGCGATCCGGATCGAAAATCGGGTGAATCAGTCAATAAAGCTTAAAAAAAATCTGAAAAAATTATTAAAATTCATTATAAATATTTTTTTTTAAGAATTCAATAAGAAATGAGGGTACTCCATTAAGAATTTTCATGTTTTTGAATGAATATGCGAATATTGATATGTTCTTTCCCTGCATGAACCGCCATTCAGCATTTAATTTACATCACACAAAAGGATAAATATAGAATTATCATGGAATAAGTATATCAACATACATGGACTACAATAAAGCATAAAATTAGTAACATATGATCTAAAAATAAAATGATAGACGACGTTATTGTTCTTTTTGGTCACGTTGGTGCCATTGATTGAATTTGTTTAACAATTCATTGATTCGATCTAAAAACGAATCATCGATATTAGCAGGCGTCTGACTATTCCCAAATCCCTGAGTTTTAGTGTTTTGTTGTGTTCCCAATCTAAAATCCCCCAAGATTGTCCATCCTTCATGCTCACCTGCACTGTCGTGCTCATCCCTACACTGTTGCTGTTGGGACTCGATATGTGAATAATATGGCTGGGATAGGGTGGCCTCATAATCATCATCTCTCTCATTTTCTCTTTGAATAATATGGATTAAAAAATAATAATAACAAATTTTTAAAAAAATCAATCATAGATTAAAAAAAAAAATCACAAATTTTAAAAAAATCAATCATAGATTAAAAAAAAAAATCACAAATTTTCAAAAAATTCTATCATGGATTACAAAGAAAAATTCGATCATGAATTAAAAAAAAAAATCACAAAGTTTCAAAAAATTCTATCATGGATTACAAAAAAACATTCGATCATGGATTAAAAAAAAAATCACAAATTTTCAAAAAATTCAATCATGGATTACAAAAAATTCGATCATGGATTACATAAAATTCGATCATGGATTACAAAAAAAACAAAC
>NW_006497600.1:948080-988387 GCF_000471905.2 Amborella trichopoda | reverse complement strand
GTTCTAAAAAAAAAATAAAAAAAAAAAAAAAAAAAAAAAAAAAAAAAAAAAATAAGTTCTGTACGGGCCTCGCCGATTCACTGTACGGACTCGCCGATTCCGTACAGTGAATCGGCGAGTCACTGTACAGAATCGTCCGGTTCTCTCTAAAACCGGGCGATTCACGTTTATTTCGTCGAATCGACCAGTCCATGGCGATTTTCGAGTAGAACCGGGTGAGTCCGGTTCGACTCGGCGTTTTTTTAAACACTGATTATATGTAATATATAACATTACTATATATTTATATTATATTATATATTATATAAATCTTATATATATTTTTATTATATTAAATATATATATATTGGATGTAATATTTATGTTATATAATAAATATATTATTTATAATATAATAATATAATATAACATAATATATTTATATATTATATATTATAATAATACAAATATTATATTATATTATATATAATCATATAATATATTATGTTATATTATAAATCATATATTTATTATATTAAATAAATATTGAATACAATTTAATAAATAATAATATAAATATTATATACATAATATACAAATATATTATATTATACTGTATATTATATATAATATAAATATATCTTATATTATATTATAATAAACATTATATTATATGTTGTATATAATATAAATATACGTTAATAAAATATATAAAATATATTATATATTATATTATATTATATGTTTATATTTATATAATTAATATGCATATATTATCTATATCAAAAACTTATTTAGACCTTCCAAAAACAAAATATTCAACTTTGAAAAGATATCTATTAGAAAAACAAATGCGCCCGGAGGAAAAGCTGAAAGAGGGGAGAGAGAAGAGTGAAGTAGTGAGGCAGGAGAGAATGGGGAGTAGAAGAGGGGGCTATTAAGAAAATGAAAATTGAAAGTACAAGTTAGGCAAACTTTTAAATCCCAACTGTCCTTTCAAATGATGGAAAGGCCTCCTTAACACACATTAGGTTTTTTTTTGGTTAGTATGCGTGTGTATATATATGGGTTACCAATCAAGTAGATATGGACCTGGACCTGACCCGATTTAGGGTCACAAATCAGGTAGATATGGACCTGGACTTGACCCGATTTACATCTAAGTCCATGCTTTAGGATCTGTACCCAACCCACCAAGTCCAAAAGCAAGACCCATACCCCGACTGATGTTGGATTTATCCGCTCATCACGGTTGACCCAACCCAATTCCCAACCTTATCCCTCAGTGATTTTTTTATATATATACTTTTAAAGTAAGGAAAAAAATTGATATAAGGGTGAAGCTCTAAACAATCAAATTAAGTCGTACCTCAAAATTAACTAGAAGAGGTTGTTTTGGTGCCCAAAAATCTTCAAATCGATAATCTCGACCTCAAGATATATGGATATGAAAAAAAAAATATTTTAAGTCATGAAAACAGTGCATCTTCTAATGTATTTTTTGGACCTCGATTTTAAAGCGTTTATGTATATGCTTGATCTACACTATTTTTAGAGCTTTGAATTTTATAATTAAATATAACAATAAACTTTTAGGCTATCATAAAGATTTCCCAATACTAAAACAACATCTTTCGACACAAATTGAAGATGCGCCTTATTTTGGTTGTTTAGGGCTTCGACATTATACAAACCGCACCCTTAAAAGTAATTGATTTGTATTGCCATTATCACCTTTGTGAGTACCAGTAATAATTATTATTATTATTATTATTATTAATATTTATATATTTTAAGTTTTTTTATCATACTTCTCTTCTCTTCTTTTTTTTTATATATTTTATTATATCGTATGGGTTGGGTACTTAAATGAGGACAAAATTTATATAAGGTATTAACCTTATACTATACGAGTAGGGTGCACCTAAAAAACCACTAGAGAAGGTTGTTCTCATGATGGGCAATCTCAAACCGATCATCTCGACCTCAAAATTCATACACATGGAAAAAAAAAAAAAAGGGGGGGGGGGGGGGGGGGGGGGGAAGGGGGGATTTCTAGCCCTAATTATAGTTAATCTTCTAACATATTATCTAGACCTTCCATTTTCAAAATTTTAAAGTATTTATAGATTTGCTTAATCGTCACTATTTTGGAAACTTTAAATTTTATAATTTGGAGAAATAATAGATTTTCATATCATCACAAAGCTCTATGGCACCGAAAGTACATTTTCGACATATTTTGAAGTGCACCTTACTGCAATAGTATGAGGTTGACACCTTATACAAACCTCACCCCTTAAATAATTAAGTAATTGAGGTGATCGCCCATTCTCTCATAAGCCAATATTCAAGTAGGCCCCGGTTTCTATGCGGCCAAGCCCGCATGTGTAGAAATGCAAGCATCTTAATAAATCTTTTTTAAGATGGATTTTACGAGTTAATTTTCAAAGACATGTAAACTCTAACATGGATATCATGAATATGAAAAAAAAAAAAATTAAAACTATAAATAATAATTTTAGCAATAAAACATTTGGACCGTTAGTTTCCATTCTTTTTAGATGGAACACCTATTTCCATCCATTTCTAAGATGGGTGCTTTACATTTTTCTGGATCGAATATGTAGAAATGCGGTCCAGCCTGCATGGTATGCTCTATTCTTATCCAACCTTTTGATATTATTGTATTTATTATATTTTTTAAAAAATTCATTATTAGAAAGCTAACTGTCAAACCCCAAGAATTTATGATACTGATATTCCTGATATGTGACTGACAAAACATATATATATTGCTTAATAGGACAAATATACAGTGGCGAATTCTTACAAGGTAACAAAAGAAGGTTTAGGCACAACTACAAAATCTTCTAGAGTTGATCCTGACGACCACTCAAAATGAAACCGTAGTTATCCTGAAAAATGTTTACCATAGTTTGATGAGTTTGGCTACTCAGTAAGTGATCATCATGATCCTAAAAATAATCATGGTTGAAAGATATCAATATTTTTAAAAATGAGATCTATTAAAAGAAATGCATCAACAGTTTCACTTTCAATAAATGCATAATTAAGTATAATCCAAATAATTGAAATGCATATAACACTTTAACGGCAGTGCATAATTCAAAAGATTTCACAAAATACCCTACTGGCGTCCCAAGTAGGTCACCTATATACCCCATCAACGTCCTGATGGATCCACTTAATCCCTATCGGCGTCCCAGATAGGTCCACTTAATCCCTGCAGGTCCACTTAAACCTCACCGGCGTACTAGATGAGTCCACTTAATCTCTACCGGCGTCCCGGATAGGTCCACTTACACCTCGCCGGCGAACCGGATGAGTCCACTTGCATACTTAAATTATTTTTAAATCTCTTTAAACATTCGAAAGCAGCAAATATCATGTACTCAACATATCACTGAAATCATTAATATGAATTTCACTGACACCATTAATAACAGTCACTTTCAATAACATTTCAACCAATCAAATATTTTGGGCTCAAATTTAGAAAGGTAGCAGTTCGTAAAGACATTCTAGCATAATTTCCAATCTAATATGTATAGAAAAACTCTTATAGAAATTCAAGAATACGGAATTATCATAATTTATGGGATGTTAATTTGCAAATAAACATTTCACAACAATGCTATAATCAAATGCAAAAATATCAATTTTCAGATAATAAGACAGTCATTTGCACATGAAATTTACAATGTCTAAATATTTAAAAACAGTAGAAAGAAATCTCACAATTTTAGTAAAAGCAGAAATATCACATTTATTTCTAATAATTTGATAATATCTAAAATTTTCTGACAATAGACAAGAAAAATAAATAAATTTATTTTTCTAAGAATTTACAGCATTTAAAATTTCTAACATAAATAAAATATCACAATTTTTATTAAAAAGATTATTTTTCAAGATAATGAGGTCGTGTACGCATAAAATTTATCGCGCCTAAAATTCATGATAATAAGCAGAAATAATTATTTCATTTTATTTTTAAAAAGAATGGATTATTTTTCGAGACACTGAGGTCACTTACACACAAAACTTATAAAATAAAGATCCTGAACAGAAATATCACTATTTATTAAAAACAGACTATTTTTCAGGAAGACGATGTCACTTACACAAAATATTTGAGAGGGAGCTTCTGATAAAAATTCGGCTACATAGAAGAGTTCACTGTGTTTCGACCAGAGAGAAAAAAATCTCATAAATTTTCTAGGGTAAGAGTCCTCACCTCACCGAATTTAAATTCTAACTAACATATTATTTTATTCTTTTATTACGTTACAGGTGTGAGCGTTAGCTTGCGCTTTAAAAGCCTAAAGCCCACGTCCTTTAGTGGACGTGGCAAGAGCAAAGAAGCAACAAAGCTTTTAAACCAAAAGCTTTTAAAAGTAGCGATGGTCCCTAAGGACCATCATGTTCAAACGAATCATCTTGTATTAAAAGTTTTTTTTTTCTTCATCTTCTTCCTTTTTTTTTTTTTTTTTTTTTTTGAAATTTCAGGATTATTACACTAACAGATTGAATTTCTTTTGGATTTGTATTCAAATATATGATGAATTTTTTATACAAATATTTCAAACTATTTTTTCTTTTTTAATTAATGATTATTTCTATTTTGTCTTTACCAATAACATCAAGAATTTCATTATGGAAATTTTTTTTTTTTCTGTTTTGGCTTTCTCCTCTGCTAAGCTAAAGACATTTGTTTCTTTTTCTTTTTTCTTTTTAGATATGTATTCTAGTTTTATGGGGTTTTATATATGTATTGTATTTTTTTATTTTTCAGTTAAAAAAATAACTTGCTTTATTTTTTATATTATTTTATCTTAACCCAAACTAAAACCCAAATAAATAGGTAACTATATGTGTTTCTTATTTATCCAAAAATTTATAAATGTAAGTGTAAACTTCATGATTCAAAATTAGTTTATGTTTCTTATTGATTACTTGTCATAAACTTTACTAATGGGTTGGTTATTCATGTCCACGAGATTTAGAGTAGGAAAACATCAAATCATGCTCTTACATGCACAATTGCACATAAATCCAAAAGATAACTATAAGAGGTTATTGTGAGAAACTGATTTTCTATATATTTGAGCCTTAAGCCCCCATAGAATATGTATTTCAGAGCTTATCAAATATATGAACAAGAGCCCCAAATTATAGGGTTACAAAATTATGTGTTACTAAAAAAAACTAACATATACAGTGAACCACCTTTATAATATGGGTATACATAAAATGAAGGAAAATATTGTACCAAAAAATAAGTACATATTTCTATAATTTCCACAGTCCCCTCAAACTCAAGATGAGTTAAGAGAGAGCAACTTGACTTTGGACAACTGAAGGCAGGTCTTAGAAATAAAACAGGAACTGAAAAAGCTTGAGCAACTGCAAATTAGCTATCATCATAAACCGAAGTCTCGAACAGAGCAGTCTCGCATAGCAGCAAAGGCCTACGGAACAGACATGATCGAGTAACGAAAAAAACTCGATCATCATACAAGATAGAGTAGTGGAAAACTCTATCATTCAATATGATTGAGTAATGAAAAGCTCAATCATCAAACATTATCGAGTAATAAAAAACTTGATCATCAATCAGGATCGAGAAATTATATCATCAAACAAGAGGCACTTCGAAGAGCCAACAGAAATCGGTGGAGAATCAACAACCATAGTTGGACATTAGATTTGGAGTTGAGAACAATTAGTTCCAAAATAGATCAAAAAGTCGAAACACGACTCGACAGATAAACAGATCAGAGAGTCGAAACATGACTTGGTCGCTGTTTTGCAGATGGTGCAGATCGGTCATTTTCAGAGGTGCATTTAGAAGCAGGCTTAAGATGCGGTTCACCAAAGGTCTAGCATCAGAGGGGAGGACGACAGCAATGGTTTACCTGGGTTTCGATGCCAGATGAACAGAGAGGCACAATCAGAGTGAGGGCTTCATCGATAAGAGAAATTGAAAATAGAGGTTTGATGCTCAATGCTTCACCGATGGGTATTATGGACGAGAGAGAAAGAAGACCAAAAAATTAAGGCTAATCGGGGTTCTTTTAATGGATTTAAATAGGTGTAATCATGGACAAGTTAAAACAATCAAGGATGAGAAAATAGGTGCAACCAGAGACAAAAAGCAAACAAGACATCGGCATTACACCTATGGATTATATAGGTGTAGAGAGAGTAGGAACAACTTGACAAAACAAAACAACACGAAGAGAGAGAGAGAGGTGCAAAAACAAGAAAACAAAACAAGATTTGGAGAGAGTAGCAAAAATTGGATAAAAGCAAAAAAATGAAAACCTAGAGAGAGATGACTAGATGCAAGCGATGGGAAAAAAGAAAAGATATCGATGCAAGAAGCAAGATATAGGATGAGAAAAATTACCGATGCAATAGATGAAAAAAAACCTAGGAAACAATACATATTTGAAAATATTGTGGAGGACTTTTGTTGAAAAATGGAAAGAGAACGAGTACTTATCTTGAGTGACCAGATTTGTATGAGATTGCATATTCATGAAAATTGTTTATGGCGGAGTCACAGAAAATCGATTGAACAGATCCTTTACTCTGTATTTATGTATATTTGGCATTTAAAAGCCTATGGAAAATGTATTTCAGAGCTTATCAAATATATGAACAAAAGCCCAATTAATAGGGTTATGTGCTACTAAAGAAAGTAACATATACAGTGAATCACCTTCCTAATATGAGTGCACATAAAAGAAAGGAAAATATTGTGCCCAAAAATAAGTATAGGTTTCTATAATTTCCACATCTATAAGTTAAAGGAGAAAGTTTATATAAGGTTGCAGCCTTATACTATGGAAGTGAGGAGCACCTCAAAATCGAATAGAAAAGAGTGTTCCGAAGTGGGAAAACCTTCTAATTGATTATATTGACCTCAAGATGTATGAAAAATAAAAAAAAACAAGAATTTCAAATTCTAAAATAGTGCATTTGACCCTCTATTTTCAAGATTTTTAAGTATGTATAGATCTAATCGATTATACCATTTTTAAAATTTTAATTTTTATAATTAAGGTCGAATATAGATTTTCAAACCATCGTAAAATTTCTAACACAAAAACTGCATGTTTTGATTAAATTTAAAGGTGTGCCGTACTTGTATAGGATAAGGTGGGCACCTTATATAAACCTCACCCTAAGTTAAAAGTGCCTTTTTAAAGGAAAAAGATTATATAAGGTTCAACCTTCCAGTCTAGAAATAAGGAGTACCTCACAAATCAACTCCAAAATGTGGTTCCTACATTAAAAAAAAGGGTGCTGTTTGTACAAAGCCTAGGCTCTAAACAATCAAATTATTCAAATAGTATCAAGAAAGGTAGTTTCCATGCTGAAAATCTTTGTGATAGCCTTAAAATATATTTTCATATTTATTTATAAAGTTTAAAGCTTCAAAAATAGTGTGGATCGACCGATCTGTGAAAGCTTGTAAATCTTGAAATTGACTGTCCAAAAATACCTTATAAATACATTATTTCCAAAGCTGAAATCCATTGTTTTCTCATGTCCATGCATCTTGACGGAAAGATGATCAATTTGAGGATATTTGGACATAAAAAACAACCTCTTATAGAGAAATTTTTGAGGTAGGCTTCACTTTGATCGTTTAGAGCGTCGGCTCTATATAAACTTTTCCTTAAAAAAAAACATGTATTTGATCATCTCATAGGTATATGGATATGAAAAAAAGAATTTCAAGTCCTAATAATGGTGTATATTGTACCACATTATCTAGACTATAAATTGGCTTGATCTATAGTTCTATACCATTGTTAGAGTTTTAAGTTTCATAACTTTTGATGAAAATAGATTTTTAGGTTTTCATAAGCGTTTTAGCATTGAAACTACATCTTTTAGCCAGATTTAGAGGGGCGTCTTACTTTAATGGTTGTTTAAGGTTGACACCTTTCTCAAATTGCACCCTATCGCAAAATTGAATAGTTGAGTACTAAAGCTACTCTCTATAACAATTACATCTACAAACCAATGCTTTAAAATGTAATTAACACCACTATCTAAATCCAGAAGTGAATGCTTCAAAAATACATCCACACGTTTCCTTCGTAAACTAAGTTGTTATAACTGCTACTACTATTATGAATAATATACTACTTTCTTAATTTTGTAATTTTAAATAAATTTAATAATTATTACAATTTGATCATAATAACTTGATGTGTAATTATTATTTATCATTACATAATCGATTAGGAAAGGGTTTTGATGACGATGATTGCATAATTGTTGGGGTTCCTTTTATTTTAATTATGACATGTGTATAATATCATAAAAAATTAAGTGAAATATTAATAATTTTTTGGGTAATTCTAAAAGCACAATTATGCAAATTCACATTTAATTGTTCATTTTTTACAATATCATTAATAGATAATAATTACTTTATGAGAGTCAATATTTTTATTATATTAAGTTTCATATTTATGCTAATATATTGGAATGCATACAAATATTAATTCTAATTATAATGATATAGTAAATATTATAGATATTACAAAAATAACTACAGTCTTAATTAAATATTTGAAAAATACTATATGCATTGGGGGATGCTTACTGTATTTTTATTCCCCGAAGGCATCACACATCCATCTTTAAGATGGATGTCGAGTGGTGGTCCGCCAAAAAAAAGTAAATTAACATGAATAATCTATTTTTTTTTTTTTCAAAGCATGATCATTTTAAGTTCTTAAAATTAGTTTAGTATATATTAATGATCTCCATGTTAGAGATTATATATATCTGAAAGATTAAATCCAAAATCCACCCAAAAAATGGGTCATGAAGAGGGGCCGCATATCTACAACATCTATTAATTGTACTCACAATAATAGCTTCTACACATTCTATTTTCTCAATTACTATTGCTTCTGCTGTCCTTTTTTTTTTTTGTACTATCAAAATTTTTAAAGGGTGTGGTTTCTATAAGGTTTATAAGGTTGCAACCTTAAACAATACAATTAAGGCACGCCTTCAAATTTTATCATAACATGTAATTTTAGTAAAAAATATTATTAGGATTATCTCAAAATCTATTTTCATATCTAATTATAAAATTTTAAACTCCAAAAATGATTAAAATCAAGTAGATCTATAAATATATGAAAATATTGAAAATGGACGGTCTAGATAATGTATTGCAATATGTACTATTTCTGGGACTTTTTTTTTTTTTCCTTTTCATGTTCATACATCTCGATGTCGAGATGATCAATTAGAGGTTTTTTCAACATTAAAACAACATTTTTCGATGGAGTTTTGAGGTGCATCTGTAATTCTACATTTTAAGGTTGCAACTTTATATTAAATTTTTTCCAATTTTAAATTTGTCTATAAAACTGATAAATATCTTGTTCAGTGTGAGAAATTTTTATTTTTATTTTATTGTAAAACGTATTTTAATTTTTTATTTCATTCTATGTTTTCATGATTATATTTTGTAAATATATTTTTCTAAAATATTATTAACATAAAGTACGTGATGTTTTAATAATATCAGGAACATATCTGTATGCTACTAGTATATTGCATATAACGAGAGCATAAGGTCCATTTACTCTATTGTTTAGATCTTAATATAGGAGTATTTTTCATAAGCCCAACATTTGGGGATGCATTCTCTTCAAACTAGCGACCAACTTCAACCAAGAAAGAAAAAAGAACTACAAATTTATCCTAAAACATCTAATTATTAGGCAACCAAATCTAAGCGTTAAAAACCATAGAATATAATTTTTTTAAAAATAATCATCAAATAATTCTTAAATAGATCCCAAATTTACATATTAAAAATAAATACCTTTTTCACCCAATTGAGCCTCCCTTTTTTTATCATGCGTCGCCCTCTTTGTTTTTCTCTCTATTTCTACACCTTCCCCCAGCTCCTTACCTTTCGTTGTCTGTTTTTTCTTTTTCCTACTTTTCTCGCTCCTCTTTCTACTCTGTCCCTTTTTCTCTCTCATATTTGCTTTTTGGTTCTCTTCCCTATCAATATCCCTTTCTACTTTTTTTTTTAACCCTCTCTCAAACCATATATCTACTAAAAAAAGCAAAGGTAATTGTGGAAAATATATCCTTTTATCAAAAAAAAAAAATTGAACAACACCTGAATTTTTTAAAATTTATGTATATATGCATTTTTCAACGTTTCTTAATTTTGCCCAAATCAACCTTCATGGACTTGATAGGGCCGTGATGGTTTATCACAGGCTATTAGGCCTGTGATAGCATTGCAACAATGTTGAGTTGTGATGCCTCATCACGACCCTGACTGAGATGCTTCCAAGTGCACCATGTTGAGTTGTGATGCCTCCTCACGACACTGACTGAGATGCTTCCAAGTGCACCATGTTGCCCATGGATTTCCAAGAACCAACCATAAGGTGCTTTGAGCATCATGGTTTCTACATGATGCCTCATCACAACCGTAACAATGTCGTGATGTTCGGTGCTTTAAGCATCAGGGCACTAATAGTATTGTGATGATTTCAAATGTACTGTCATGTTTTCTATATTTTTAAGAAGCACCTACAAAGTATTTTGAGCAATACTAAATTGTCTATCAACGGACCTAATAAAGCCATGATAAAGGGTATTTTGGGTAAATATAAGATAATATGGGAAAATGGGTATAACCATAGATTTCAAAGTATTTTGGTGGTTTTCACATTTTTGGGATAAAAAATGAAAGTTTTGATAATTACCCCCTAAAAATAAAGGGTTTGTTTACGAAATAGACTATTTATTTTTTGTACACGGAAGTCACAATAACCCGACTCATTAGATGTCAAATTGAATGGCTTGGGGTAAATAATTAGTTCGAGAATTTATTTTTTGGAACTTTATGCCTATTCAATGACCTCTTACAACCACACATTTTGGAATGCAATGGACATGATAATTGTGACCTCCATATACAAAAAATAAAATAATATCTTTGTAGACAATCCAAAAAAAAAAAATGAGCCACCAACCGGTAGACAACACATACGCTATATACACACGCATTGTCCCTGTCCTTTGAGGGTTTCTAACCCTTACTTTGTATGTGTTGTATTTTTGTGATGGTGTGATCGATTGACAAAAAGTATCCCTATCCACCAGAAACTAGTATAAAAGTCAATGAACCTTTTTAGAGGAATCAACAGTGGTGAATAGTTAAGAGGCATAGAACTTTAGCATTAAGTGACAATAAAATATTTTGTAGATGAATTGCACTGTTAGAGAGAGAGGGAGTGTGTGTATATTTGATATGGTCAAAGCTTTCAGTTCTAGTGATCTCATGTGTTTTGTCACACCTTAAGGCTTTGAGAAGGTCATTTCCAACCCAGAAAAGTGTTACTTATTGAGTCAAGCTCAAAAAGCCCTTTTCAAGAGTGCAATCTTTCACTTAAATGCTTCCACATTAACCGCTATGAAATCTTAAATGACAGGGAGGTACTGGCTCATCTACATCCTATTGAGCAAGCCACACTTTCATCTGTGATTGAAAAATAGGTCGAGTAGTTTATATTGGCCCGAGTTGCTTGAGCTCGGGCCCATGCCAAGCCTGAGTTGTCCCGATTTGGGTGTTGAACTCTGGGATATTCAAAAATATAAAAAATAAAAAATTTGTTTGGGATATGTTTGTCATTTTGGTAAAAATTAGAATGTGTTTTGGCCATAAATATTTATTTTTATATTTTTTAGATTATTTAAAAAATACCTCCCGTTACAAGTTGATTTTTTAACATCTATTTTGTTACTATTTTTTTAAGGGATTGTCTACAAAAATACTATTTATCTTTTGTACATGAAAGTCACAATCATTATTGTCCTTTAAATTCAAAACAGGTGGTTGTAAGGGTGTCATTGAATAGGAAAAAAGTTATAAGAAACAAAATATTGTACTTCTTGATTCACCCCAAGGCATCCAATTTGATATCTAAGAGTGGGAATGATTGTGATTTTCATGTACAAAAGATACATGATCTCTTTGTAGACAATCCCCTTTTTTTAATATCAGTTTGAAGTGTTTTGCTTAATCTTATTTTAAACATACATTTTCTATTTTTTTAGATTTTTCGTGTTTTTTTTTTTATATATAATTTTTAACCTTCTTTTTGTTGCTAAAGTACTCAACACTAATTGACCGAGTTATAATGACTCGGTCCGACTAATCGGCTTGGGCCAAGACCGATTACTCGGCCCGAGCGGCACTTTCTAACACTGATTTTAACATATGCAAGAAAAGGTTATGTACCCAGACCACTTGAACTCTAGTTTTGGTTTTTTAAGAACAGTGGTTGAACTTAATTTTTTTTATTGAGGTTTTTAATAGTTTGTATTCAACTTCAAAATTAAACAAATATTTGGACCTCACTTCGTACCCTAATTATTCAAAGACATGCATGTATCATATGATTGACGTGTTTATTATAATTTCATGAGGTTATCACTGTCCCATCAATGGGTTAGACAATATCAGACGAGACCGGATCTTCCTTAAATTCGATTAGTTAAAAACAAGTGCTATTATCAGAATTTGGTCCGGGCTAAACTGGACACAAGGGTTTGTTTGGACAGACCACTTATTAGAACTCCATGGTGCCACTAATTCACTTAAAATCGAAAAAACTGACTCGGCCCATGCCGTTTAAAAAACCGCGCTTTGATTATAGTTGCCTAGCATAAGAGTGCTGGATATTAGCAGTAACTTTACAACACAAAAAACCTCTTTTTCTAGAATTGAGAATAAGAATGATAGTAGTAGAGAAGACTTCCAAACACGCCCTAAACAATTTACTAGACCACATTCATTTTAAGCACAGAAAATGTTTTTTATTTGATCATTCTTATTCTAATTTATTATTGGACCACACTCACCTGCATCCTAAAGCTGGAACAAAATGAAAACTATGTTTAGGATCTACAATAACAACTTAAACAATTCAAGGAATATATTTTGTTGATTTGGAAAAAGGCTCTTACCCAATTATTGTTGAGATGTGAACCACTTCTCAACTAAGTATATTCAAGTTGACCTAATTCAAACTGATATTAGGTTTACATAATATTATTCGGTTTTTAAATGACTAAATTAGCCCATTTATTCGATAATAATGAAGAGCTTTGTAGAACCTAAAAGCTAATATATAATGACATTGAAGGTATGCATGTGAACAAGGGGATATGCAACATATACCTAATACAACACCGATTAAAAGATGCAATTTGGTTCAAATGGAATATCTTAAAAGAACAAAGAGAAGGCCGAAAAGGATATGGATAGAAGTAGTAGAAAATATATGATGATTTTTTGTCTTATTGATGATATGATCCTTGATAGAGAATAATGGATGAACATAATTTATGTAGCCGACCCTAATTAATTGAAATAAGTTTTGGATAATGTTATCTAGTATAGTTAATATTTTACTTTTAATTCTTACAATAATAATGTATTCCTTATTTAATTATTTTAAAACAAAATCCTAATTTAAATGAGGGAAAGGTCTGATGTCTTATGGAAAAAAGTAAGGTTGTACCTCATATCTCACGATAAATTGTTGTTCTGGCCTCAAACATTATATCATGGATTTAAAAGAAAAAATAATTTCACTAACAATAGTGTATCTTGTAACACATTATTGAGATTGTATATTTTCAAGTGTATATATTTGTCAGATCTACACTATGTTTGGTACTTCAAATTTCATTATCAATTCTGGAAATATATTTTTTCCAAATCTTAGGGGTTTTCAACACCAGAGCTGAGATTTGAGGTGGAGTCTGCCTTTTGCACGGCTATAGCTTACTCACAAGTCTTTGGCCTTATATAAAGGGAAAAGTTTATATAGAGCCGAGGCTCTAAACAATTGAATTAGAACCTACCTCAAAAATTTTACTAGAAGAGGTTGTTTTGATGCTCAAATATCCTTAAATTGATCATCTTGACATCAAGATGCATGGACATGGGAAAAAATTGGATTTCAAGTTTTGGAAATAGTGTATTTTGTAACTCATTTTTGGACCTTCAATTTTCAAGTTTTCATAAATCCATCGATCTACACTATTTTTTAAGCCTTAAACTTTATAGATAAAGATGAAAATATATTTTAAAGCTATCACAAAAATTTCCAGTATTAAAACTACATATCTCTATACTATTTGAAGGTAGGCTCTACTTTGATTCTTTAGAGCCTAGGCTCTATACAAACCGCACCCTTATATAAATCGCATCCTTGATATATTCCTTCATTTATTTAGAAGGTACATGTATAAAGCTTATGGATTTTTCTTTATCACTCACAACGGTCAATTTTCTTAACTTAAAATATAAAATATTAGGATAGGTTGGTCAAGTGACATCCCCTTGCTTACCTACCTATAAGGAAACAAGCACACGAAACAACTCAACCAATCATCATTAACAATAAATATAAATAATAAAAGAAATAAAGAAATAATCAATCTAGAGACCCATGTGGACTCCATAGAGGTGACTAAGAACCACCTCTATTATGTGTACCTAAGTATATAATAAAAATGTATGTGGTTGCTATAAAAATTCACCATCACTTTTAGTCATTAGATGTAAAATTATGTGGGTCATTAACTGTACTAATCGTCTAATAAAATATTTTTCTCAGACTCATGTTGAGCAATTGCCCCAATTTTACATATGATAACTGGGTCTAATTGTGGTGGTGCATTTCATAACTGATAGCTATGGATAATTCTGATGCATTCCACATTTGACTGTTAAGGATAGTTGTACTGTTATTCGGACAGGGACTGTCGAGGATAATGTGATTTTTCTCATATCAAATGCAAAAGGAAAAAGTTTATATAGAGCCGAGGCTCTAAACAATCGAATAAGAGCCCATCACAAAAATTTCACTAGAAGAGGTTGTTTTAATGCTCAAATATCATCAAATTGATCATTTCATATCAAGATGCATAAACATGAGAAAAAAGATGGATTTGAAGTTTTGAAAATAGTGAATCTTGTAACGCATTTTTGGACAGTGAATTTTCAAGTTTTCATAAATCTATTTGATCCACACTATTTTGAACGCTTTAAATTTTATAATAAAAGATGAAAATATTTTTTAAGAATACCACAAAAATTTACGGTATTGAAACCACATTTTTTTGACACCATTTGAAAGCGCGCTTTACTCTGGTTGTTTAGAGCCTCGGCTCTATACAAACCGCACCCAAGCCAAAAGTCTGGTGTATACAATATTTTCCACCAAATTTGACAAAATAGGAGCATAAATTGTCCACCAAAAGTTGAACGGTGGAGATTGCATCGTGGGTGGGGACCCTGTATGAGTTGGACCAGAGTCATTGATAACTGTCTGAGAATGAATGGTCTTACACAGTGAAGTCTCAAGGAAGATATGAAGCCCTAAATTGAAAAGCCGCCCCCATAAATAAAAATTAAAATAAAAAAAAGGTAAAAAAATGAGAAAAAGGCTATTTTAGTGATTAAAAAAAAAAAGGGTCAATTTATTTAAAAAGGCTATTTTAGTCATTTCACTTAAAAAGTTGAGCATTTTAGCAATTTATGAAAGTATTGGGGTCCTTAGGTGAGCATATTGCGGCCCTTCCACTGAAAGGATCCAACACAAGGTTGAGTTTCTGCTACTCCTACCATCGCATTAAGTCATGGCAGGTGGGAAAATGCCCACTCACTCATTTATCCACTCAAAATGCCCATGCCTTTTCAATAAAGACTCTAATGCCCTAATCTAGTCATACTAAAATACCCATCCAAAGATCATGCCTTCAATTTGCATGAATGGGAGACCATATTATACACTTATTGTTAGTTGTCAGCACATTTCTTTATATTTTGATGTTCATGAGGTTTAATTCTAGGATGAAGTTTTTAAGAGGCGTAGCCTTTATGAAAACAAAATAAAGCCCCACCTCAAATACTCTTTGCGAAAGCACGTTCGGCAATGAAATTCTCCATGATAGCTTTAAAATCAATTTCCAACGTCGAAAATAAAATTTGAAATTTGAAACTAAGTAAATGGTATAGATCTTGCGGATCTATGAAGACTTATTTTTAGGGAGAAATGGACGGTCTAGATAATGTATTATAACATACACCATTTTTAGATCTTAAAATCTATTTTTTTTTTCCACAACCGTAATTTTCAAGCCGAGATGATCCATTTAAAGGTTTTCCAATGCTTGAATTGTAATTTTTGATGAGTTACGAGGTGAGACTTTACTTATTTTGATAGAACTGCAACCTTGTCAAACCATTTTCTTTAATTCTACAAAGTAGATCATTGATTTCCGTATCATTTTAGCCAAAAGATTTGCTTTCTTGGAGCATATTATATAAGAGATCACTGATTCCCCTATCATATTAGCCAAACGATCTACTTTCTTGGAGCATATCTTATTAAATAGATATTTACGCCCTTGGGTAAATGTTTATTTAGAGTATTTTTTAGGATTTCGAATCTTGGGGATATGACTTTCTCAACCTAACTGCAACTTTTTAAATGAAAAAACTCAAAAAAGAAAAGTAAATTTGCAGACAATCAACATGCATTTGAAAAAAATAACGTCCTAAATACTGAACGTTTTGGATTAGGAACTCTAGAGTAAATTTCAAAATTTCACATCAACAAGTATTCTCTTAGGTGGGTCATTTATCCAATGGAGTAAACTACAGTATGCTCCAATGGATTGAGGACCAAATTTTTTGCAAACCACTTGCCTAATCTTCATATAAAAAAAAAAAAGGATTTGAAGCTCTAAAAGTTTTCAATTTTAAATGCCCTGTCAACATTATTTGTATATAGTCTATTTCAGGATCTTGAGCAGACCGAGTTATTCACCGCCATCTGATTGTCTCTGTGCCTGTGCATGTGGTCGTAGTGCTAGACTATAACGGTAGTTTCACTAAAACTTGACCTGGTTCGGGAATGAGATGTAAAAGAAACTCAAAATGGTTTAAACTTTTAAGTGATGGGCTTAATTTGGTTCATGTCCCTTTCTACCATATCAATGACTAACTGAGAACTCAATGGTTCTGATAACTGACATGGAGCCTAAATGTTCAGTTCTAAATCGTAACTAAAAATTAAGTTCCAATTGACTTGAATTGGGTTGGTTTTTTTGTTTTTGCTTTTTGTTTTTTCTGAAAGTAGGGAACTTCTTCATTAAGAATATGAAAAAGGTATAACTAAAAGATGGCTAGAGAGAAAAGCACAGAACAGAGAAGAAAACGATTGTAGCACAAGTGTCGACTCTTTCGCTAATTGAAAATCACAACGTGGTAACTTGGTATGGGGATACTACCACCACCACCCAACCCTGTTCCTTTTTCTATTGTATATATCATTCTATCAATGAAAAACCTGTTAACTTTCTCTATTGATTTACACTGTAGCTTGTTACATTCAAGTTTGTTAATTTTGAAGATTGTCTTATATGTAAAACAGCACCCCTACTTGTATTCCGTATTTGTTTTCTTGAAGGTTTTCCCTAGACCACTATAGTTAAACCTTTTTTTTTTGTCATGGTATCCTGGTGGTCCGGCATTTGCCAACTGCTAACTGATTTAGCAATGTTATAATGGATTATGGAATGAGTCAGTTCATCCCCCCCAGGCTACAATCACTGCAAAGGATTGCTATTTGGCATTAATTATAGTGATAATTATCTCTGATAAATTTGTTTTATTTATTTTTATCATGGAAAAACTCTTCATATTGATAAATATTTTGGTAAAATCAAATTATCGCGATATTTTATGTTTATTTGGTAGATTGAAATGAACCTAACTGATTTAGCAATGTTTTAGTGGATTACGAAATCAGTTAGTTCGCCTCCCCTAGGTTACACTTACTGCCATGGATTTCCGTTTGACATTAATTATATCGATAATTATCTCTGATAAATTTATTTTATTTTTATTTTATCACGAAAAAATATTAATTTGATAACAATTTTAATTATATTTTGGCAAAATCAATTTACTGCCCTATTTAGGTTTTTTTTGGTAGATTGAAATAGCCAACCCCAATTAATTGAAAAAAGGTCAAAATGATGATGAAATAGTGATGATGGTAGATTGAAACAAACCTAACTAATTTAGCAATGTTTGAATGGATTATGGAATCACTCATTTCATCACCCCTGGGCTACACTTACTATAGTTTTTTCGGTGCATTGAAATAAACCTAACTGATTTAGCAATGTTTTAATGGATTATGGAATCACTCAATTCACCTTCCCTGGAAAACACTTACTATACTTTTTTTGGTGGATTGAAATAAACCTAATTGATTTAGCAATGTTTTAATGGATCATGGAATCACTCAATTCATCTCCCCTGGGCTACACTTACTACAATTAATTACCATTTGGCAGTAACTATAGTGAGAATTATATGTAATAAATTTATTTTATTTTATTTTTATCATGAAAAACTCTTAATGTTGACAACAATTTTGAAAACAACTCTTAGTAATATTTTGGTAAAATCAACTTATCGCGATATTTTAGGTTTTTTGGTGGTTGTCTAGATAGAAGAAATCTTTCATGTAATTGGTATGTAAGTTAAAAACCTTAATAAGGGTAATCATTTTTTGTATTGTAATTTTGTTATACATCATAAATTTTTGTCAACCTTACCACTTATAAATATTTTACGCATTTATGTTTTTAATTGTGTATAATTTGAATTCATTTTTACTATTATTAAAGTAAATTATTGATAAAAAACAAAAATGATAATATCCCGATAAAACTTTCCACTGCTAATTTCCGATACCGATAAGTGTCACTAAGAGTTTAACCACATTATCAATGAAATTTAGAAGGAATATAATGTTTATAAAAGAATGAATTAAATTAAATTTTAAGCTCAGTGACCATATAATGTGTAAATCACACGCAAATGAGCATCCACCATCCACCATCCATCTCCATGTGGATGGTGGAGATGAACTGTAGCTTTGTAACAAACATATAAAGATTAATGGTGTAATTCATGGTGTGTGCATATATATATGTGAGAGAAAGACCCATGGGTTTTATGCCAGAACATATATTTCTAAAAAAGAAAGAAAAATCATCTTGAGTTGAGGTCCTAATTTCTGAATCCCTCATGTGATCATGGTCATAGTCATTGAAGGGCCATCCACAACCCACCATCAACATAATATTTTCGGAGTTAATGTACCCAATATATGAGTTTTGTCTGGATTTCTCTCTTGATCAATAACAACGATTGCATTGTCATCCTATCGAATTATTATACCGTTGTCATGTTTGAATTCTTTAACATATCACAACTCCTAACCTAGATCGCACTCTTCCTTTATCACCACCGACCAAATTATTGGATGGTGATAAACCTCATGACCATACAAGTGCTATGTTCATATGAATCACCGTAGATTTTTTTTTTTTTTTTCCAATTTTATAAATTAGACGCAAAAGGGTCAAATTAAAAAAAAACAGGCTTTTTGGTCATATAGTAGAAGGAAGGGATAAGTTTCTTCTCGTCATTTTGGGTAAGATTAGGGCAACTTATCATTGACAAAACCTAGAGAGAGAGAGCACGTATCTAAATTCGTGTACTGCGTTTTTCTCCAGATCGCTCTCTCTCTCTCTAGAGCTAAGCTTTTTTTGCAGAAGAAATAGACCAGAAATCATACCAGAGTTTTTGTCCAATTCAATCTTTTCGTCGAGAAAGAAGACCCATTATCTCAGTTTTTTTATTTTGAAGGATTTTGAAGAAGACAGAGATGAGTACTGGGGACCTTCTCAACATTCAACCTGACGAGCTTAAGTTTCCTTGTAGGTTTTCTTGTTCGGTGTTTTTCTTTTTCATTGATTTCTTTCAATTTTTGAGTTTGAAGTTGTTGTGATCTTGTTAATTGACAGTTTTATGGGAACTTACGTTATTTATGAGTTTCTGATCGAGGGTTTTTTTTATAGGCAGCTTATTGAGGGATTTGATGTCGGTTTTTTTTTTTTTTCAAACCCACCCAAATATTTATGGGACCTAAATATTTATGGGTTATTTTAATGGGCTTTCTTTGGTTTTAATGGTTACGGTATTACCTGGTTTTCTCCTATGAGCTGGAGTTTCCATAATAAATGTTTCTTGTTTAGTTTATTTCTCTCTCATGAATTGTTTCCAATATTTTACAATTGAATTCACTGTGATCTTGTTAATTTACAGTTCTCGGTGTACCCATTGTCTTCTGATTTTCTGATCTAGGGTATACTGTGGTTGTTTCTAGTTTGGTGCTTTGATAGGTTCATTTATGGTCTGTTTTTTTTTTTTTTTTCATTCTTTTGAAGTTCTTTTTATGGGTTTTTTTAAAGCATTTTGGTCTTATTGGAAATGCTGTTCCCTAGTTTCCTTTGATGAGGCTTAAATTTTCCATCTCTGCGTTTCTTGTTTAGGTTTTTTTTCTTTTATAAAAAGCTTACCATTTTTGGCGATTGAATTAATTCTGATATGTTAACTCACAGTTTTATGGGTGGCCATCATCTTCTTTCTGAGTTACTCATCTAGAGTTATTTGTTATTTGTTTGTCGTTCTTGACAGCTTCAACAATGGGTTTCTTGGAGATCATCCCCTTTTCTTTCTGTTTTTCTCATTCCTTGTGTTTTTCTTTTTTTTTGGATGGTTTTAGCTTTTTCGGCTCTTTTGTTTCCGTGGTTTGTACTTTTCGAAGTAATCTCATTTCTCTGTTGAATTTGTTTTTCTGGAACAGTTGAACTGAAGAAGCAGATCTCATGTTCTCTTCAATTGTTGAATAAGACTGAACACCATGTAGCTTTTAAGGTAACTCCTTTATAAGTTTATGTTATTTTTTCTTTTATTGTTGGTCTTCTGTTTCTAATGTAATTGTATCAATCAAGAAACTGTTCTGATGTTGTTGCCAGTTGTTCCTTGCATGCTTGTGTTTCCTTTGGGCATTTAATGCTATTTGGAGAATTTTGTCGATGGGTTTGTCAGATTGCTATCTTTCTTTCTCTTTCTCACACACACTCCCCCCTCCAAAATCTCTCCCTCACTCCCTCCCTCTCCCTCGCCTTTCTCATTGTCTGAATGTACATAGTTGATTATTCTCAGTTAACCTTTATTAAAAAAAAAAAAGTTAGATTATTCTCATTCTCGTTCCCTCTTTAATCATGTTCAGGTTTCATGTTTTGAACTCTCTCTATCTCTCTCTTTGTCTCTCTCTCTCTCTCTTGTTTAGTAGTTATCTGGGTTCATGTGTTTTGCAGGTGAAAACAACAAACCCAAAGAAGTACTGTGTGCGCCCCAACACTGGCATTGTCTTGCCTAGGAGCACCTGCGATGTTGTAGGCATGTCTTTTGCTGTTTATTGTGGTTTATAAACAAAATCTTACCTGCCCTTGTAATTTTCTCTAACAAATTTTGGCCTAGACTTATACTTTTGTTTTTTTATGGGTCATAAAATTTTTTAGTGACAATGCAAGCCCAGCGTGAGGCTCCTCCTGATATGTTATGCAAAGACAAGTTTCTCATTCAGAGTGTTATTGCAAGTCCTGGTGCTACAACAAAGGATGTCAATCCTGAAATGGTAAGCTAGGATGGTTTCAGTTTTCTTTTCAAGTTAAATGGATTCCCTTTTTCTAGCTGTTTGTTGCTAGCTAATGAATAATAAGTTTTTAATGCTACAAATGGAGATTTAACACGCGCCTGAGGGAGGGAGTGAGTGGGGGAGGGGAGGGAGGTAGGTGGATCCATCATCCATTCCTGGAGGGAGGGAGGTGGATCCATCATCCATTCCTGGTGCAAATTCTGGGGTTTTTAACTTTTTCTTCTTTTTGTATTTTGATATTTCTAATGTGAGTTTGCGAAAATTTCAGTTCAACAAAGAAAGCGGGAATCTTGTGGAGGAATGCAAATTGAAGGTTCTATATGTCTCACCACCTAAGCCACCATCTCCAGTGCATGAAGGATCCGAAGAGGGCTCTTCACCCACAGCCTCTTTATCCGATAATAATCATCAGAGGTCAGCTTTTGAAACGGTAAGTTTATAAAATTTGGTTCATGGTACTTCCACTTGAAATGGTCTATGCTTTATTAATTGAATTTTAATATGGGAAAGTAGTAGGAAATTGATTATGAAGAGGCATAAATGTATGAAGAACCATAGTCATTTATGCTCATTAGGTGAATTGGAGGATATTGATGGAGAGCTAGTAGGACTGTAGGACCGACTTGAATTTGCAGTAGTGGATCCCACTCTCTTCTTCGTGTCCATCATTTCATTGGATGGTCATGACCGAAATGTCTGTGTTACATATTGCCTTTATTAACATGTATCTTTTGAAGAAAAAGTGTGATATGCTTTGTGTAGCAAACAAACAGTGCTACTTGTAGTCCTGACCAATCTGATGTCACTAATGGATGGTTGAGATGAACCTTTACTCGGATGTTGTATGGATTTGAGTGGAGGAATGTTTCATCTTGACAAACTGCTGTTGACACTGGTCAGTTGACTCTGCATTTAACATAGTGTTTGTATGCCACCTGTACACGCGCAATACAGTCACTTCATAAATGTTTTGCCATCTATTAATTTCTTTGAAATTGCAGCATTCACTTACGTTATTATTGTACTATTACAGCAGGTGCTAAGACACCATGCAGAACTTAAGGACACACATTCTGACGTAAGTTCAATTCCGGTTATATTTAACAGTTCACTTTTTTGATTATCTATCTGCGAATCAGTGATTCTTGTTTGCAGTATGCTCTTGTGTCTGAACAGTTTAATGAATTTTTTTTTCATAAATTGGTTTTAACCATCACTTTCATTCATGTATTCATACTAGAGATTTATTTGATGTGCCATTGAAAACTTTCGATGTGTTGAAAAAACTCCGTGAATATCAAAAACTCCTGGATGTTCAATCTTTTGGTGATTGAAGACATATAATGCATTGCTGTAAAGTTTATGAATGATGTTATCCATGGATAAATTTAGGTTAACTGCATGATCGATTGACAAGAATGTTCAATAATGTGGAATTTCCTTCTTTTGTCTCTTTCTCTTTATAGATATGTTGTTTATATATCCCAGCTTATGATGATTTTGTGGGCAAAATATATGGTTTTTTTCTTTCTTATTATTTTTCCTGTTATGATGTACATTGTGAACTGCATTCTTTCTGAAAATTATTCATTGGATCACAAATTTTTTTTGATGTGGTTATTTCTCTGTTGATTTAGAAAGGATTGCTGTTATAATAATAAACATTAAAAAAACAGACTCATTTGTGATAATTAGTTCAGTAAATGGGAGGAATTTTCTGCATCTTGCGGCATGCAATGTAAATCTGTAATTCTTAGGCACTCAAGAAAGGGCTACTATTGGTATTAAACTTGCAGTGATCAACTTGCCCTGTGATATCATATGAAATATTGAATGCTTCCTCATCAGTATGGGTGATTGGTTCTCCTATTGGTCTTGAAGCACATTTTTATTGACAGGCTTTCAAAGATAAAAAATGCCAAACTTAGTTGGAGGCTTTCCAATGCATAAAAGCGAGTTGATTTTTTCCTCGTCTTTTTGAGCCCAGTTCGTTTGTATATTTATTTGAATTCTCAAGTAGGAATAGTGCGACCTTGCTTGTATATATTTCATTTTAGAGGGGCGTTAATTCATTCAATATTTGACTGAATAACCATTTAATGGGTCCAATCTTGGAGGGATTCACAAATGAGCTACAGAAATCATGACCCTGTGATTTGAACTATGTCATTGTGGGCCCTAGAAAGGCCATATAACGAAATTAGTATATTGCAGACCATCTGAAGCTTTTGTTATTAGAAACTTCTGACATGGTTAATGCACAAACTTAATCGTGGAGGTGGACTTTCTTTTTTTAGTTTCAGGTAGTTAATAGAGTTGAAGGGTAGCCCTTATATGGAGAAAATGACTGTTGGGGAAAGAAAGTAATGCAAGTGAACGAAAAGACCAGAAGAAGGAAAGGACAAAAGTTTAGGACAGGTCAATATTATCTTAATCATGGGAGCAGCTTTGGTTTAGGGGCTTCAGAGAAAGCGGCCACCTCATTGTTAGCTTCACCTAGCACATACAAATAGCTTGGCTCCACCTCTTTCATTTTAAATATCTCATATGTGAGATTAGCATTGTTCCAAAATGCGGACTGCCTAGTGCTTAGGCTGCCGCCTTAGGCAGTCTAAAGGGCCAGGGCGGCAGCCAAAATAGGCGGCCGTGGTGGGTATCCACCTAGGCGGGTGACAAGCGCCTAGCCTTGGGTGGCCACCCAAGTCATGCATCCCGCCCAGGGGCGGAAATGCCCCTCTTTGAGAGGCATTTTTAGGTTCGTTTAGAAAATTAAGAGGGGAAAAAAAGATGGGTTTTAGGTTTATTTCAATCTAAACCCTATTAGAGCCCATTTTAGAGAGAGAAAAACCTCAAAAAACTAGATTTTTGTGATTTTCATAGGATCGAAAGGTTTATCAAAGCTACGAGATATTGATCTAAACATCACCCATTGAGAGATTTAGTTTTGGAGGTTTTGTAAGTCTATAGAGGGTTTTTTACAAGATTTTGACATTAGATCTATTGGGCCGGATACCCTTGGCTGCCTAGGCGCCGCCCAACATTTTTTGAAACACTGTATATTATGGAATCTTTTTAGCTAGTCTATATCTTTACTGACATGAGAAAGAGCAGAAGAAAACTTGAGACTCAATGCCAAACCCTGTTTATCTTTTTGTACAATCGAAGTATGCTCATGCCCTCATGCCATCTTTAATTGAGCTACCCACCCCAAATGAACTTGGGGTCCCCCAAAATCATGGTCAGAGTTGAGCATTAGGTAGTTTGTGCAATTCATCTACCTTACGTTTGTCTAAAATAGTGATGCTTTCAGCAATTGGTTTTTTGTGTTGATTGACTTCCTTGATCTTAAACAAATGTTTATTCAGTAGTATCTACAGAGTTAAAACTTTGTGTGTGTTTCTTCCCCTCTCATTTGTCCTTGGGGGATCTTTGTGTTTGTTTTTTGTCTTTTGTTTAATCTAGTGATACCATTTTATGTTGAGAGTGCTTTTGTTAGTTTTTCATTGTGATTCGAAACTATTGTTTGCCTCGCCACATCATCCAGAACTTGAAGGCTGTCAAACTGATTTTTTTTTTTACTTAATAGAAAATGTTGTGGCATTTTCTTTCTCTTCATTCCTCAAAAGAATATCACACAAGAGGCCTCTTAAGTGTTTTACATTTTGGCTACTTGAGTGCTTCTACAAGTGCATTTAGAATATCTCTTCCTTTGGATGGTACATGTATCTCCCCATTAATATTAGGTATCAAGGATAAGAAAAATAGAGATTGGAGCTGAGACATAAGGAGAACTACCAATAACTTGAGTCAGTTTGTACTGTATGGTTTAGTTGTGGGGTTACTTTACTTCTTCCTCTTGTATTATATAACGGGGGCAGTTGGCATACGGATGCATCCGTAGGTGTAGAGGTAAGGTGCACCATCAAAATTTATCATGGTATATAATTTTGATGTAAAATGTTCTTAGAATTATCTCAAAATCTATTTTTATATCTAATTATAAAATTTTAAATATAAACAATGGTTAAAATCAAGTAGATCTATAAACATAAGAAAATCTTGAAAATGGACGGTTTAGATAATATGTTGTAAAATGCACCATTTCTGAGACTTAAAATCTTTTTATTTTTCATGGTCATGCATCTCGATGTCGAGATGATCAATGAAAGGGTTTTTCAACATTAAAACTACCTTTTCCGATGGATTTTTTAGGTGCATCCGTAGTTCCATTATAAGGTTGCATCCTTATATAAACTTTTTCCTTATATAAATAACAGAGGCCTCGGAGACTAGATGAACTTACTGTATGTTTTGTTGATAAATAGAAACCCTAGGTTCTAAATTTTTCCTCATTAAAATTTACATTTAATCTTGGCACATCCATAAGCAGATTCATGCATATTTCTTTCCAATATTCATTGATATCATACTTTTATATTCATTAGGAAAGATGATGAGGTGAGATGAATTTGCGAGATGCTAATCATTATCATCATCATCATCTGAGCATTATACCACCTATTTGGGGTCGGCTACATGAATCCTATTTTGCTATCCCGCTCTATCAAGGGCCTTGCCCTTTGTTAGACTATAAGTGACCATATCTCTTTTCATTATTTCCAAGATGAATTTCTGAGATGGCTGTCCAATATATCCCTTTGATAAGGACATGCACTTAAAAGTAAATTTTATCGGATTGAAAGACCACTAGCTGTAGTGCACCTTAATGTGACAGGTTTGCATCATTAACGTTTTGTATATGTCCAATGGATGTTATTATGTACTTTCCAGGAAAAACCATTCACTATTTATGAAAATATTACCCTCCTTTTCCCCATTATACAAGTATTAAAATGAGAAATGAACATGCATTCCGAAGCACAAAGTTGTACTAACAATAAGCCTCATGGGAACACTCGCCAAAGTCTAGCATATCAAATTAAGTTCATGCGCTAGGTAATGGGACTTGTAAGTTACTGCTAAACAATGGTTGAATTGTATGCCTCGAGGACGTAGATGTCCAAGTTACAGGTGATGATTTTTATCTACATGTTTTGTTGATGAGTGGAATGAACAATCTTTGTACTTACCTTATTAAAGGTATACCGAGCATTCCAAATGCTTTCATGAGAATGAAAAATGTAGCATGGATGTTTGAGTAACATCAAAGAAATTGTTTGATGTTATATTGGTGCTTGTTATATACTGTAAACGTGCTTCGACATTTTTCTTCTAAAAGAGAACATGTGCTTCTGTTCATAATGAGTTGATGAGTTTTGTGTTTTTGCCTGGATGTTTGGAATTGTAATGTATTTAGTCATGTTTTTAAGGACTGTAAGAAAATCTTTTTAAGGAGAGTAATCAATTATCCAATGGACTATGGAAAGCCATAGCCCATAGGCTCATATCCATCCCCATTTAAACGCTTAGTGTGGATGAAAAGATAGTGGGACTCGTATTCAAAAAAAAAAAGGAAAAAGAAAAGAAAAGATAGTGGGACTCACCAAAAGATATGACTTAGAGATGGATCCTATTACTGTTCCCTCAGCTCAAGTGACAGTGATGACCCAATGGTTTATGGTTTTTCCTTAGCTATCAGATTATATACTTTTGTTTTTACTTATTGAACACATCTGAGATTCTGGAAATGGGATATGGTGTGTGCTTGGTAGCATTTTGTGGTAAAAGCTATTATGGTTCATTTGAATGATTCACCAAGTAATGCATGTACTTTGGAAAGTATAATATAGTCCAATGGACTATGCAGAACCATAATACATTAGGTTCATCTGCGATACAATGAAATGATGGGCAGCATTGAGGAGAGATTGGGACCCACCCCCAGAGTACTTTTCCCTATGTTGTACCCCTCACCTGCACTTTCTATCATTTTATTGGATGGTGATGACCCTTGTGGACTTTGGCTTTCCATAGTCCATTGGACTGTAGAATTCTTTGCCCATATTTTCTAACATGATTTTATTGCTTATAATATTATTTATCTACTGGCTAAGACTGTATACTGCCGCAGTCATCATCTGTGATATCGAAGCTGACTGAAGAGAAGAATTCAGCGATTCAACAGAATAGCTTGTTACGTCAAGAACTGGTATGTTTCTTAATATCATTCATTATATTCGACGTGTTTTTTCTTTTGGGAATATTAATTGGAATCAACCCCTCTCTCTTCTCTCTCTTCTCTCTCTGTCCCTCTCTCTATATATATGTATGTACATATGTATGTATGTATATCTATGTGGGTGGCCTCATTGGCTTTGCAACCAGTGCATATATGCCTGTTGTTGCCCTATGTTTCTGCCTTGTTGCACATTTGAACATTTAGTACTATATATATATATATATATATCTTATGAATTCTATGGTGGATGGTTTTTGATTAACATAGTCGCTGGGTCCATGTATAGTCGCTGACTACTTGTCTCATGGACCCATGTCTTAGTCCTCATTATACTCATTAGGGTTTTATTTTATATACAGTGGAGCTATGTAGACCCACCATATCTTCAAGTGAAGCCTGTTATGTTCTTGAGATTTTATTACAAATAGCAGTATTTCTTGCTGCCATTTCTTGAAGTTTTTGGTTTTTCATTTGTTTCTTACTGGTGATGTGATATCAGTTTTTAGGTAGCATAGTGATTATAATATTCCCTTGAAGTCCTTTTCCTGGAGTTCATCTTTAATGGTAGACTCTTGAAAACCCTCTTGAGGTCCTTAGAATGAATGCAATGGAATAATCGAAGGTTATTTGCATTATAACCTTGCTTTTTTGGGTTATTGAGACATCCATTATTGGCTTCATTTCGGTCAAAATCTTTCTCCTCCTTTGATGCCATTTCTTCTCAAGAACTGGATAAGGATACCATTGGCTAGTCTTACTTACCCCCAAAATATGAGCAAATTGCATCAATTGTGGATGAACCAGAACAATTTTATGGAAATTATACTTCTATCCAATGGACTACAGAAAACCATAGGTCATCAGCCACCAGCGTTTTTGGGGAGAGTTCTTGTTCCTCCTGTTGGAGAACCATGATGGAATCCTCCTCTCATTTTCCAGCCATTTTGGTCAGAGCTTGAGATCTGCAGTTTTCCCGCCAGTCAAGGGATGAAAACACCTTTGTTTCCCGCCAGTCGATCTGTGGAATAACACTGTTGCCTTGCTTCCTTTTGGGGATTGTGTAGTCATTTTAATCCCTTTTTTTATTTAAAGTTTTAGTCACCAATCTCCACTGAACAGATGGTGGAGATGGGATATGAAGACACTATTATATTCTTTACCTTAGGGGGACCATCCTATTTAAATATTGTACATTTGGCTTTACCATATAATCAGTTAATTCCATTCATGAATGTGCCTGGTATCGTACTTTTTGTGGCCATGAAATATATATTCAGAATGGTAAATGTTCATATTGGTATACCTGACGCGTGCACACACACACGTGCACATTAGAGACATGTGAGACTTGCATCGAAAATGCACTTATGCTTCATGTGGTTTGCATGAAGTGTGTCAGATATGCATCTTGCATCTACATACATTCACATTCGTATTTGTTTTCTTGCAAAATCTGTATATTTTTGTACTGTTTTTCTGTGGAATGTTCTTGTACTTTTTTTGTGTATTTTTATGTGGAACTGAGCAGAGAGAGAGAGAGAGAGAGAGGGAGGGAGGTGTTTGTGTCACTCTTATTTGAATCCGGCAAGGGATGCCATTGTCATGTTATTTGTCCTGTTACCCAGGAGTTATTGAGGAGAGAGGCGAGCAAAAGGCGTGGCGGCTTCCCATACTTGTATGCCTTTGTGGTTGCGCTATTCGGCATCCTTCTTGGATTTCTGATGCGGAGATGAGATTAAGAGGAATGTGTTATTGTTAATGTTATGTATTGGTGTCGGCAGTCTTTGCAGGCCAGGCCAGGATTGATGATTGTGCCAAGAATGAGTATCTGGTATTTTTCATCAAATGATGGGTTTTATGTATTATTGAAGAAGTTGGCATGATGTTTGTGTGCATTTATTGCTTGTTGAGGACTGTCCTCAGTTTATTGTTTAACTTTTGGAATTGTTTTTAAGTCTTTTTTCCTTGGAGATAACAGAATCTCTCTCTCTCTCTCTCTCTCTCTCTCGATATATATATATATACTTTCTATTTTCGTTTGTCATGTTTCCTCAGTCTTCTAACAAGAAGAGTTAGGGTTCTTGGCAATCTTTATTTTCCCCTTTTTTGTTTCTTTCTTTTTTATTTGTTTTGTTTTTTTTGTACATGTAGATAACCATGTGGAAAGGTACAAATCAAGCAAATGAGTTATTTCAACTTTTAATGTTTCCATTCCTGTATGGGGTAGTCATCATTATCATCATCACCCACCTTTTTTCATCTAAGTTATTTTGGATCTATTCTGTTTAGACATTCCGCTCTACCAAGGATTGTACCATCATAGGGAACCATATTTTTTTAACTACTTCCATCTATGTTATGTTAGTTACTAAGTTACTAAGGATTGTACCTTCAATCATGTCATGGGAACTACTTTTTAGTCACGGTTGTTTTTTTGGAGCTTTTTACTTAAATTAAATCACTATTTATAATTGGTATTGTTATAAATTGATGCTGTACCTTTAAATTTTTTATTTTATTGCCTATTAAAGCTTACCTTTTAAGTTTTATGGAAAAATGTCATTATGAGTCTTAATGCAGTTTTGTCATTAATTAATCTCAACATTTTCATCTCAACTATGTTCATTTTATGGATATGTTATTTTTTAATTGTCCAAAATTCCGTTTTATAAGGTATGATTGATCTAACAGTTTTCTGATAGAATTTTCACTTCAATTTTGTTGGAATGCAACACTTATCTAAGACTATAGAAGCACATCGCTACTTCGTTTAACTCTAATTAGTCACAAATTTGTAAAATTAATCCGTTGGGAAATTTGAGATGAGTAAATTGGTGCGACACCGCAAGTCTGTACTCTTGATAGATTGGTTGACAGTTCCTCCGTACAAACTTGACCAGTTCCGACTGAAGTCCATCGTTTTCTTCTTCTCAATAGGGTGGAGCTTTCCTAAACTTTTCCCATTATGGTTCTAAATTTCAAAAAGAGTGCGCATGTTGTATTCCTGTTGGATATTTTCCCCTTGGTTAGGAGACCATTGCTAATCTGGAATTTGGCGAATCATTGAATGATTATTTTAAAAAAATAATTGAATTTTAGTTTTTAAAAACATTTAGATTTCACCCTCTAAGTATTGGACCGTCTTTGTTCAATCTCCTTCTAAGAATTGGACAGACTTTGTTCAATCCCCCTCTAAGAATTAGACAGTCATTTTTTTCAAGTGCATAGGGTGCGATAAGGGGATTCTCTTTTATCAAAGCCTATGTTTTGAACATGTTATATTCCTAAAATTGATCTTAGATTTGCTTTTTGTCCAAGGGAGAAGAAGCATGGATCTTTCGGCTTTCGAAGAATTCTCCAACAGAAAGAAATCTTTTTTTATATAAGGCCCCAATTTTGCAGCCCCCCCTGCTCTTTTCTGTACAAAAAAAGAAAAAAAGAAGTCTTATCTCACCAAGAAATTCCAAATGATTAGCCTTGTGGGCGTAGTTGAGCCCCTGAGACTCAACTACGCCCCCGAGACTCAAATGACAAAAATTGGTACTCCAACAAGAGCAATAATCACAAGACTAATTAAGGGCAAGCCCCCATCACTTTCATTTAACCAGAGGAAAGTATACCCCCAAAAGCTCAGTTTCCTGCAACTTATCGTGAAAAAAATTCTTTGCAATAATCAATCAAACACCATGGTTTTTTTTTTTTTGGGGAGAAAAGTCACCTGTTTTATATATTCAAGAAAAACAGTCAAACAATTACACTATTTCTGTCAAAAACAAACTACTCAAAACATAACAAAAAAACTTACAGCAAAGAAACAAAGCCTAAACAAACTTCTCAACAACCAAATTGTTTATTGTCACCCCCATCTTTGCAAGACAATCTGCCTCCATATTACTTTCCCTATAAACTCCCATCTTAGCAAGACCATAGGCCTCCATATTACTTTCCCTATAAACATGCTTAATAGTATATTCAAATTCCAAATAGTAAGCATTCACTCTAGCAATCAGGCTATGGAATTTCTATAGATATTCTGCTTCTTTGTTTAAGAATTTCACAATATTCATCGAATCTCATTCTATTTCCACAGGTTTTGTTCCTATCTTTTACCAATTTAACTCCTTGTAATACCCCACGAAGCTCTGCTTCATTTGCAGTCACCGCACCTACTGAACCATGAAATTTCAGCGACACTTTGCCTTCCCAATCCCTAGCAATACCTCCCTGACCAGGATTTCCCAAAGAACATCTATTGAAATTAAGTTTAACCCACCCATTCTTAAGACATTTCCATAATCCTATCCTGATTTTTTTATCAGACTTCTCATTCATTAACAAATTAAAGATTATACATTATATCCAATCTTGAAACACCCCACCATGTTAATGCTTACGATCTCTGCTACAGTTACACAAATCTTTTCTATCAATTCACATTGAGATAAACTCTTATTATCAAAGCTTATCCTATTCGTTGCTTTCCAATTCTCCCACATCACCATCGTTTTTACAATTTTTCAAATAATTTTGCTTTTCTTACTTATCCCTGTTATTGACCAATCCCCCAAAAGACTACCAATTCCAACAGGGTGTGTATCATTTAAGCCCATCCATGCTACTACCCAACACCATATAGCTTTAGTATAAGCACACTGCAAAAACATATGCTCAATGGATTCAACATCCTTTTTACACACAATGCACATATTTACAAGAATATACCCTTTTTTCGTCAACATATCAATGGTAAGGATACTTCGCAATTTAACTAACCACAACCAAGCACAAATCTTCAAAGGAACACACCAATTCCATAATTTACCTGCATCTTTATCCGACCATCTTTATGGTAAGGATGAAAGGATCCTTCACAATTTAACTAACCACAACCAAGCACAGATCTTTACCTGCATCTTTGCCAGACCATCTTACTCTATCTTCAAACAATAACTTGTAAGCTGAGCTTACAGAAAAAGCTCCAGTTCTACTTGGTTCCCAAACAACTTTGTCTTGTTTATTTGGACAATAAAAAACATCTTTCAAAACATTTAAACACTCCATGTATCCATTAGAACTTCATTAACCCTTCTATATAAGCAGGAAACATTCCAAGGAAAAACCTTTTCCATCCACCATCTCACTGATCAAACAAGTCTTTGTATTTGTTTTAGCAAACAAGTTGGGAACCTAGGATTTTAAATCATATTCCCCAATCCATTTTGGATGCAAAACTTTATAGTGACACCCTTCCCTACAATATTTCTCGAATTGCTAAGAAACATATCCTATGTGCCAAGATACCTTTCCAAATATACAAAATACCCTTTGTGCTGGCCCTTAATCAACCAATTCCAAACTAGTATCTTATCCATATTTTTCACCAAAAATTTTCCTCCACAATTGATTTTTTTCCGGTATTCATCTCCACCACCACTTGATAAGTAATATACTATTCATGAGTTTCAAACTTTTTATCCCCATACCCCCATCACTTGATAGAGTACATGCTTTTGACCATTTGACCAAATTGTGTTTCTTTTTTTCATCAGATCCACCCCAAAAAAATCTTCGCCTCAAACCTTCTAATCTGTTTACAACCTTGTTAGGCATCTTAAACAAAGATATATGCATCTTAAACAAAGATATATAGTACATTGGCATATTGGATAGAACAACTTTAAGTTATACTACTCCGAAAGAAAGAAGTTTAAATTTTAAAGAATCTAATTTCTATTGAAAAAGTTTACAGAAATAAGTTTAAATTTCCAAAGAAAGAAGTTTAAGAAGGGGATTAAGCTGCCACCCCAATTGTTTCTGATAACGGGTTTAGTACAATACAAAAGTCTTTCCATCGGCCCATGAGTTACAGGCCTCCATGTGATACAAATTCAGGAGGAGGAGAAATGGAACATATATATATTTCAATGGGATTTGTAACTGCCACAAGGGGTCCCAACACCATGACTTCAAATCCCAGGTACTAACAAAACTGACACACAAGAAACCCATACTATGTACAATTAAGAATACCACCCCTCTAACAACGATCTCAAGGCATTGGTGATCAGGGTGACAATATACCACAACATCACGTCTTTAGTTCTATTCACCCTCCCTTCTATGCCTCTTCAACCCACCTTCACCACCCATCTCAATTACACCACCAAAATAAAAAATACAAGAAAAAAAAAGAGAGAAAAAAAAAAGGAATGATATAAAAGCCCCCGTAACCAAAATGGCTAAAACCCAGAACCGACCCCCATCTTTCTCACCAAATCAAAAGAAAATGAAAAAAAAGGAAAAGCTTCTAGACCCATGCCGTCTCTACTGGCTGTGATTGCTGCGCCCTCTCAATCTTGGCCGACACCTCCGCCATCACCAACCTCGTCAACAAAAGTCCCGCCACTAAGGCTGCCACCATAAGCATCATAAAAACACCATTCCAACTCTTTGCCGATATGTACCCAGTGAGCAAAGGCCCCAATGCTGCGCCCACCGAACCTGTCCCGTCGATTATAGCTGTCACTGTTGCCAAAGCACGTGGGCCCCCGCCGACAGTGCCTAAATCAGCCGAAACGGCAGTTGTTATAAGAGCATAGGGACCATTAACAAAGGCCCCAGCAATGAACATAAGGATGGCATTGAGATACAGAGAAATATCTCCATATACTCTATAAAAGAACAGAGCTGGGATTGCGCAGTATGTGAAGGTAGCGGCGGTGATCGCACGGGCATTGAGGCGGTCGGATATGTGGCCAGCAAGGATGCCCCCGACAACACCACCCACATCAAAGATGGTCGAGAGGTTCCCGGCGGTCTCGTCAGAGAGGTACTGGCCGCCAATCTCTGCAAGGTGGAATGTCTGTTTTTATATACAAAGAGAGAGACTCCTTTTGCGAACAATCTATGAAAATTTGGCCTTAAGCCCAAATATGGCCTAAGCCCAACTTTGTGACCACCAAGCATGAGACACTACTGATGTGTAAGAAAATGCATGACTAGAGAGCTTACCTGTTCTACTGATATAGAATGGCAACCAGTAAAGGAATGTATAGGCCACAAGCTTGGAGAAGAACAGGCACAAAGCAAAAGGTGCAACTCCAGGTATCTTCCACGCCTCGATAAACCCCACTGCTCTTCCATTACTTCTCTCTTGACCTGCAACTTCTCCCAATAATGGCTCTGAAACCTGCCCCTTTTTCAGCACGTCAACAGACCCATCACTTTTTCTATCCTCCACTCCAACATCCACCACTTCAGGACTAACAGATAGAAAGAGAAACACCAACAAACCAACAAAACTGATAACTAAACCAGGCACCACGAAAGACCAACCCCACCCATAATTCAACATTGCTGAAGCCATAAGAGAGCCCGATATGTTTCCAACTGATGTGTGGGCATTCCAAATCCCCATTATCAATCCTCTTTTCTTCTTCCCAAACCATTTTCCCATTACAGCCATAACAGAAGGCCAACCAGTGGACTGAAATAGACCGGCCAACATTTGAACAACTAGAAAAAAAATGAAGCTATGGATGTTTAACCAATAACCGAGTCCAAATAAAGCTGTAAAAAACCCTGTTCCTATCATACCTAAAGAAAGAAAGATTCGGAGGTCTAATCGATCGCCTAAATGACCCGCAAAGTACATACCCATTGCATAGAAAGACAAGAAGGCAAGGTCAAGCTCTCCTAAAAGGGCAGTACCGTTATCACCATTGAAGGGGGCCCAGCCACTTGTAAGCCTCGAACCAAGTGCATTGTTGGTCATCTTCAGAAATTTATTTCCAGGCCATGAGACGTGAGAGTGACTCAATTCTGATGATCCGGGGTCAAGAGCACTCTTGACTATGCTTGTCGTTTTTCTCGATGCATGATAGCTTGCATAGGCTAAAAATGTCACAATTAAGACTGTTGCTTGGTAAGTTCTTTTGCTGAGAGTGGACTTCTTGATTGATTCTACGAGTTTGATTGCAGGGGGTTTTCCACTCTCATGGTTTAGTGAACCCATTCTCAAGACTATGGTTGAAAATCCTAGAAACCCAAATTTATAGCTCTTTCATGATCATGGAGGTCAAATTGAAGCTTGAGCGTCGCCTCAACTCTTCGGTTTCAGATTTGAATCAGAGGCATACCTGCCAAAAGAGAAGAAGGTAGGTTAGCTTCTTATATAATTGCATGAAAATCAATGGAAGTTGAATATGAAGAACTCAAAAACAAAGGAGGACAAGCAATCATAAATAGAAATGAAACAGGGACAAGATGAAATTACAATGCCGGTGGGACTGATAGATAATAAGAATTTGAGAGCAACAATCTGAAGCGGAAGAAAGAAAAAAGACTTTATTGCTTGTAAACTACACTAACAAATTACACCTAGGAAACCCCAAAAGAAAAATCAAATCCAAGACCTGAATCTAGAACTTCATCTAAAGATCACATGTTTCACTATTGTGACATTATGATTGGGGCAATCTTAGCCCTCCATTCAGAAAGGCGGGTTGGATAAGGGGAAATATATAAGTTTTATATTGTAGGGGAAACATAGAAAGCTTGCCCTTGTGCTAATATATGACACTTGTCAATACTGTTTTATTGGAGAGAGAGAGAGAGATGTTTCACTATTGTGACATTATGATTGGGTCAATCTTAGCCCTCCATTCAGAAAGGCGGGTTGGATAAGGGGAAATATATAAGTTTTATATTGTAGGGGAAACATAGAAAGCTTGCCCTTGTGCTAATATATGACACTTGTCAATACTGTTTTATTGGAGAGAGAGAGAGAGAGAGAGAGCAAATTTGACAGAAACTAGGCCAACAATGCCATAGATAAACAGTACAATGAATCTATATTGAGGGAATGTCACAAAAAATAAAAAAGAATTAGAAGATAAACAGGCAGGGGATAACCACGTAATAAGAAATTAAGAACTCCGACCCTTGTGGATGGAAGGACTCGGACTAGGATTTTCTAATTGGATTGGCAATGGAGAAAGAGGTGTGAATGAATCCTAGATTTGTAGGATTGATATGGGTGAGATAGAGTTTGAAGCATTTGTGAAATCCTAATCTAAAAATGGTTGTTCTTATAACCAAGAGATGGAACAAAGGTCCTCCTAAGCATCATTTTCTAAAAAAGGTGACCTAGTCGGAATGGCAAATTCCAAAAATTAGGAATAATAAAACTATTTACTTTTTGGCAAGAGGTCACAATTACTCTTTTATCTTTAGTGTGAAATTGGGTAGTTAGAAGTGTATCATTGATGGGGGTTCAAATTCCCAAAATTATTTTTTAACTTTGTAGCACCCCTCAAACCGCCAGATTTCACATCTTGATGATTAGGAATAATTGTGACTTCATTGTACTAAAAAATAAATAGTCCTATGGTATAGGATCCTTAATTCTTAAGGAGCTATCTTGTTGAAAGGTTAACTTGTGTTGTGAAGACGCAATCTCCATGTGATCAGTGAACCATTTATAATTAATTTAGTATTCAATTCTTGGTTTGATTCTTTTGTGGAGTTAACAACTTGTACATTTAGACTACTTTCCTCCTAGGGCTGGCAATGGCCCAGGCCTGGGCAGGGACAGTATTGGCCCCAATCCCTATAGGGCTATGCCCCAAGTCCGGCCCCGGCTGGGCACAGGGCCATAGAGGTCCTGGTGGTGCAAGTATGGCCTTAGTCCTATCACTGCCGGTCCGTGCTATAGGAAAAAAAAGAAGAAAAGCAAACCCTAAGTTTTGGGCCGGGCCGCCAGGCCCATTGCAGACTCACACAAATTCAGAAAAGCAAATGATGTGGTAATTGGTAAGGAAAGTTTTTGTATAGGCAATTATTGTAGTTTTTCATATAATGCTCACACTTAAATCAATCAAGAACAGTAAAAACTAATATTTTAACTTCAACAAATGGTAAAAATAATTTCCCCTAGCGTTCCTCAATCCGCTTCTTCCTCAAATGACCAAAATACACCGACTTTGGTCTCACAGCACATGGCCAATGAATGTGGATTCTATATGACCAATGTACCCTTGGCAATCTTCAAAATGACAAGTGTGAGCCAAATTGGCTAAAAAGGACTAAAGTGCCCCTTAAAAAAAGGCATCCATGACTTTCTGGAAATAACCAAAATACCCCTGCCATTTCTTAACGAAGCTGGTAAGAGTCCATGGCCGGGCTCTGTTCAAGTAGACAGAAATTTCTGAAATGACCAAAATGCCCCTATTGTACCCGGGTTCCTCAATGTGGTCTCCTTCCTCCATCTAAGTGTACCAAACCCTAATCTCTCATAGATAGGAAATTTTTAAAAAATACCCAAATTTATAGACTGAAATTCTTCATAAAAAGAATTTAAAACTAAGAAAATTGGAAGAAAAAAAACTTACCCAAAATATAATAGCAATAAAAAACAGAAACAGAGATGGAGACCTTGAGGATGAAAGAAATTTTTTAAAGATTCTAAAAAATGAAAAAAAAAAAGAAAACTGTTTTTGCCAGAGAATCCAGCAGAACAAAGTGAAGTCAGTTTTCTCTACATACCCAACTGAAGAAAAACAAACTTTCTTCTAAAAAATTCACTGTAAAAAAAAAAAAAAAATCCAGGAAAAGGGCTAAATGGAAATGCGTTTTCCAGCACAAAATACAAAGCGAAAATAAAAAAGCAAGAGACCATTTTTTAACAGAAACAGTCTTCAACCACAAGTTTGGGCAACTAAGTTCCTGATAAATGAGCACTAAATTCATGATAAATGAGTATTTACTTTACACATAGGCTCCAAAAAAAGAAAAAAAGTAATTCAGAAAAAAAAAATCACAATAAAAAAAAACCAAACATTTTAATAGCATCCTTTCTCAACCCAAATAATCCAGAGAGGATTCCAAAAGATGGAAAATTAAAAGGACAAATATATTCCAGCAGATAGGAAATTTCTATAAAAAAAAAAGGGAGAAGAAATCCTTCACACAAATTTCAGAAAACGATTTAAAAACCGTTATTTTCGCAAATTTTCAAGCAAAAAGAATCAAACAAATGGAAAAAGCCATTTCTTCTCAGAAATCCAAAAAACCCAACAACAATCCAGGATAATCATCTGAATTCTCATCACAAACAAGAAAAACTGAAGAAATCAGAGACTTTGAACTGAACCCACCACTCATCTTCAAATTTATTACACGAAGTCAGCCATTATTCACCATCAATCACCAGGAAAATCAACAAACAACCCTTTTTTCTCCAAATTAAGGCACCTTCCAATCGCAAAAACGCTCAAATTAATTCGCAAAATACAAAATTCAACAAGCATACCTCAATATCCATGAGAGTTCGAAACGGCAACTCTCTCTCCCTCGAGACTTTCAGGACAGAGCCATCCGATTTCAACTGCTTTTTAAAGGGGTAACGTCCCTTAAAATTATCAGTCTCGATTAAATAAAAGAAAAATAAATTACTTTTAGTATGGGTGTGGTTGTATAGAGCCGAGGCTCTAACCAATCAAAATAAGGCGCACTTTCAAATAGTATTGAGAAATATGGTTTTAATATTTGAAATATTTATGATAACCTTCAAATATATTTTTCTATTTTATTATAAAATTTAAAGCTTCAAAAATAGTGTAGATCAAGCAGATCTATAAAAATTTAAAAATTTTAAAAATTGATGGTCCAAAAATCCATTACAAGATGCACTATTTTTTAAATTTGAAATTTATTTGTTTCTAATGTCTATGCATCTTGATGTCATGATCAATTTAAAAATATTTTCGCATCAAAAGAAGTTGTTCTAAAGAAATTTTTTAAGTGGGCTCTAATTTGATTATTTAGAGCCTCGGCTCTATATAAACTTTTTCCTTTTAAATATTGCCCTCCTTTGCCGCCCTTTTACTTTTACGATAAAATTGGAATAAATGATTTGTGAGAGAATATTCCAAAGGGTTATGCCTTCCTTTAAAATGGGATATTCCAGGAATAATCTGCGGCGTGGCAGCTCGGCTGATGACGTGGACGAGGAAAATGCAAGATTAGATGTAGGAGCGTTGACAATTGGTCGAGTAATGCGCCACGTGGAAGGCCGAGTCTTGCCTCTTGGTGAAATGCGAGTTTGCTCGTCGTGTCCCCCTCCCCCTCTTTCTCTTTCTCTCTCTCTCCTCTTTTTCTCTCTCTAAGAATAAGAAAAACCTTGCCCTGCCCTGCGAATGAGGTCATGTCATGGGCCTCCTTTTCTCTCTCTAAGAAAAACCATGGGAATGGGGTCATGTGCCTTCCTTTTTCTCTCTGACAAACCATGGGAGATTATGAAGCTTTCTTAATTGAAATAACACTCCCTCTCTCGTTCTCTCTCTCAAATGAAATAACAGCCCCTCTCTCTTTCTCTCTCTACAAAAACTCTAGCTCTCCCTCATGAATCACTTCACAAAGTCTAGCTTTCCATTAACAAACTCTCTCTCTCTCTCTCTCTTCAATNAATAACAGTCTCTCTCTCTCTA
>NW_006497600.1:906316-944631 GCF_000471905.2 Amborella trichopoda | reverse complement strand
GTTAATTTATTTTTATATACACTAAATTATTTTTAAAGTATATGGAAGTTTTTTACTAATATTTTTAAATTATTTTGATTTAATATTATAATACTATATTATACTTAATAGTTATAATTAGGTATTTAAAAAACAACGAGTCAACTCGGTGGTGGTAATTGCATTATATGATAAAAAATAAAAAAATTATTAATAATAGTAATTGGGTGCTCATCACCCCTATCTTCAACCAAAAAAAATCTAAATTTACCTACCCAAATAAAATATAAAAATTCTATTAGGCTACTATATCACGAGATTATTTCATTATATAATTAATAATTAATTAAGTAGTTAACTGAGATTAAAAATTAGTAGTAGCTCATAGGATATTAAAGAACAAAAGTAATACTAATTCTAGTTTATTGAATACTAAAAAATATTAGTTTAGAACATATTTTAAGAGAGAAAAATAACATTAACTCATACCACTTCATAATTTATTTCTACATTGATAACCAAATCTATAATTTTTTATTTTTTAATTTATTTACATTATAAATTATGTGATATACTATTTTTTCTTTCAGTTGTTAATAATATATTTTAAATTAAATAATATTATAAGATATTTTGGATTTGTTATTATTTGTATAATAAAATAAACTATAAAATATAAACCAACAATTTCAATTTCCGTATGTAATACTATAGTTAGGTTGTAATAATTTGGGTTTTTTTTAGCGGAGTAGGGTTTTTCGTCAATTCGAGATTTTGATAGCCATTTTTTCATCGATTTAATCCATTCTTAATTATAGTTCAGTATAATTATATACTTCATCCATAATAATTCTATTATTTTTCTTTTGTGTGATGTAAATTTAATAGTTAACCTAAGTTCATACATGGAAAGAACATCTCAATATTCGCATATTGATGAAAAAACGAAAGTTAATAATGGAGTACCCTATTTTTTATTGGATTATTAAAAAACAACATTTATAATGAATTTTGATAATTTTTTAGATTTTTTTTAAAGTTTAATCCAACCGATTCAGCCTATTTTCGATCCGAATCGTTGATTCAACGATCTGGATGGATTTTTGAGGTACCCGTTCCGAGATACCGATCCATTTTTTAAACCACTTGTCCAACCAAAAGATGAGAGAGAAATGTTACTATCAAAGAAAAATGAGGGACCAAAAGATGAGAGAGAGATGTTACTATCAAAGAAAAATGAGCTTTGTGAGTGCGACATATGTGTAGATAAAGATGGGGCCACGACAAAAGAGGCATTACAGAACCGACATTTTCATTAGGATTTTGGGGTCCCAATTTTTCAAAAGAATTAGGATTCTGGATCCTTCTTTCTTCTTTCCAAATGTGTTTTCTAGTCTCTTTGTCTATAAAACTCTTTTGAATTTTTGGGCCTAACACACCTGTCTCGACAAATGACATATTTGGTAATGAGGGACGTGCACACATGTTTTAGTTTTGGTTTTCCCTCAAGATGTCTTTCCAATTTACTGTTTAAAAAGTCATTACTTGGGGTGGGACTCACAAAAACGTATTTTATTTGGCTCGGACGAGTCCGAGTCGAACTAGATACTTGTAGTAGAGAAATTCAACATGTACTGAATAATAGGGGAGTTGGACAATTATGAGGTCGTTCAATCTGCCCCTGACCTGGTTTGACTTGCGCGAGTTTTAATATTCATACATCTTGATGTTGAGGTGATCAAATAGAGGATTTTTCAACATTAAAACAACATTTTTTGATGGATTTTTGAAGTGCATCTTTAATTCTACATTTTAAGGATGCAACCTTATATAAACTTTTTCCTTTCTACATATATGAGCAAATGGATTAGAAATTAGACCTTTTATTCTTTTATTTCTTGGTCAAATTTTTAGTGAAATTCTAGTGTGTTATTTTGTTTACTATCCTAGGATCTCAAGCGCCTGGCCTCCGTGGCCGGGTTCACTCAACTGGATAAAGGTCCCATTTCCATTGTACATCACTTACGTGATGGAGAATGCTTCAACATAATATACTAGATGATCCTAAATATTATAATTTTTTTGTTATAATAATATGATTTGATTTTGGTATAAAGAAGTCATAATCACTATCATACATTAGATTCGAAATGGGGTAGCTGGAGGTATGCCACTGACCAAACATAAGTCCAAAACATTGTTATTAGGATTGGATTGGTCACCGAGTAGATGTGACATCTAGTCTAATTAAAATTGGTCTCATTGGTAGTCGAATTGGTTTGACAATATTTTTAAAATATATTAAAAAATATGAATATAATTTTAAAGTAGTTTTGGTATTATAATAGTTTTCCAATCGCTCCTCACGTGTTTCCAAGGGATAAACTTTCTTTGATTTTTCCCTTCTAAATTTTTTTGGATGAGGATCTATTGAAATGCAGACTCATTCTAAAAATCTATGTTAGAGATGAATTTTGGACATGAAACACGTGTTTAGGCACCCTAGATGTATCCCTTCTTTGGATCCTTGGATTTGTGATTCAAAAAATAGTGCAAATGTGCCATCCAAATAACTACAATTAGTAGTAATGGATAGTTGAACATTAAAATTTAAATGGAAAAGTATATGAAAGATCACCATCCACATAAGAAGTTCACAATCATCATTGGTTGTTAGATTTGGAATCGGGTAGCTGGGGATATTGTCATTGACTAGGTTTAGAGTTCAAATCAAAATATTTCGAACTTTGTGACAAATTCCAAGCTATCGGATTGTGTAAACTAAAGTCGATTGTAACATCCTTTTATTAAGAGTAAATAATCTTATTCCCCACAATCAATGTAGTCTAGTTTTCGAGTTGAAATTCCATTTCTTATCGGATTCATCATTGTGGTCGTTGAGAATATCAACTTTTAAGATTTTAGATCTAAAATCCATATTTAAGGTAGAGTCTTGTAAGAGAATACATTTGAAGAGGCATGCCAACTTCAGCACCAAAATTCATCCTTCAATCTCAATTGTTTAGATAAGTTCGAAAATTTTAGGTTAGCCAGGCTTCATTTCACAGACAAATTTGTAGAATATGATCGAGGAAAGCCCAGAGCTCACAAATTTAAATCCCTGAACGCACTTGCTAATAAATGGATCAATAAAATTCCATCATTTTTTCCTGAAAGAAAAAATTTAATATAAAGTTGCAACCTTAAAATGTAGAATTAAGATGCACCTCAAAAATCCATCATAGAAGGTCGTTTGATGTTAGAAAACCCTCTAATTGATTATCTCGACATCGAGATGTATGAATATGAGAAGAAAAAAAGATTTTGAATCTTAAAAATGTATCTTGCAACAAATTATCTAGATCGTTCATTTTCAAGTGTTGGTAGATCTGCTTAATTTGAACATTTTTGGAGTTTAAGACTTTATATATTTAGAGATAAAAATAGATTCTCAAGCCATCTTAAAATTTTTTGACATTAAAATTATATTTATCATAAAATTTGGAGGTGTGCCTTAATTTGATTGTTTAAGGTTGCAACCTTATACAAACCACGCTCACAATTCCTTTCTAAATTCATTAAATATTTTGGATGAAGTAAAGTCCTGATTCGGAATTTGACCCCTAATCAAATTGAAGCCGCACAAAAGAATTTAAGTATGAAATTTTCTGCATGTAAACGGAGGTTTTTGTGTTTTATCCAAAATTTTAGAGGTTTTTGTATTTTATCCAAAATTTTAGGATCCTTATGTACATCACTCGTTTCAGAACTCCTCAGTTCAACTAAGGATATCTTGCATTTAAAAGAATAAAAAACTCAGTTCCATTGAAGATGGCAAGGCCACCGGTCACCAGCATGGTAGTAGTAATAACACTACTGCTATAAAATACTTCATTTCTTAGTATTTTAGTGTTTCTCTCTCTAACTTCGCTCTCTAAATTCATTGGTTGACGTCTATTGTTGATTTGATTATCATAAATCTATTGCATGTACATAACCATTACTGTCGTCCTTTGGTGTAAAGACCACACCAAATTTGTTTTTAAAATCATATTTCACTCTATAAAGAGATTCCAATAAGTCAAAAGTTGTTTGCTTGTGTTTTTTTAATCCGTAAATTAATGAACTGCTGACTTCCAATTATTTTTTTAAGAAAGTAACTTATATTTATTTTTTTAGCCTTATTTTAATATTATTATTAATTTTTTCTGTTATTACATCGGTATCAGTTTCCTACGTATTATTATAAGGGTGCGGTTTTTAAAGAGCCGAGGCTCTTAACAATCAAAGTAAAGCGTACCTTCAAATAATATTAAAAAATATAGTTTCAGTGCTGGACATCTTTATTATGGGCTTAAAATATATTTTTTATTTTTAATTATAAAATTTAAAGCTTAAAAAATAATGTAGATCAAGCACATCTATAAAAATTTGAAAATCTTGGTCAAAAAATGCATTACAAGATGCATTATTTCTATTTTTTTTCTCATCTCTATTTATCTTGATGTCGAGATTATTAATTTGAAGATATTTTGGCATCAAAACAATCTCTTCTAGTTAATTTTTTAAAGTGGGTTCGGCTTTATATAAACTTCTTCCTTATTATAATAATACTGTGCAAATTTTTAAATTACTGGATTTTCAAAGTCTGCTTTAAACTTTTTGGATGTTCAAAACATCTAAAAGTTGTTTGAAAATTAAAATTTTGGAGTTCCAAAATCCGAAATTATGGTTTTTAAAATTCCAAAATTGTAAGTTTTAGATTTGTAAAATCAAAAAAGTACACAATATTTGAATATTGTAATTTTGGAATTTTCAAAATCCAAAATTTGCAAAGAATCCACAATTTGCATCTTAGTGTCATCTAAAAAATACAAGGAAAATTTACGGATAGACTGGGGTTTTACCGTTATAACGAAATGGCCTGAAATAGGCTGCTATTGTTTTGGACGAATGGATGTCGGAATTTTTTTTTGTCAAGTTTTACTGCGGTCCGATTTTTCAAACATCGAATCCCTTCTTTTTTTTCTTTCAAACATGGCTGAGTAACAATTGGATCGTCTTTACTTTTTTGGTTTGAAAACACCACTTGATGGTTTGAACATCATACTACCTTCGGTTCTATTTTTCTATTAAACCAATCGGTTTGATAGTTCTAACATTGGATCGCATTCTGTTCAATTTTTTTAACTTAACAATGCAGTCAAATGTTTAATCAATCCGACTGTCTTCCAATATATTTTAAAGCCATCACAAATATTTTCAGTATTAAAACCACATTTTTCGACACAATTTGATGGTGCGTTTTATTTTTGATTGTTTGAGCCTCGGCTCTATACAAACCGCACCCTTGAATAAATCCACGCTTCTGCCACACTATTGGTGGGCCTTTATGAGAGTGTTATACGCAGAGGGAAGGATTGAGAGTGGAATGGAGGAGTAAACCTTTGAAGAGAGACCGAACATAGCTCTCCTTTTCGCAACCATGCCGAATACGCCTGTCCATCTCTTCCCTCAGTTCAGCACAAACCGCAGTTAAGAGAGAGAAAATAGGAAGTAGAGAGATGGTGGTGGTGATATAACACATAATGTGAACTACATGCAGCAATGGTGTAAAACATAATTGAAGACGGTTCAATTCTTACACGGCCATGTTTGAAAATAAAAATAAAAATCGTTAGATGTTTGAAAAATCCGACTGAGACAAGCTTGTTAAAAAAATAAAAAAATTTGGAGATCCGTCTTTCTAAGTAATAACGGTTTATTTTCGGACCATTCCGTTATAACGGTAGAAAACCTAATGCTTACGTAAATTTCTCAAAATGGAATTTTCAGGTTTTGGAAATTCAACAATTGCAAAATCTGAATATTGCAATTTTTTATTTCAAAATAAAAAATTTGGAATTTTTATAATTATTTGAAATTAAAATTTACTATTTTGAAAATCCAAAAAGTGCATTTTCAGCTGGATGATTATTTGTATTAAAATTGGATATTGAAAAATCTAAATATTTTTGTAACGGAAAAAAAATCTACCCTTCAAGATCCGAAAATTCGCAATTTCGGATCTTCAAGGATCCTTTTTTTTTAGATCTTGAAGATCTATAGTTTGGAAAATTTCAAAACCACCAAAAAATCTAAAAATGGGCCAATTTTATAAAATATTTTGGGCTCCTAAGAATGTGTATACTTGTAATACACGGAAATTTGAGTATAGCAAGTGATATAAGGAAAAAGTTTTTATAAAGGTGAGGCCCTAATTGACCAAATTAAGCCACATCTCAAAAATTCATTAGAAGAGGTTGTTTCGATACCCAAAATTCCTCAAATTGATCATCTCGATCTCAAGATGGATGAGCATGAGAAAAAATGGATTTCAAATCTTAGAAGTAATGCATCTTGTAATTCATTTTTTACTTTTTAGACCATCAATTTTCAAGACTTCCAAGTATTCATACATCTGTTCGACCTACGTTAATTTTGAAGCTTCAAATTTTTATAATTAAAAATAAAAATGGATTTTGAGGATGTCACCAAGATTTACATTATTGGAACAACATATTTTGATACTATTTGAAGTCACGCCTTATTTTGATCATTTAGAGCCTCAATCTTATACAAACGACACTTTTTGGGTGATACTGTAATATCGTTGAAAATAAAGGATATCAATGTGATTTTCTCTCTTTTTATTTATCCCATAAGTTTGCCTCCCATTCGTTCGATGACTCAAATATTCATATTTATTTATTTATTTTTTGTTACGTTTGTGGGATGGTGTGATATTTAAAAACATCTGACTGCATTATACTGAAAATGCCTTTATAATTGAAAGCTTGTCGGACAGCACTATACTTAAAGTGTTTTTATGTTTGAAAAATGATAAGTTTTAATATTTAAAAAGCGGTCCGATATTACATAGATCAGATCTTTTAAATATTAAAAATAAACTAAGTCAAAGCCTATGTTTATAACCGTTTACACATTGGAATGGCCTATGAAAGTGAAATAAATAAAGAGATGAAAGAAAAAAACGGGTTTGGTGTTTGAATAATAAATTGGGGCCAAACTGGAAAAAGAACAAGTAAAGGGGTAAAACCTCGTGCTAAAATTACGGAACTCATGACTCAGGAGTAAATTTGATAATTGTACCATTGATGCGCTCAAAGTCCAAACAAAATTAACCTATTGTGCTCAAAGTTCAAAAAAAAAAAAAACAACTTAGCCTAAATATGACACCTTAGAGTCTAGATTTATCTTAGATGGCCTTGGGAGTTAGTAACCTAAGTGTTCAAAAGGTAGTGATCTCATTATATACAATTACATAAACATCTCTATAATATTAAATGCGAATTTTATTCTAATTCATGATAAGACATAATGAACAAGCTAGTGTCACACACATATATAGACATCGTCAAACATTCAATATCAGAGAGAGAGAGAGCATCTCAGTGGTGATGAACCAAACTTTGTAAATATCTTTCAACATTATCCAGTCCACATAGCCTCTTCACCACATCGATAGTTGCAGGAGTGTCCATTCTAAAGGTGGCTGAACATTCTTCCCCAATAGTTTCATTTGAGCTACTTTTATATGAATGAAGATCTTTTCTGGCCTCTTTAATGGCCTCCCTAATAGCACAGTGAACTGTCCCAGCCAATAGTAATGGTGGTTCTCCAGATGCTGCAAAACCAATTTGTATAAGTACTATTATCAGAACCCAGTTAGAGATTTATCCTATGTGAGATTGCAATTAAAGAACATTGCAGAAGAAAAAATTAAAAAACGAAAAAGAAAAAGAAAAAGAAAAGGAAAAAAAATAAAAATAAATTAAATGCACACTTAACATTTCAAATATGAAACACCCTAAATGGACTCATTATTGAGTTCTTGTAATTTTTGAGTTCTTGTAATTTTGCAAGTGGTTCATGAAAATTTCTTGGAAATAATAGGCCCACTTGGAGAAAAATATCCATAAGATAATACACCTCAACTATATGGCCCGATGTAATCTTTACTCTTTCAGTTGAGAGTACTAATTTACAGTCAAATGTACATGGTGCACAGAGCTATTCCTTTCCTCTTTTATGAAAAGTAACTGGCTAAAAAAAAGGAACATAAAATATCACAAAAGAAATACAAAACCATACAAAAAAAATATATCATTTTGAGATCCTAACCTTTGGAGGAGAGAACTCTGTCTTGATGAAGACCAGTGCTTAGCATCTCTACATTGAATTGCTTGGGTATGGTATCAAGATTGGGGATCTTATAGGTCCATGTCCCATTAGATGTCACCATTCCATCAGAGTCCACAACGTGCTCTTCGAGTACAAAGAATCCAATTCCTTGGACAAAAGCTCCTTCAATCTATGTTTTTAAAAAGAAACAAGAAAGGAAGAAAAAGCCATGGAACCCATCTTTAGAAACAGGTAGTAACTTCCGAAGACAACATAGGTAAGACATCTGCAGGTGCTTCCACACACATGAAAGAGAGAGAGAGAGAGAGAGAGAGAGAGAGAGCAAATCAATGAGAACATAATTTTGAGACTTTGAAGGTCAATCACTTAAGTTTTCTTGGACTTGAATGCAGTCAATGGCCCCAGCTTTCCGCATCAGGGCTTTACTGTAGCAAAATCCTATTAGCTTATGTAGTTTGACCAACCTGTCCGAGATCCATAGCAGGGTTCAAGCTCCTTCCACAGTCATAGACCATATCAGTTCGTAAAATCGTCGAAGCTCCTGTAAGAAGATTTATTTCCACCTGCAATATATACGCTTCATATCAGTTATTAATTGTGTCTAAATTCAGAAAGTCCTAACACACATAGGGAAAATTAGAACAGACATATACCTCACTTGCAGCAGCACCATAATTTAGATATTCATTTGAGCTTGAATCAGGAACCCAGTAGGCGCTAGCAGACATGTTCACTGATTGGAAATATGCCTACAAAATAAAAGAACTAATAAATAAATGACCAGGTTGATTTTGATATCACAATATGTTCTACTAGGATGCATGATTAAATAAGGAAATAAAGGAATCCATAACAGAGAACTGAATCGGACAAATAGAAAACAAAATTCCATGATGTGAAACCAAACACGCCATATTTCTCCTGCATTTCTTTGGTCCATTTTAGTTTTTTTTTTCTAATTCTTTTGTTCTTCTTTACCCTGATACATGTACTTAGTATTTCATTTCTCATTTTTCATTAGGACATTTCATGAAACCCAGTTCATTGAACCATTTATGAACATATCTCAAACATTTTCTTTTCTCACCTGTTTAACGAGAGCATCCCATGAAACTTCTTGTGCTTTCTCTAACAAAGTCTTTTTTATTGGTGAAAGCCTTTCACCCAAAACATCACAAGCAACTCTAACTGCTTCACAGCTCGATTCAGATGTGGTGCTCCCTGCTGTCATCCCTCCTTGGACCATACTTATTGTATCGGCTTGGACAACCCTTACCTTCTCATATAGCTCATCATTCCCATCCTTCCATAGCCGACCAAGGGCAAACGCGGTCATTTGCTTCACTTTGGTCCAGAGCCCCTGTCCTAATTCAATCCCTCCAACCTCAACAACTATTGAGCCATCATTTAATATGCTCACTTTACCTGGAGTTGGCCTCACAGAGACTGCATAAATAATGGGCAAAATTGACATACCCCTCTTTCGCCATCTATTTGTGCAATTAAACTCACGAATTTCTTTGGTTCTTTGGTTAAAATTCGACAATATAATCACCTTCTCCAAAGTCAGAGGCAAAGTGTAACCAAGTTTGTCACCTGCGTAAGTGCCATAGAACAACTTGAGACTTTCAAAGTTGTGGAGATTCTTTTCTCGAATGGAGTTAGCATCCATAGAGAGAGTAGATGCCACATGTTCAATGATGGTTTCAGCTAAGAAGGCACCCTGTACATCTCCAGGTGCTCTCATGGCTGATTTGCTAGGGAAATTGGTTTTGCAAGCCTTAAAGTTGAAAGAAAGGGCCCCATAATTGTATTTTTTCAGTGCTGAGGTCATGGTGTAAGGGATGATGGGGCTTAAATCAACTGAATATCCAGCATCGAGGAAACAGTCCACATGCACGGCTGTGATTTTCCCATCCGCTTTGAATCCTACAGTGTAGAACATCTTCATTGGGTGCCGGCCCCCAATCATTATCATATCTGTTTGTCGATCGAGATACATGCGAACTGGGCGACGTAATTTGAATGCTGATACTGCGCATGCCACTGCAACCTGAATGATAAAATAATTTTATTCATTAAATAAATTTAGGAATTTTTTTTTTTCTGTAAATCTCCTTGATAAGGGTAACCCACAAAACAATTCAGATGTAAGAAACAATCCAATGGCATGAACAGCCAAAATTGATCAGAGACAGGAAAAACTTATAGTTGAGAGAAAATCATTTTTACAAGGGTACGAGTTTTTTTTCAATGATTTTATGGAGCATGTCCAGTTTCAAAATGATTTATGGAATTTAGGAATTTTTTTGGAATTATGTGAGATTTGTGAAATAAATTGATTACTAGTGTTGAAAAGAAACAATGGAAAAGGATCAAGAGTTTAGAATTCTAATGCCATGAGAAAACCCAAAAGAAAAAGAATAGAAAGGCTGCCACATAAGAGACGCATTTAGTCATCATGTAGAATGTAGCCACTTCAATAATTTGAGCGTTATATCTTAACGAAGGCTTTCTAGTAAAAGTACTAAATCCCAGTGAAAAAGTTTACCAAATTATAGGTAGTTTTTTTTACATGAATAGGACACCACCAATTTATTTGCAGTTCGAGTTCCATGATTTGTACTCACTGGAATTGCCCTTGTGGCCTTTCCGCCAAACCCTCCTCCTACTCTTCTTGTAATGATACGCACATTATGCTCTGGAATCCCAAGGCATTTGGCGATCGTGACCTGGGTACTCTCGGCCATTTGACATGACGTGTAAACAGTTAAGCAATTATCTTCATCAGGGACGGCCATTGCTGTCTGTGTTTCCATATAGAAATGGTATTGTGATCCAGTTTCGACCTGTATATTACCAGAAAATGTCAGTAAACAAGCGCAAATCTCTCTCTCTTTCTCCCCCCACATACATACATACATACATGAGATCTTGTGGAGAATGGAAGGCCGTCCCCAAAGGCATCATCACTGTATGATCATCTGATGGACAGTTATCTGGAGAAAATGGGACTCATCCGGGGGTACCACTCCATATCCATCAACATGCAATTTTTCATGTGACAGTGATGACCCCAGCTGACCATCATCTTCCATAGTCTATTGAATCATTATATTTTTCGTTTGTCTGTACATAGAAAATGCATGCTTCAAATGATCAAAAGAGGTACCTTGAAAGAAAGAATCTTGTGATCTGCTTCAGCCATCCCTTTCGAAAAATCACCAACTTGTTGTGGAATAAAAGGTGGTGGGAGAGGTATCTCAAAAAAGCTAGATCTTTTAATAGCCTCTTCTACTGATAAAATAGGTGGCTCTAGACCTTGTGTATCATAGGACACCTTCACTTGATCAGCAGCTGCTTTTGCCAGCCTCCGAGTCTCTGCTACCTAAACAAAAGGTAAGTGAACTAAAATGGTAAAAAACCAATATGTAGAAGATGAAAACAAATGCCCATCATACCATTCCATCAGAATGTTTGTACTATTCATAAAGCGGGGGAATTATACTATAACCCAATGAACCATGGGGAGCCATATAACGTCCAAGTTGGGGTCCTCACCATTAAACGAAATAATGGACAATGATAGACAGTTGGAACTAATAGTTGGATCACATCCTATTTGTAGTGGATCCCAATCTCTCCCCATTACTTATCAGTATTTTGTTGTATTGTTTCGAAAGCAATAGATTATGAGAACAGTACAGTATGTTTCACCTATAAATAAATAGGATGAAAGAAAAAGGGATTACCATGACTCCGAGGGGTTGGCCAGCAAATTCGGTAAGATCATCAGCAAACATAGGTTCCTCTCCAAAAATTGCTTTAAGTCCTACATTTTGTCCTCCGTTTGGTATATCCTTGGCTGAAACAAAGGAAACCACTCCTGGAGAAGCTAAAGCAGATTCAACTTCAATATGTTTTATGTGGGCAAACGGTTTTCTGCTATACACAAATGCCCCATAAAGGCAGTCCTTTGGGGAAGGGATATCATCAGTGTACACAGCTTCACCTGCACACATTTACATGGTACAAAATCAATGCTTTAAGCTGAGCACAAAGCATTCGCATTTCCGTAATAGGCTTTTCTTGGCCATAATTCGGCTATTTTGGTCGAAATATTTAGGAGAAAATCTCTCAACCATCACACTACGTTAACTCTAAAGGATTCTCTCAGTCTTATGTAAGCATAATTGGACCAATGCACTTTCATTTTCATTCTCTCTCTGGTGTTTCTAAGTATTCAATCAATTGAGATCTCCCTCTCATGAAAATGTTTTTTTAAAGAAAAAAAAAGAATTCATGGGTACTTTCTAGACAAGTAGAGCATGTTTCCCACCAAATTTCTCTTTTTTCTTGGTGTGGGTAAGGTGGGGTTCGAACCTCAAATCATAATCTGTGGTTCCGACACCATACCACTGAGGCAAGAGATCGAACACCTTTTTTCTAACATATAGACTTTTTTAAGATTCAAGAATCTTGAAATAACCGGTTATGTCTAGTTTTGAAAAACATGAAAAACACCTCAACTTTTAGGTTTAGCTTTAATGGTATCTGAATACCGGTATGGGCTTTATTGGTGAAATAAGCATGATGGCCTCTCTCTCTCTCTCTCTCTCTCCTTGTTATCTAACAACAAAGAATTACCTGAAGCCTGAAGCTCAGCTGAAACTTTCTTAGTAGGATAACCGACAGGATGATAGTCGTTATGTATCTCCACGACTTGCTTTGAACTTATGCCCGAAGTTGATTTTCTACTTTCGCCATTGCAAGCATTAGAGATCTTGTCAATATTAGATTCAGGATTAGAAGCAGCAGAAACAAGGTCATTGATGGTGCTTTTGTTGAGTTTTCCTGAACTAGTAATGAGTGGGGAGAAAAAGTCAAAAAGAAACCCGACAACCAAACTGGACCTGTAATCAGGCTTTGAGGTTCCTTCTCTAGGAACCACGGTCATTTTAAGAATTTGGATGGCCTCCAATAATACAGAGTGAGTAATTGATTTTCCTTTCAAATACTCTTCTACCTTCCTTGCTCTGATAGCATGTTTAGTCCCATAAGCTCCAAAGGCTAAACTAAGATGACCCAAAACTAGTTCTCCTGTTGATTCATTAGCCAAGACCTCAGCCATAAAAGCAGCGTTGACATAGGCCAGTGCACCACCAAGAGGATAAGGAGCAGCTCTGTAAGTCTCAAACAGCAGTTCAGATTCTCCCTCTACCTCACCAGTTCCATTATTCAGAGAGAGAGAGTACAATTCATTTCCACCTTCAGTCTTAGAGAGAGGGACTCCACTCCAGCTCGGTATTCGAACACTTACTAGCAAAGTCTGAGGGTCACATGGTGGTTGCCCAAGGAATTCCTCCAAGCTTAGAGAGAGAGTTCCTGTTGGGGTCCGAATTATGACTGACGAACAGGCACCAAGTAGAATGGTGGCTATATCAGATGGGAATTCGTTCCTCTGCGCCATAACCAAATTACCTCCTAAACTCGCCATATTTCGAACAAATTTCGAAGCCACCATGTTCAGGTGATTCACAACTTTCTTGAATACCAAGTGCGGTTCATTCCTTGATGAGATCTCTTCATCCAAAACTTCTATAACCTTTGAGAGGGTAACACCTGCACCTATATCTATCCCCTCTTTCTCTCTCTTAATCATCGAGAGCTCAGGTATATGTCTTATATCAATGTATTTCTGATAATTCCCTTGGTTTTTATAATAACCGGTGCTGGTATTTCCGGCCACAAGCTTCACTCTATTTCCATTCTCTTCTGATCTCAGTATCTCCATGAGTTCTTCAAGGTTGGTTGGTGTGATCCAACACCCATCTTCTGGTTCTCCCAATTCACTCTTATACACTAGATTCAATTTTCTCTCTTTAAATTCATCAATTGGTTCTGATTCATTCTTGAGAGATTCAGGGAAGGTGCACACACTCTTTGGAGCATAAGGAGGTAATTTGCTTATGTCTAGAGTTTCCCCCTTTTTGCAAAAGGAATTCAGGCCAAGATCCTCCATGTCTACATCTGCGCAAAAGCTTTTACAAGCATCAATAATGGGCCTGTAACCCGTGCACCTGCATAAGTTTCCCGCTACGGCTCTCTCAGCTTCAGAAACTGTGAGCTTAGAAAACCCAGGTGGGGGTTCAGGCCTAGAGCTTTTGTCAGCTTCAGAGAGAGAAGAGTAGAGAGAGATACACATTCCAGGGGTGCAAAAGCCACACTGGGAGGCATGGAAACCTGCAATTCTCTGGTGAATTGAATGGAAGCCATCTCTCTGGTTCCCGAGACCTTCACTTGTTGTGACTGAACAATTGTGCAGGCTGCACAAAAGAGTGAGGCAAGAGCTCACGGAATGTTCTTCTAAATCTCTCGTTTCTGGGTTATACTTTGAAATGAGCACAAGACAAGCTCCACAACCACCTGTAACAAGAGATAGAGTGAGATGCTAGAGAGAGAAAGCTTAATTCACCTATCAATGCCCGACTTCTCCAAAACACGTTTCTCTGTTTAAGGCTTGAAACGGTCCAAAGAAGTTCAGTTTGAAGAGAAGAGTAAGAGAGAGATGAATCCAACAATAAATGCTTTACTTTTTTAGCATGTTATAAATTCTTAAAATTTTCCATGTGCTCCAAACTAACTACATAATACAGAAAACAGAGCCCACAAACCAAATTAAATCTCTCAAAAATATTCTCCATTAGAAACAAACACCGTGTACCAGAGAGAGAATAATGAAAAAACCGATACATCTCCTAAACTAATTACTTTTGTTGGGAAAATACAGTCCAACGGCCAAAAGTGGAAGTAAAATAATCAACTGGGAACCAAGTATTATACCTGAGTGCTCACACAAAAATTTTGGTGAATGGATGTGGAGAGGCATGATGAACTCACATAGGCACGTTTGACAACTACTAGAGCTGCTGAAATCAATTCCACACTGCAAATCTCGAGCGTTGTGGAAGCTCACGAACACTCTCACAAATGCGATAGGAGCAGTCCAAACTCGACTCTTTTCACAACTCTATATCTCTCAGGATCGGGTCTCTCTTTAGATCTCAAATAGGAAAGAGATTGTACTTTCTCTCTCTTTCTCACTCTTTCTCTATCTCTCAAGAGTTTAGCTCTCACACTTTCTCGTGTGTGTTGTGTTGTACACCCCTCCCCCTTTTATAATGCGAGAAAGGAGCCCTCTCAATCATGTGGGAGTAGCCTCTTCATGAATGGGCACCCTTATGATGCATGGTGCCTACTATTCATGGGAGGGTAACCCCTTCATAAAAAGATAAAAACTCTCCCCACCTCCCTTTATGTAGTAACGTAAGTCAAACATGAAGGGGTGTGGTCCACTTGGGTGTACCCTCATACTAGAGCTGCACCTCATGTTTACATCTCTTACTCATATCGTATATGGAAGGGGCTACATACCCAAATAAGAGTTGTCGTTCGTTATCTCATCACGAGTATTATTTCATACAAAAGAAAAATACGGTATGCGACCTACTTGAGCAAACACTCTGTTAGAGAACCATACCAAGTTTCCAACCTCATCTCTCTAATACCTGCAAAACAAAAAATGCTCCAACTACCCTAGACCCAATTTGACCACACTGGACTAAGTTCTCAGCTAATCCCAAATGAGCCCAGCTCAAAAGATTACTTAGCCCATCCATACACAATTATTTTTAATGCACGCGTAATGTGTAGTATTTTCTTGTGGTACCAAAACAGAGTGTGATATCAAATGGTCTTCCCTTACAACATATATTATTCTACTTTGACCCCGACTATTGTCTCAGCAATATCCCAGATGAGTCTCATACTTGACCTTAAGGAATACATGCCAAAGTGCATGATCGAAGTAAAGTTTTCTAATGCAGTCTAAGGTCTATGAGGGCATCATGGGTCACCTACTTATTAGCCTCGCAAAGTGGCAAAAAAGAACATCATCATCTTTTTCGACACGAGTAGGTATTTTGGTCACTAGTATAACACGTGTGGTATGAATCACACGTCATGGTGGATCACATCAAATGAGCGTCATAATCCACACCATGCAGGTTATAGTCTTTTCGTAGCCATGCAACCGGTTGCCACCTAACGCCCCACAGTCACATCCATGTGTTAACTCGAACATCGTTGATGTTCATCCTTGGCTACTTACAGGCTACATAATCTTTGGGACGTCAATTTGAATTGATCATGTCAATTCCCTGATAGAATCTCATCTCGAACCTTGGTTGAGGCGATAAATATACCATGTGTACATCTCATCCTCCAATATCCCAGATATTAAGGGTAACTCGTGTGAGTAGTGAGCTTTGGCCTGCCAACTAATCAAATGATAATCTCACACTATTGTGGGCCTGTGTGTATTAAATTGCACAAAACATCCATAAAATAACATCCATATTCAATTATAACAGGGTACCAAGATCCTATTGTGGAATAAACTCATAGGGTCTTGAGGCCCATAGTTCTTACATGAGTTTGATGTGCGGCTCTGACAATTGCCTTAATCAATGGATCCACCATCATTTTAGTTGTAGGAATATGAGTTAACACCACATGTCCATGTGCAATAATATCTCGAATATAATAATATCTAACATCAATAAGTTTTGACTTTCTATGGTACTTTGGGTCTTTTGTAAAAGCAAGTGCCGCTGCATTATCACAAAATACAGTGACATGCTCATTTCTAATTGCGACAACACCGAAGTTCCTTATGAATCTTCTCGACTATACGGCTTCTTGTACTGCTCCACTACAAGCAATGTATTCAGACTCCATAGTGGACAGAGCGACACGACTGCTTCGTGCTACAATAAGAGACTGCACCACCTCCTAACAGAAATATAACCTGAAGTAGATTTGCGCCCATCTAAGTCTGCTGTGTAATCAACATAACTATATCCCCGTAACAGCAAATCGGTTCCTTGGAAACATAACATTTGACTTGAGGTTCCCCGAAGGCATCGAAAAATCCTTTTCACTGCTTTTTAATGACTTTGTCCTAGATTACTTTGGTATCGGCCCACGAGACCCACTGCATAGGTAATATCTGGATACGTGCAGAGCATCGCGTACATCAAACTATTTAGCTTCTGTCTGCGGACACATGTCAAGACTTTTAGTATGCCCTTTCTAAACTGGAGTATATATGGGTTTCGAGTCTTGCATACGGAATCGCTCAAGAATCTGTTGCATATATGTATCTTGTGACATGGTAAGAAACCTTTGAGAGAGATTTTGATGTATCTTAATACCGAGTACGTAACTCGCCTCACCCCTTGCCCTTCATCTCAAATTTGGAGGACAACGACTCTTTCATGGCAACAAGTTGCTCTAGATCATTCTCAAGTAATAAAATATCGTCAACATACAAAGATAGTATCTGGATGCTTTTCTTATACTTTTTAATGTATACACAATGACTTTCTTTAAGAATTTCAAAACCATAAGTCATTATAGCGCTATGGAATTTGATATACCACTGTCTTGATGACTGTTTGAGACCATAAATGGATTTCTTGAGCTTGCACACTTTGCGCTCAAGGCCAGAGGCTGCAAAACTTTTAGGTTGCTCCATATAGATCTCTTCCATTAAGTCAGCATTTAGAAAAACAGTCTTCATATCCATTTGGAAGAGTTCTAGGTCCATGTGTGACGATTGCTAGGATTAGGCGAATCAAGGTCATTCCCACAACCGATGAGACTATGTCATCGTAGTCCACTCCCTCAATTTGGGTGAACCCTTTAGCCACTAAGCGGGCTTTATACGTTTCTATAGTTCCATCTACCTTCCTCTTGATTTTCAAGACCCATTTGTTTCTAATTGATCTTCTATTAGGTGGCAGATCCACAAGTTCCTAGACTTGATTCTGCTCCATAGAACTAAGCTCGTCTTTCATAGCAGACATCCATTGGTCCATAACAGGAGAATTCAAGGCCTCTTGGAATAAGCTAGGCTCATCAAAATCAAATAAAATGCATGTGAGACGCTCTACTTCAGTGTCTATGAGGAACTTTCCAATGCTGACTCTTTCAAGTTCGACCTATGCTTCATTCTCAATAGATGTCTCTAGCATGGTCGGTGACTCAATATGGGTCATATGCTTATTCTCAGCCAGTAGCTCACTCTCACTATCATTGACAATCATGGGAAAACTCTTATTATTACGCTCAAATGAAGGAACTATCTACTGCTTGTTTGAGATTCAAGCTCTTCATAGAGCTCTTCAGATATACGAGACTGCTTCATATTAGAGAATTTCATCTTTATAAATTCAACATTGTGAGATTCTATTTCCTTAATCCTATTACCAACACGTTCTTGACAAAACACATATCCCTTCGAGTGCCCAGAATATCAGAATATCTGACAAAAATGCACTCGATAGACCATCTGTCTAGTTTCCCTATCAATTGAGAAAGGATGTGAATGTGTGTAGCTGACTCGAGGACGTAAATGAGAAAGATCTCATTTTTTACCTGTCCATAACTCATAAAGGGTTTTGAGAACGAATTTTGATGGCACTCTGTTTAGGATATACATTACAGTAAATAGTGCATATCCCTAAAATGATATTGAGAGGTTGACATGAGCCATCATTGACCTCACCATATCCAACAGAGTACGATTCCTTCTTTCTGCAACACTATTTTGTTGCGGAGTGTAGGACATCGTCTCTTGTCATTCTCACAAAAATTCTTAAATTTTGATCAGATAAGTATTATCGCCTTCGATCAGTGCGAAGAACCTTAATTCTTATGCCCAACTGATTTTCAACCTCTAGCATAAAACGACAAAAGCAATCTAATGCTTGCGAGTTATGCGAGATTAGGTATACATACCCATAGCGAGAATAATCATCGATAAATGTGATAAAATAATGAGAACCGTTACGAGCCATCTCATTAAATGGACCACGAATATCAGAATGTATTATATCTAAACGACCAATTGCTCTTTTTACTTTAGGAAATGGCTTTCTAGTTGATTTTTCAATTATACATGGTTCACAGATAGGTATGTCTATTTTGGATAAAAGACAACAATCATTCTTTGGCTAATCGGATCATCACATCTTTTCCTATATGAGCAAGCTTAGCATGCCATATTATAGAGTTGTGTAATACAAGAGGTGGAAAATGATGATGATGTCATATAGGTAGAAGGAACTGAAAAATTAATATCATTATTATCCAAAATAAACAGGTCATTTCTAATCTGGCCATAACAGTGAAAACCATCTGGAAATATAAAGGCAACATAAGTAAGCATGAAACTGATAAAGCAACCGTCTCTAACTAGACATAAAACTAAAAGTAAACTTTTTCATTTCGAGAGCATAGAGGACGTCATGGAGAAGAAGGGTCCAGCCACTTTGGAATCAGAGTTGGTAAGTTCCAACCCCTAGCACATCAATCTGATGCGCAATTCCCCATGAAGATCTTCTAACTTCTAACCAGCAAAGTTTGGAGCTCAATGCTTTCTCGATTCCTTGCTATATGCCTTGTCGCTCCTGAATCCACAATCAACCTAATAAATTGTGAATAAGCAACAAGCACATGACTGCAAACATTTATATAGCTAGGGAAATCAGTTTGTACCTTTTTAGGTTCAGGACATTCGCGTGTATAGTGACCATTCTTCTCACAAGTATAGCAAGTTATTTCAGATTTGTCCCTTGTGCATCTCTTGCATCTATGCTTAGCCTTTTTCTTTCCTTAGCCTCTTGCTTAGGTTGCTCATTCCTTTCAGGTGCTCAATTTTTAAACTTACCTCGAGGTTCACGACCTTAAGGCTGGCTTGATTGGGCAACTAGAGCGGTTCCAGCTCCAGAATATGTGCAGAACTCAACCTATATCTCAAGGTGATGAGAAAGTTGGGAAAAAGTTGTTACAACTTCATTATGCAACATCAATGACTTTATGTTTTCCCAAGATTCTGGAAGAGACCTAAGCAAAGCACTAGATAAGGCATTGACACATTTGCAGGCATTTTGTATGTCTCAAAAGCTATAGATAAGGCTCGTAACCGAGTATTGGAAGTGTCAATATACTTCTGCTGAAGCGCATCCCACATGGCCTTCGCCATAGTCAATCCATCAAATTCACGAATGAGGTCATCAACCAAAGCACTTAACAAAGTAAAACGAGTGCTACAGTTAGCATTGTCCCATGCCTCATACTCACGGAGAAGTTTTTCAACAGCACTTTGTTAAGGTTTTTTCTTAATAATAGTTAGGTATTCAAGTGTACCTTGCTCATTTAGAAGGTATTGCATTTTTCTATGCCATATAGAAAAATTGCTCCCACCCAAATTTTCACCTTTAGTGAGATCCGCGCTCACATTTTTAGAAGTCATTCTAAGTCAAAACAACAAAATTGCACCAATTAATATGGATGTTCCATGGTTTGTTTGATCCATGATTGCACTTAGATTATTATTTTTACCTTTGTTAATTGTCTAGCTACTTGAAAAAAAAAAAAAACTTTGACCCTTAAATGCCTTATTAATACCAAGTTTCTTTCTTGTCTTGCTACTTAAAAAAAAAAGCTTCTTGATATGAAAATTTCGCCTGGGCACATTGAACTCTTGCTTGTAATAAATACTAAGTTTCTTTCTTGGATCTAGCATATCATATACCTCACAATTTGCAAGTGGTGCACCTTCCTAGAAGTACTCCCACAAAAAAAAAAGCCCTTTTTTAAGGCCTTAAAATGCCAAAAAAATGAGTAGGGCCCACCATGCACGACTTAGCATATGAGGCCTATCAAGATTAGTAGCCATGATGCTCATGGTCTAAGATGCCTTAACTTGCATAGCCCATGCATAAGGCCAACACGACTATGTGGTCGGTATATAAAGTTATATAGTGCACATGTCTATGGTCTTAATATATCCATCATGTGCATTTTGCAACATCATAGACCTACCATAGCCAAGCCTTCACAAGTAAGGCGGGAACGATAATGGGAACCCTATTGCACGATGGCTCTGATACAAATATTGCGAAAATTCTATTCAACGGCCAAAGCGGAAGCAAAATAATCAATTGGGAATCGAGTATCATACCTGAGTGCTTACACAACAATTTTGGTGAACGAATGTAGAGACGAATGATCAACTCACGTATGCACGTTTGACAACTACTAGAGCTGCCGAAATCAAATCCACACCGCAAATCCAGAGCGAGGTGAAAGCTCACGAACACTCTCACAAATACGATAGGAGCAGTCCAAGCTCGATTCTTTTAACAACTCTGTAGCTCTCAGGGTCGGGTCTCTTCTTAGATCTCAAATGGGAAAGGGATTGTACTATCTCTCTCTCTTTCTCACTCTTTCTCTATCTCTCAAGAGTTTAGCTCTCACACTTTCTCGTGTGTGTTATGCTGTATGTAGAGACCTCCACCCCTCAAATGGGAGAAGGATTGTACTCTGTCTCTCTCTCTTTCTTACTCTTTCTGTATCTCTCAAGAGTATAACTCTCACACTTTCTCCTATGTATTATATTGTATGTAGAGACCTCCACCCCTCCCTTTTTTATAATGAGAGAAAATACCCCTCTCACTCATGTGGGAGTAATCTCCACATGAAAGGGCACCCTTATGGTGAATGGTGCATACTATTCATGGGAGGATAAACTCCTCATGAAGAGATGAAAACTCTCCCCACCTCCCTTCATGTAGTAACGTAAGTCAAACATGACGTGTGGTCCACTTGGATGTACCCTCACACTAGGGATGCAATTTCATGTCTGCAACTTTGAAATTACTTTGATGCAAGGTTTGAAAATTCAGCCATCTGAATCAGAATCATTCGATCTAGATCGGATTTGGCACTAGACGAACAAGATCTTTCAATATATATCGAAAATCAACCCATGCCCCCAAGTTTGCCATTCTACTGTAGTGAATTAGTGGTTTGCTACAGTAGAATAACCGATTCGAAACGCACTTCCAATAATATGCAATAGGTCACGAGTTTTCCCATTTTTTAGCCTTTTTAATGCTTTTTTCTATCATATTTTGGTTTTGTTAGGATCAAAATCATTGTAATATGGCTATAAAACTATGTCTTTGCGAATCAAACATTCATCACAAAAAATTTCAATCAATTTTTCGTGCCATTTTTCACGGTTTCATCTTTTCGATTTGGTCTTCAATATCATATCATTTTTGCTGCAATTTGGTGTGTTTGAAAGAGAATCAAATTTCTTACAATGCATGTATATTAATTTGTTCGACTATTAGAATGTTGTGGGTCGATTTTTTCTCTAAACGTTGCTGCTAGCAACATGACTCTAATCCAAAATTGCACATCTCGATCCATTTATAGCTTGTTTTTGACCAAATTGAGATGTGATTTTTTATCACTAAGGTTTCATCTCTCAAATAAATTACGTAAATTTATTTATAATTTAATAATTTTTTTCTATGAATTTTTTCTTGCTTGCATGTGATGAAATTTTATAGGGTTTCTAAAAAAGCCACCATTTTTTCAATTTGATCTTTAAAACTATATCATTTTTGCTGCAATTTGGTGCGTTTGAAAGATAATTGAAGCCTTTACAATGTATGTGTATTGATTGGTGCGATTATCAGAAGATTGTTGATCGATTTTTGCTCAAAATGGTTCTCGATTTTAGGGACTTTTGAGAAATCAATTTTTTTTAAAAAAATAATTATTTTGCTTAATAAAATTAGGTCATTCAATGAATATGAGCTCTTGATGCACATGGTGTGGGAAAAAGTATTTTTTTTTCTATTTTTTAATTATCTTCAATTTTATCTCAACTTTATAAATTTCAGGGGGAAAATGTTGGTTTTTAAATTTTATTCTTTTTCTTTTAATGTTACATTTTTTTTTAATATTGTTCTATTTTAATCTTTTTTTTAATTATTATTTTTTATAACATTTAGACTTGAATGCATGTGTAGTTTTTGCCTGTTATTTTCATTTCTTTTAAATAATTCAGCATGTTCTTTTTCTTTTTTTTTGTTTCATGATGAATGCGATGGTCTGTTTATATTTGATCTTTCTATATTTTTTTCTATTTAACTTTAGTTCAATTTTTCTCCTATTTTTCTAATAGAATATCTCTTTGATGGGTGATTCAGATGAAAATAAAAAATTCTAGAATAATGCAAATAAGACATTTGGATTACTAGATAATATTTGGCCATTGTTCTGATTAAAAAAGCAAAAGAATTCCCTTGTCCATAATCTGTTCTCAATCCTTGATACAATTTTTGTTTTTTTTCCTTTTTTTTTTTTATGTGCATGATAGTTCTATAAATTAGCTCTCTATTACAAATAAGATGGATTCAATTATAAATTAGCTCTCTATTACTAATCTTTTGTTATTTAATTATGAATTTAATTATGAAATCCACTTTATTAATTACTTTGGAAATTATAAGAACATCTTCAAATGTTCGCCTATTTCTTCCAATGGGTATAAAGCAAAGGTTGTAACATCTTCAAATATATTTTGGTTGTTATATGCTCCATTTTGAGCTTTGTGTTCACACACTTCATGATTGTAAACTCTCTTTTTTTTTTAGTGATTGAATGATTAACTGACATCCTAACATGAAAACAACATCTTAGTACTCATATATTTTTACAACATAATGAAAGTATTGACAACGCTTCAATATATCGATTTAATCTTCGATATCGAACCATTTTTACTGTAATTTGGTGTGTTTGAAAGATAATTGAAGCTTTTATGTAATATGTGTGTTGACTTATTTTGAAATTTTTTTTATTGTTCTAAAGGATATTTATTTTTTATGCAAGTTATTCTTTTTTCTTTAAATTGGAAAACACGGTAGTATTTTTTATTATCTTTTTTCTATAAGATTTTTTATGCACTTTTGTTGTGATGAATTTTTTTAATTTCATAAAGTATATTAGATCATTTTTTTTTAATGAACTTCATTTGCTTAGATGCATTAATGTGCAAGCGTGTACTCCATTTTAGGAGAGACAATAAGCATATTTGTATATTGTAGACAATATATTTCCTTACATTAGTAGCGTGTTTTTTCTAAAATTCCTATTAGTTGCAAGCTTTATTATAAGGGGGCACATCAATATTATTGTCGAAAATTGAGTATGATTTTATGACCATTTGTATACTCAATAGTTATTAATTTATCCAAATCTAAGGGTGACCTTTCATGGCATCATAGGGTCAGAGTTGATCCAAACACGAAAGATATAATCGTTTATAATTATTTTCAAACAGTCACAACTCATGGAATAAAGCGGTTCAAGTAGTGTTTGGTAGAGATTAGGGGAAAGGTCACTATGTGCAATATTGTACATGCTAATGTTAGGAAACAGATGACGGCTCTCCTTAAAGTTTATAAAGCTAAGAAGATAGCAAAAGAGAAGATTGATGAGGAGATCGTCAGCCTATATTTGTCATCAAGTGGGGTGGATCTAGACTAGTAATTCTACCATGACACAAAGCTTGCAATAAGAGCCAACTTGAAAGTACACTGGCAGGAGAGCGGGATGGCTACTCATAGTGGTTACGGAATAGGCATGTATGGAGGGCCCAACCCAAACATGTATGGAGGGCTTGACGTAAGCATGTATGAATGGCTCGGCCCAAGCATGTATGGAGGCCTCAGCCTGAGCATGTATATTGGGCCCACCCTGAATATGTATGGCAGGCTCGCCCCAAGTATGTATGGAGGGCCCAGCAGACGGGCACCTGATGCCAATTCAACTGCTATAGAGGGGTAGTCTAGGCAACTTCATCCCACACTTCAAAAGTAGAGGAGAGTACTCCTAGCTTGTCTAGTATGAGAGGAGCATCTAGTAGATCGGTGTGGCTAATGGTTGAGGGTTGTATTGATCCATTCGCCTTAAAGCCTAAATCGCAACAGATGACCTTCAAAGGCATGATCAAAGGTACAAAAAATTTAATGGCAAGACACATAGGGAAATGGTGGCATGATCAAATGATCGCCTTCAATGTAGCCAACAGCCCATATTATGCCTCTATGATAGCTGAAATTCAGAAAGCAAGGTTTAGGGTAAAGCCACCTAAACATACGAGCTTAGTGGGGCAATTTTGGATGTACAGGCAGACGATACTTAGAAATGGATTGGGGAACTTAAAGAGAGTTAGCCGAGAATGGGTGTCACCATCATGAATGACAGTTAGTGGGACAAAGACAATCAGAAAGGCTACCTAAACTTTTCTGTTTATTGTCTACGTGGTATGATTTTCTTGTCCAATAGAGTGGTCACTGCAGTGAAAAAGGAAGCAAAATCCATTGCATGATTATTGGATTGCAAAATCCATTGCATAATTATTGGATTAGATAGTCAAGGAGGTCGGAGAGAAGCATGTGGTCCAAGTTGTTATAGAAAATGTCAGGACTTGTGTTTCAACAGGGTCAAAGTTGATAGAAAAAAAGGAACATTTGATTTGGATTCCATGTGTTGCCCATTGTATTGATCTCATATTGGAAAAGATTGACGGGCTCAAAAATGTGAAAGACACTCACATCGGCAAGGCTGATCATATAACTTATCTGTAACCACTCCATGATCATTTTATTTGATGAGACTAAATACTGACAAGGAGTTAATTAGACCCGCTATTACCTGCTTCACGACAAACCACTTGGCTATGAACTCTATTGTACATTTGAAAGTTGCATTAAAGAAGATGTTCGTTAATGAGGAGTGGACAAAGGAAAAACTTGTAAAGTGCTCCGTGAGGGAAGAAATGTTGAGGACATGATCTCCAATACAAGATTCTGGTTTAGGTGTACCCACATCGATTTCACAAGCACTCACTTAGTCACACTATTTAAGAATGATTGATGGTGACAAGAAATCCACCATGGGGATCCTCTATGAACGGATAGGGAGGCGAAGAGATCTATTGAGGAGTAGTGCAGTTTTTCTTCTACATTGATAGATATTATAGACATAAGGTGGATAAATCAACTAGGCCACTAGATCTACTATGCAGATAAAATGTCTATTTATATGCTTAAAAAAATTAGTTAAAATATTTTATCAATGTCAATTTAAATGGTTTCTTCATCTTTGTATTGTATAGGTTTCTACTTCAACCCCAATTATTTCTACTCGGTACCTATCGTTCCTAATAAGGATTTGGAAGGGGTGAAATATATTATTGAGATGTTCGAGAGGAACCGTTGACATCAATTAGCGGCACTGAGTGAAGTAGCATTTAACAGTTGTTGTAGCCTAGTAAAATTCCATTGACTTATGCACTTGACACATAATTAAAGTACTAAGGAATAATATCTTTCGTAGATGTCTATGTGTATGGAAGTGGAATGCTCATTTGCAACAAGACTTGTCACGACTTCTCAAAGTATGATGGATCCGAGTAATCTAGTATGTCATTATGTCTTCTTTTATATAATTTTCCTTATGGAATATTTCACCTCTTTCTTACAACGTACTTTACATCTCATTTTAGCTGAATGGTGGGAATGTCATGATGGAGACACACCTCACTTAAAAATGACGGTAATTAAAGTGTTATCCCAAACATGTTTCGCTACTAGTTATGAGCAGAATTGGAGTACCTTCTAGTGGATACACACTCCTAGACGAAATTGGCCGACTTCCAAGAGGCTTTATAAGCTTGTTTTCGTTCATTACAATTCGAAGCTCTGATAACGATATCTAGATAGGAACATTGATGATTACAACTCGATCGAATTAGATGCGATATTTATCACAAATATAGCCAATCAGTGGTTGGTGGATGCAGAGCTCCAGCATTCTTCAAGGTAATCGGTGAGGAATGTGAAGAAGATGTTCATGAGCAAGGAGGAGGAGGGGGAGCAGAAGTGGGCTCCCCACCGACAATTGAGCAAGTTATTGAAGATGTAGACGGTGCTATACCTGTTGAAGGAAAGCGGGAAGTGGGTATGGGAGGAAATGAGAGATATTATTATTCTAAAGCAACCGTATCCCAACCAGAATATATGCAGTCCGAGATCCAGCAGCAAGAGGGAAGGCGCAATCAAGAGTATGGAGGTGAGCAAGAGAGTGGGGGCCATCACAAGGGATGGACAAGCCTTGGGAACTTCGAACAAGGAGAGCAGCAGTTCCCCAACCGTGGGGGACATGGGTATAGTTAGGTCGGCACCAAGCTCAATAAATTGTCAAGAGAATTCAATGAGATGCATCAACATGTTGAAGAGGAAGAACAACAATGCCTTTCATTTTGGTATTAAATTATATTTTAGTTGATGTATACTCCATTTTGGATTTTGTATTTATATCATTAATTATTATAAGTTGTTTTTTTTCAATGATATGGATAAATGATTAATAGAAATTCAGACAAAAAAACATCTAAGTATTCACGTATTTTTAAAAAATAATAAAAGTACATAATGCATCACTCCCAATTTTTTTTAGAAACAAAAAAAAAATAAAACTATTTTTACAGATTTTTAAATTTTTTTTGAGCAAAATTTTTCGATCTGCCCAATTCTTCGATCTGAATTGTTTTGATACGGCACGGGTTTGGGGTGGACGATCCAAGTCAATCCGTTTTTTATAACCTTGCTTCGATGAAAGGCATCATAAATCCCATAAAAAAAAAAAAACTCAAGCAAAAGATTAGAGGATATAACTCAAAAGCTACGAGAGTGGTTCGATGATCCAAAATCAACTACGAGAATAGTAGTTCGATGATCGAAAGTCAACTACTTCAATTCTCCAGACTAAAAATCATCATTCACAATTCTTTGAGTTCCCCAACTAAAATCCATAAGCAAAAGTTAATGGGGAGAGAGAGAGACAACAACTACTTGAATTCTCCAGAATAAAAACATCAGACAATTCATTAATTTCCCAAACTAAAATTCATAAGCCAAAGTTGAGAGATAGAGAGAAGCCATGAGTGATTAAAATTAAAGCAAAAGATGTACCTTCTCCACACCCCAGTTTGGGTGCTCTGTATGGTGTTTGGGTCCTCAGAAAATCTAACAAAGTCGTACAAGGGTCTACATTTGAGAGCTCTTTCTTCTCCCCATTCACTGCAAATACCAACTTCTGCTTCATTTTTCTTCTTCTTCTTCTCTCTCCTGAAAATATGATAGCTAAATTACATATCCTCAGAAACCTCCCTCTGTCTCTCTCTCTCTTAAATTCAGATATCTTCTGGTCAACTAATGATATCTTGTATTTAAAAGGAAAAACTGTGTTCCATTGAAGATGGCAAGCCTCCCAGGCGGCTAGCTTGGAAGAGGTCAGTATACTACTATAAAACTCTTCATTTAATAGTATTTTTGTGTCTCTCTCTACTAAATTCAATGGCTGACTTGTTTGATTTGGGTAAAGTTGTCCGCATTTGGTGTAAGTAACACTACGCCAATTTTGTTTTTAAAACTCATCTTTCTCTCTCTAAAAAGATTCCACTTTCCACCAATCAACCAACTTTCTCTCTCTAAAGAGATTCCAAAAGTCGTTCGCTCGTGGTTTTTTATTTTGTAAAATTATTGAATTGAGCAAGGATTCAAACGGTACGGTTGTATTATAGTATAATGCAACGACACTTGTAAAAAATCATGTTTGTGGTATTTATATAATTTTAAATTTTACACATATACTCTCTTCATCTCAATAATCAATCCAAAAAAAAAAACAAAAAATTCGATTTTGGCTCTAGATATGGTCAAAATGAGTCACCTCCAAAAACAAATGTAGACCATTCATTTTGTGAATTTCAAGATCTTAGCGGTTATAAACTCAAAATTTACTTTTTTCTTTCTTAACATTGTTCATCTAATGATAATAAAGCCATCCAAAAAAATTAGAAATAAAAAATTCCTTCTAAAGCCTAGATTTAAGTATCTCACCAAAATGAACGGCCTATGTTAATTGGGCTAAAAAAATACTTTTTAAGTTGTGTTTTCAATTTTTTCTTTTTTTTTTTATTGTTCATTAGAATGAAAATAGTGCATTTTTCAAAATTTGGATCAAACAAATGACCATAAGATGGTTTTCTAAGATTGTTGCATCATATTACTATACAACGGTTGAATGAAATGATTGCCCTAGCGAATTACTGACTCCCAATTATTATTATTATTTTTAGAAAATGACTATATATATTCTTTTAGTGTTATTTTAATCATATTGTTAATGATTTTGTTGTCATGTCTTCCAAAATATTTTCTTACTAGAATTATTATTTTTAGTTTTTAAAATTTACTTATTTTTCATATTCATGGTCTCTGTGTTAGAGATTAAATTGTCTTTAAAAATTAAGTCCAAAAATCCATCTCAAAAATAGATTTATTAATAAGTCCACATTTCTACATATGCAAGCTTGGCCGTATAGAAACCGGGTCCTTACGATAAGAAAAATTGTATCATGCGAGCTGGACTGCATGACTACATATGCGGTCCAAAAAGTGTAAAGCATTCATCTTAAATATGGATGCAAGTAGGTGTTCCATCTAAAAACAATATAAATTAACGGTCCAAATGTTTTCTTAATAAAATTATTATTTTTAGTTTTTAAAATTTACTTATTTTTCATATTCATGATCTTCATGTTAGAGATTACATGTATTTAAAAATTAAGTCCAAAAATCCATCTCAAAAATAGATTTATTAATAAGCCCGCATTTCTACATATGTGGGCTTGGCCGCATAGAAACTAGGTCCTTATGATAATACTTTGCAATTTTTTAAAAGAAAATTGTTTCATGCAAGCTGGACTACATTTCTACATTATACGATCATAAGGTATAAAGCAGTTCCGGTTTTGGCAAGTTTTGGTGGTCACCCAATAATTTAAACATTAAATAGAATACTACTGCAATTTCCTATCAGATCCATTAGAGTGGCTTATTGGTTAGTTTTAACCGACAGATTTTATATGAATCTACTTAAGTAGTAAAAATAAAGTTTTATAACATAATGTTTTCTTTATTTTCTTTTAAGAAATTTTTTTTTTTTTAAAAAAGATCATTTTCTTAAAAAAAAAGATTATTTTCTTTAAAAAGATTATTATCATCTTCTTCTTCTCTCTCCTGAGAGAATGATATTAGCTGACTTATATATCCTTAGAAATCTCTCTCTCTCCCTGTCTTTCTCTCTCTCCCTGAAGATTTCGAGGTTCCAACTGCTATAAAATACTTCTTTTTTAGTATTTTAGTGTTTATCTCTCCAACATTACTTCTTTTTATAGTATTTTAGTGCTTATCTCTCTAACATCTGTTGGGTGACAGGTTGAATATGAAAAATTTCTTTGCATGTGGCATGTGTGGCCAGGGCCATACATGCATTATTCTCGTTATTTGGTGTAAAGACCGTCAAATTTGTTTTTTAAATCAATTTTCTCTCTCTATAGAGATTCGACTGATATTAAGGGTCCGTTTGGTTCTCTCGAAATGAGACTCCTGGAGTTACATATCCCTCTGTAATACGGAAACACATGTCACCAGCATGTGTCACGTTGTTTGTATACCTCGTGTGTCGTCTAGCAGCCATAGAGGAAATTTGTTTCATGCGGGCGGGACAGCATTTCTACAATATGCGGTCCAAATGTATAAAATATTAATCTTAAATATGGATGTAAAAAGTTGGTCCGTTCATCTAAAAACAATTATATCTAACGGTCTAAATGTTTTTTTAATATAATTGTTATTTGTAATTTTCAAAAATAAAAAAATCATATTCATCATCCTTTAAAAAAAAAAAGATCAAATTATATTTAAAATATATATTTAATGCCAAACCCGTATTTCTAGAATATGCAGGCTGACTGCATAGACTCAACAACACCATAAGAGTATCCTTGCTGAGAAGTTTAACATATATTAGGTGATAACAAATAAGTGAACTTTACTGAACCATTTAGATCAAACCCAACACACTTGGGCACCATTCCGTTAGGTACTTTTAATCTCCCAAATGTTAGAATTTATGTTAGAATTTGTGGGAACATAGAAGGAAAATAAAATATTTACATGGTTCAAGCCGAACCCTTACTTCCAAACCGGTTATATCTTCATTATATTGGATGAATCTTTATATCAAAAAATACGTTTATATATAGAGGAAAATCACACAATTAGAATAGATAATTATAATATGATAACTTGATGAAGTAACTTGGTCTCTATCTTCTAAATATCTAACTTTATCAAGAGATATATACATATTCATCTGTAATGATGTATATCAATATGAACCCAAGATATCTATATCTCAATACTCCTACTCAAATTCAAGATGATTTGATACAAAGCACCTCGAGTTTGAACAATACTAAGTTACCAAAAAAAATCACATGTTACCAGGGTCTTCCTATAAACAACCTTTCTTGAGCTCTCTACTTTTTTCTAGAGACTTTTTGTCTCTAGGGTCTTCCAAGAAACAACATTTATTGGGCTCTCTACTTTCTTATCTGAAGATCTCTCTCTTTAGAGGCTTCTCTCTCTTTAGAAGCTTCTCTTTTTTCTAGAGGCTTTTTCTCTCTAAAAGAAAATGATTTTTCTTTTTCTCTTTTCGTAACATCCGAGATCGAGTAACGAAAAACTCGACGGTTATCACACAGGATGGAGTAACGAAAAACTCCATCTTCAAACAAGATCAAGAAACGAAAAACTTGATCATCAACAAAAATCGAGAAATTCGATCATCTTTATCTCTTCATCTGGAGCCGGAACTCTTGATCATCGACTTCGATCGAGAAATTCGATCATCTTCATCTCTTCATCTGGAGACTAGAACTCTGAAATCAATATGACCATAACATCCCTTTGCATAGTAGTTGGACTAAGCCAGAATCTGGATTTTCTTTAGCGGTTATATTAGAGATGCTAACTTCATCTCTACTCATCTCATCTCCATCTTCATCTCATCTCCAACTCTCCTATACGCTCTCCCTCAAGTTGGGTGTGGCTGCGAAGAAATACCCCACTTGCAAAATACACTTTGTTTTTTTCTTTTTCTCTTTTGAGTACAATCATATAAAAAAAATACCAATGAAATTGGGCTTCTAGACAATAGCCCACATCTTTAAAAAATACCACCCATTTTTATTTTTACTTTTTTTTTTTTCTTCTCTAGTTTTTCAAAATTTTTTTTTTTTTCTTTTTAAGTATAAACTCCCGAATCAATCTCTCTCTCTCTCTCTCTCTCTCTCTTTGTCTCTCTAAAAACCACCACAAACGAAAACGGATAAGCTCATGAGTCATGACATAAAGAATGAATCTCTCTCTTCATAGTTTCGATAATTCGATCATCTTAGGTCTCTCTCTACATAGTTTCGATCCTCTTATTCAAACCCTCACATCTCACGCTAGCGACGCGCTGACTATTCGATGCCTCACGACAAAATCGGTGCCTCACGATCCAATAATAGTTTCCTTCTCAAATCCTTTTGAGAGACCTATTTCAAGAGAAATTGTGTCCTCCAAATTGAAAAAACCAGGGGAAATCCAAAGCTACTCCTGTGGCCGCATCGTCATGACCCACGACTAATGAAAAGAGTAATATTTGTAAATATCTTTTCCTGCTTCAAAATCATCATGTTGCCATTGATAAGGCAAGATCCACAATAGTATTTGTGTTACAAGCGAAAGAACAAGCCATATGCTTCCTAAGAAAATCAATCCGTTCAAAGCGACACACTTGCCAGTCTTGGCCACCAAAGTACTTGACCTACGAAAGAAGAGGAGCCGGTGAAAGCAACAGGCCTCTTTGAAACCAACGAGCCACAGCATCGCAGTCTGCTTCAATTGCTCCACAGTTGTTGCGGTTGTTTCCTCTTCCCTTGCTCTGCATGACCGCTTACTTTTTAACCTTGCTCTGCATGACCGCTTACTTTTTAACCTTGCTCTGATACCATGTTAGAATTTGTGGAAATATAGAAGGGAGAGAGAATATTTACGTGGTTCAGGCCGAACCTTTACTTCCACGGATCCAAAACCCTAACTGGCTACATCTTTACTATTATGTAGAATAGGTTCTTTAAGAACTAACAGATTTGGTGGCACTGAAATTCGATACACCATAAGCAAAAAAGACCCAAAACATGAGAAATGAAAGTATGGCCAGGCATATTTCAACAAATAGGTGACCAATTATCCAGATTTTGATAAATTAAAGAAAATCTTTGCACATAAGGCACGACTCTTAACTCCAGCTGGGATCTGGAGCTCATTATAATTGATACCTCTGTTCCCAAAGCTTCCATGCCTAAGCCTAACTGCTTCCTTTCACACCCAATATATTATGGAGAACAGAGAATCCAGCGATCGACTAATTTCATTATAGGCCCCAGGCTCTTGGGCAACAGATTTAGAGCATAAAAGAACAAGGGACCAAGATAGTATTATTTAGCTTGTTCAAACTCAAGACGAACTCCATTAAAGAGCTCTATAATCAATTTAAGCCAGTCCGAAGGCAGATGTTGAGAATAGTCTCGGATTGGAATATAGGTATGGGGATATGGACATGAAATAAAAGCTACAACACATGAACCCCATTTAGAATTTAGCTCCTATAGTAAAAGTACCATATATTTTTCTCCGATGGAGATGAAGTTATTGTACATCCAAATTGATTCGGAAAGCTTTTAACTGTTACTATCTTCTCAAAGTTTGCTCCTTAGGCATACTTTCATGTTAAAAACAGCAAACGATAGAGAAAATCTGAACCAAATTAGTCACTTACAGTACCACATAAGATTCACATTTTCAAATCCAATCTCAGAGTAGTAAGCCATCAGTTCTAGCCAAGATGGATGCTTTGCTTCTTTCTTTTATTACTGATAATAATCATTATTTACAGGGAGAATCCTCCAAAGCTAAATATTGTTTGTTCTTCCCCACCATCAACTCCTTTGTTGTCATTCGACAACAAAACAACAGAGAGAGGTGCAGGGGAGCTGCTAACTATGGGTTTCAATCGGGCCTTTGAAGCCAGTGTCCTATAGGACCACTAGGCCCTACTCTTAACATTTTACGCATTCGCAACTATTTGAACTCATGACCACCTGTCTTATTATGGGTATTTTTAAATTAAATAAAATAATATGGATAACATGTTAAATAGTTCCTACTATATTGTTATTTTGATTAATTTCCCGATGAATAAAGATGACCGGAAAGGGCTCCAAGATTCCCTGAACATTATTTTGTTCCCGAGGGAGTCTATAATCCTTTTCTAAGAACAAAAAACCAAAAACAAATTCTCCACAAAGTTACCTTTCTATTTTCTATCTCAGTCACTTTATGTTCTCAATTTCAAAGTTAGGAAGGTCTATGATTATGTTAGATCATGGTGTACCATGAACTGGGAGAACAACCACCACCAATTGCAAGATAGACGGTGGAGATAAGTAGTTCTAGGTAAACCTTCCTCATGGAAACTGCAATTCATCTCCAGGGTTTGGCATTGAAAATAAATGGTGGATGCACACACACACATAGGATGTGTATAACGGACATCATACATATGTGTGTGTATAACGGACATCATACCATGCTTGGCCTTGGATGGTGTAGGGTGTCAACGGGTCAGGTCAAGTCCAGGTCCAGCCCAAAAACTTTTATGGAATCCAAGCCCGATTGGATCCGATCCAAAATAAAAAGTACATATATTTAAATATCCTATTAAAACTAAAAATATATAGTTATATTTATTTAAATATTATATTAAAATATTATAGAGTAAATATTATTTAAATATTAATACTATTTTGGTTGAGTCCGGGCTGGATCTACATAAACACATACCCCAATAGTATTTGTGTCCAAATACCAATCTGCCAGGTCCAATTTTTAGGCCCATACCCAGTCCTGGGTCGGGGTCTGGTTGCCCGATCCCAGGTCCATTGCCACGCCTAGGATGGTGTCCTTTTGGCCATTGGTGCATGGAGTACCATGCATGTACTTAAAAATGATAACTTGCAGCACCAATTTGGAGGGCCAGGAAAGAGAGCCCAACTATCAATTTCCAATTTTTGTTTTGGTCCGACACGATTCGCAATGTACCGGGACTCAGGCTAAATTACTCGGCATGTACCCCCGAGTTGTGTGTACAATTAAAGGCACTTAAAAATTTTCAAAAAATAAAAATATAAAAGATGATATATATTTTATTGCAAGAGATCACTTACGAATAAAATTGGGAGTTATTTACATACGGATCTTAAATAAGTTAAAAAACTATGAGTTGCTTCTTTTATACTTGAAAATTACAATCAATGTTGGTCAACGCGACTTGTTTTCGACTTGTTTTTGACAAAATTACCCTTCAATCCGAGGATGCTATTTTTGGGCCGCCATTTTTTTTTTTTTTTTTACAAAACCTAAGTTGCGATCCAAAGATGGCATTCTCGAACTGCAACTTAAGTTTTGAAAGGAAAAAAAAAATCTGTCCGAGAATACCATCTTTGGACAGCAACTTAAGTTTTGAAAAAAAAAAAAAAAAAAATTTGATCCAAAGATGGCATCCTCAGACTTCAACTTAAATTTAAAAAAAAAACAAAAAAACAAAACGGTTGGGTATAAAGGGAGCAACTTCTATATTCCTAACTTATTTAAGGTCCATACGTGAATAACTCTTCGGTAAACTAATAACTATCCTAAAGATGATTTCCTAGTATTTAGGGTGAGTCCTATCTCCAAATTCGCAAGCAGTGTTTTCCACTAGCTTTTAATGGGCTTTTAAAAAGGGTAACGGCTAAAGTACATTTCTATGCTTTTGCTGGTTTTTAGAATTTGGATTTGGGGTTAGGTTCAGTGAGTGATTTCCTAGGTTCAAGTATTTAGTTCAAGGTTTGGAACCTAGTATGAGTTAAATATTTTAAGTGATGGGTTCAGAAAGGGGTTGAGTCATGGTGGAGCAACCCCACACTTTAGTTATCACATTCTGGTTTTTATTCCTATTGACCTACCCTATTAATACCTTCAATAAAACAGACACTGGGTGGCATCTAATTGTTGTTTGTCCCAATAAAAATAATAATAAATAAATAAAATTGAAATCGATAAACAACTTACTCGAATCTGTCCTTAAATCATACGAGGGACCTTATGTTCCATACCAAATCATATATACCAAATCATCAGGTGACAAACAACCTTGAGAGCCCTCTGAATCGCATTCACCTCTTTTCTATCTTTCTCTTTTTTTTAGAGGAGTTAACCTCTTTTTATAGAGAATACATTTATTTAGTAACTCTCACATTCATGGTCTATAGGAGTTGAGATCCAAATGTAACTCCTACCTTAATTCCTTTAAGTGCAGCTAATTAAGATTAACAAGTTGTCACCACTGTTAATCCTATATAATGAGCTAAACATATCATTAGCTCACTAATGACTCATAATGTCATCCAAGCATTCCCACAATTTACAAGAATCCAAACACACCACTGGATTTTTCCTCCAGTGACATTGGGTTTTTCCCTCAAGTGTTATATCCTATTAAAGCTAAAAACTGGATCAATGTATATTGCATTGCCTCATGTTAACCACATAGGATTTCACATATACTTCAAAGTGGCTTTTGTATCATTATTGAAACAATTAATTTTCGAGAGAAAATGGAGATGATAGGCCACAATTCTAACAACCTCCACTTGGCTTGAAAGCCCTTTAACATCTTGTACATGACATTGTCTCATGTTTTCCACATGGGATTTTCATATGCTCAGTCAGCTTAGTCATACACCACTTTTAGATTTCCTGGCCTTTAAAGCCTTATATATGGCATTGCCTCATGCCACTTGCATATGATTTCATATGTACCCTACTAATGTGGTCATACACCACACTCAGATTTATTGGCTTCAACAACCTTGTACATGACATTGCCTCATGCTTTCCACATGGGATTTTATGTATACCTTTCCAATGTGGTCAAACACCACACTTGAATTTCTTAGCCTCAATGGTTTTATATATGACATTGCCTCATGCTACCTGCATGGGATTTCTCATATACCTTACCAAAATGGTCATAAGCCACACTTAGATTTTATGACCTTAATAACTTTGTATATGGTATTGCCTCATGCTACTTGCATGTGATTTCACATACATCCTGCCAATGTGGTCAAACACCACACTTGGATTTCTTGGCCTCAATGGTTTTATATATGGCATTGCCTCGTGCTACCTGCATGAGATTTCTCATATACTTTACCAATGTCATCATACATCACACTTAGATTTCCTGGCATCAATAACCTTGTATATGGCATGGCCTCATGCTATTTCCATGGGATTTCACATATACCCTGCCAATATGGTAAAACACCACACTTGGATTTCTTGGCCTCAATGGTTTTATATATGGCATTGTCTCATGCCTACCTACATGGGATTTATCATATACCTTACCAATATGGTCATACACCACATTTAGATTTTTTGGCCTCAATAGCCTTATATATGGCATTGCTTCATGCTACTTGCATGAGATTTTACATATACTCTATCAATGTGATCAAACCCGACACTTGGATTTCTTGATCTCAATAGTTTTGTATATGGCATTGCATCATGCTACCTGCATAAGATTTCTCATATACTTTACCAATTATTCACCAACATGTTGAATTTTATTTAAATCTATCTTTTAGCCAAGTTAAAAAGGCTTATTGCTTTCGCTTGTTTCTTAAATATGTCGTCCACAATTGGTTTTTAAGTCCAAAGCTCAGATTTTGATCATAGGTCAAAATAATAAAAACAATAATAATTTGACAAAGTTGTTGGTATTATTATATGAGAAAGGTTTCTATGCTTCTCCTATATCATAGAAGTTCTATCCTCCTCCTACCATCCGGCCGTCCAATTTTGATCAAGAGAGCCACTCACCGTTTGATCTTAGATCCGACACCTCCAAATATTTTATTTTTAATTTTTTTATACAAATTGTATGAATATAAAATTTGGTATGTGTTATCTTCTCATTGGGGCGCACCTATAAAAATATTTAAAATAATTCTTCGATAAAATATAATTATTAAAATACCCCTTGAAACTTTCTAGGACATTTTCGTCATTTTATTTTATTGAAAATATTTTTTTTATATTTTTTGCTTAGTGCGAGTTTAATAGAGG
>NW_006497600.1:861670-887235 GCF_000471905.2 Amborella trichopoda | reverse complement strand
GAGAGAGAGAGTACCATCTATAGTGAAAAAGTAACCAACTAATTCATCCTCAGTAATTTGTACTCTGCTCCTGTTCTGCACAAACAATGAATAAACAGACCATATTGTCTTGAGAAGAGATTGCGATTTGGCAAAGAGGGGCTTCTAATGGGACAAAAGAAGGCAAAACCAAGATGTAACAGAGATCGACTCTCTCACCTCTGTTCTTTTCCTTCTCCTTCCACTATGTGTATGCTTTGGAGTATCTTTTTTGCATCCATGGATATTGTCAGCCATAACTGTTTCTAGTTTTTGCTGGGAACCACTATCTGTTGCATTGGAACTCACTTGAATGCCTCCTAATGAGAGAGCAATTGCCTGTGTATGAATTCAAGTGAACTGCAAATATGACTAGGAATCATCAAAGCTCTAATTGAAAAGCTCAAAAGCAGAAAAAGGAATATCATAATCCAATAGGAGGTTTTGATACACAATACATGTAGTCAGGATAAATCATAATCTGTCGATATACAGTACAAGGTACTCCAAGGCTTGTGAGCTAAGGATATATCAATGGATCCATTAGGCTCTGAGGTATGGTACGTGGTGCACCAAAGCTAAAGCGACTATCTGTTTCTACTAATGGATGGTTGGATATTAACTCCCATAGAACCTGGGTGCAGTTTATCTCCAGCCATTCATCAGTGGAAACAGATGGTGGATGTAGCCTTGAGTACCATATACCTTGCCATTGCCCATTGCACCATGAAAGATAAACATTCCCAGGAAAAATTAACGCAATTGGAGACGGGAATTTTGGAAATGTAATTATTGTGATAGAAGTATCTATGGCAACCCACCTGCTGCAAAGCATCGTCATCATCTAAGTTACCTTGAACATCTCTTCGAGACCGTACTTTCTTTTGGGGTTTTTGAGCCTTACGAGAACTCATCTTCATTACCTGAAACATAAAAAAAATCTCTATTTCAAGGTTGTAACTAATAACAGAAACTACAGAAGGCGCAGCAGACATGCAAGAACTATTCTTATGGGTCAACTTTGCAGAAGCCCAAATATCACTTAACTCCCAAAAACCAGCTCAAATATATCTAACAGCAGCAATACAAACTTTATAAGTTTCATGATATCAAGGTGTGGAAGCCTCAGATTAGGTGAGGAAACCCTTTTACAGGTGTTTCTTAGGCAGAATACGGCAAGAAAAACCAAGTCTCAATATGAAGTGAAGAAAACGCGGTCAACCCAGTCATATGCCATAACAAGATCAGCAACGAAAAAGATACTCATCCATCTCCCAGACAACCAAAGGCTCCATGATCCACCATAACCCCAAACAAGGCCCATCCATCCTTCATATGAACCTGCTTAGAAGTGATTGATGTTAGATGCATGGATTCCTTATTTCTAATAAGTATGAAGGGCCTCTTGATAGTTTTGTATGGCTTCTGACCAGCCATTTGGCCCGACACAGATTCCCTATTTCTAATAAGTATGAAGGGCCTCTTGATAGTTTTGTATGGCTTCTGACCAGCAATTTGGCCTGGTATCCCAATGTCAAACCACACTCAAAAAGACTTAAGGGCTAAGAGAATTAGAAATGACATCAAAATTCAACAGCTCCTGTTCATGTATCCTCTCCTTAGGTGAAGCCCTGCCCCAATTCCTCGTGGTATGATTTGTCAGGCCATCTCAATCTATCTTGTGAGTTCTTAAGGACAAAAACGCTAGTCAGGTGAAATTAGTTCTACCCAGTGGTTTAAAAATCGGCGAGTCACAACGGACTCGCCCAAGTCAACACGGGAATCGGTGACCCCGTGCCGATTTTTGTATAAAACCGGGAATCGCCCGGTTCTAGAGTAGAATCACCAGTTCTGAGCAGTGAACCACCCTCATGATGTCATAAACCAGCAGTTCTCGCCAGTATGACATTACAAGATCTGTTGTGGCTGACATCACCATGCTCCGCACGTGTGAATACATCTCGCATGTGTCGTACATGTGAATACATCTCGCATGCGTCGCGCGTGTGCAAAAATCTTATGTGCACCGCACATGGTTCCCATCCCAGCATATCATTTGGAAGAGCTGATGGTTCAATTGTTTATATACTCAAGGTCTGTCTCACCTTTCTTCGATGTGGGACAATTCTCAATGCCCAATGTTGAGATGTTAAATCAATATATTGATTCATTATAACGTAATATGCTAAATGTGGTGCAGCGGGGAGTTGGTTATCACGTTGGATTTCTATACAAGAGGTCTCAGGTTTGAACCTCCATGGCATTAACTTTTTTCCTTTTTGTCAAATATCATAAAAAATAGTTTTTCTGTTGTCAAATAATGTCACAAAAAAATTATGTTTTACTTTTGTGTTTTATTTTTGTCTTAAATAATATCATAAAAAGTAATATCAAGAAAGAAAATAATGTCATAAAAAAAAATAAAGTGGAAGAAAATAATGTCATAAAAAAAGGAAAACAAACATTCTATTTTTATCTTCTAAAAAAAATATCAGGCCAATAATAATATCATCAAAAAAATAAAAGGAAAAAAAATAATATAAATGAAGAAAATAATGTCATGAAAAAAAATAAAGAGGAAGAAAATAATGTCATAAAAAAAAGAAAAAAAAAATTTATTTTAATCTTCCAAAAAAAATAAAAGGAAAATAATAATATCATCAAAAAAATAAAAGAAAAAAATTAAAATAAAAGATAATACAACAAGCATTTCTTGTCAAAAAACAATTTATCTTCTAAAAAAAATAAAATGAAGAAAATAATGTCATCAAAAAAATAAAAAGAAAAAATAAAATAAAAGATAATACAATAATTCGAGATTTTAGTGGCCATTTTTTCATCAATTTAATCCATACTTTATTGTAGTCCATGTATGATTATATATTTTATCAATGATGATTCTATGATTTTTCTTTTATGTAATGCAAATTTAATGGTTAACATAAGTTCAAACAAGGAAAGAACATCTCAATATTCGCAAATTGATGAAAAAAAATGAAATGATAATGTAGTACCCCTATTTCTTATTGGATTCCTAAAAAACAACATTTACAATGCATTTTAATAATTTTTTTGGATTTTTTTTAAGTCTTAATCCAACCGATTCGGCCGATTCTTGATCCAGATCGCCGATTCACCGATCCGGGTGGGTTTTTGAGGTGCCCAATCCGGGTCACCGATCCGTTTTTTAAACCACTGGTTCTACCAATTTACACTAAAACAGCAAAACTATGCCCTTGAAACTACCTATGGATCATCATAACCCGAGCACCATCTTGCCACCAAGTCGAGAAATCCACATGAGCAGAAACATAAAGGGTGAGGTTGGTTCTGACATTTTCAAGGATTTAAGCAAATATTAAGGTCATATGACATGGAATCCAAGATCTGAAACCAGTGAGGCTGAGGAAAGGGGAAGGCCTTAAATGGATCTGGTTGATCTGACTGAAGCATTAATCTAAGAGAATGAGTCCCCCTCAAAGAGAAAGATTAAGCATTATCCTCGATAAAATTTGAGGGAGCTGCCATCCATGCAAAGTCACAAAAATAGCTAAAAGCTTGAAATAGTCAATAATAATCAGTATGTTTGAAGGACCATAACTCCACCACATGAATTGCAATCTAAACTCTTCCAGAGACAAGCACACATTTCAGTCATTGAAGGATGACATATATTTCATGCTCTAGGTAGGCAAAGCTTCCAATACTAAAAACGACATAGGCATGCATTAAACGATGTAAAAGATGAGAAAAATGGAAAATTAGTACTGAGATAGATTGGTGCAAGAAGGAACTAAGGAATAAATTTTGAGAGCGAAAGGATTTAAGAGCAGGAGTGGCCCTAATTACAAGGTTTGTGCAACCAATAAATAACATAACAATCATAGAGAACCTCTGCAAACCCAGCCCCAATAATAGTTTTTTGGGCGGAACCCATGCATTGGTATCCACACCATCTCATTTTCTTTGTACTTCTTTTAGTTAATATAGAGTTAACATATTCAAAAAAAAAAGTCAAACAACATACAAGTATATTCAACCCAAAAATAGTGAAGGATTCTAGAAATATTGGAAAGTATGAAAGCCCATAAATATCTCAAGATAAAATAGATGATCTGTCTCAGAAAGCACAAGTCATCATCATCATCATCATGGCCTTTTCCCAATTAATTGGAGTCAGATACATGAATCCTAGTCCGTCATTCTGCTCTATTAAAGGTCATACCCTCAATGAGGCCAAAAGTCCCCATATCTTTTCGAACTCCTTTCAACCATGTCATTTTAGGCCTATCCCTTACCCTTTTCAATCCTTCCACTTGAACTAACTCACACCTTCTAATAGGTGTTGTACTGAGTGGGCACCATACATGACTAGCCCAAGTCTACTCTCTCATCTTATTTCCTATTCATGCCACTCTTAAATTTTTCTGGATGGATTCATTTCGAATTCTATCCCTTCTTAGCTTGCCACTCATCCATCTCAACATCCCAATCTCTGCTACACTTATTTTATGGGTATATTAAATTTTTTGTCCACCCAACATTCTACCCCATAGAGCAAAGCTGGTCTTATAGCTATCCTTTAGAACTTGCCGTTCAGCTTCATTAGTATGCAGCAATCACATAAAATTCCATTTGCACATATCCACTTCGCCCACCCAGCTTTAATTCTATGTACGAGATCTTCCTCAATCTCTCCATCTTCCTGGATTATCGATCCAAGATATTAAAAGTGCGATCCTTTTTGTACTTCTTGGCCATCAATCTTAACTACTTCCCCTTCTCTACTCCTATTATTACTAAACTTGCATTCCATATATTCTGTTTTAGTCCAACTAAATTAAGATCAGGAAGCACAAGTATGATTCTTAAATTAAGATCATAGGATTCGTAAATTAAGATCCCACCAACCCTCATTTCTTGCAGTAACATTCAAAACAAAAAGGGTGTCGTTTGTATAGAGCCGAGGCTCTAAATAATCAAATTAGAGCCCACCTTCAAATAGTGTCGAGAAATGTGGTTTCAATACTGAAAATTTTTGTGATAGCCTTAAAATATATTTTCATCTTTAATTATAAAATGTAAAGCTTCAAAAATTGTGTAAATCGAGCAGATCTATGAAAACTTGAAAATCTTGCAAAATTGACAATCCAAAAATGCGTTACAACATGCACTAGTTCCAAAACTTAAAATCCTTTTTTTTCTCATGTCCATGCATCTTGATGTCAAGATAATCCATTTGAGGATATTTGTGCATCAAAACAACCTTTTCTAGTGAAATTTTTGAGGTCGACTTAAATTCGATTGTTTAGAGCCTCAGCTCTAATATAAACTTTTCCAAACAAAAATATTGCAAGCTTTATAGAGAAATTGTGTGGATAAAAAACTCAACGCTCCTCGATGTTCAAACTATCATATTCCACAAGAAAATTAGTTAAGGATCCTAGATATCTAAATTAGTAGAAAACTTTGGGAAGCATGAAAGGCCATCAAAATATATCCAAATAAAAAATCCCATTAAACATTTCCAAATAAAATAGATGTCCTCCGTCTAAGGGAGCACATGCTTAGATTCCTAAACTAAGATCCTACCAACCCTCTAGCAGTAACATTCAAAACAAAAACATTTCGAACATCATAGAGAAATAAGGTGGACAACAAGCTTACTGCTCTTGACCTCAACCAGAAACTCCAAGGATGCCCCCCACCATGTTTTATTTTCAATTTTGAATCCAGGCACTCCTCATTAAGCCCATTTTTCCATGCCCCTCAAGTTAGTCTCAAAAACCGAAGCCTTATACCACATCTCACTCCATTCTGAATAAGACTCAAACTGCTAACTTCTAAGGAATTAAGCCCCAAAATAAGAACTACATGCTATTATTAACTATGACCCTAATCTAACTAAACAACAAGCTCTTGACATCATATCCTAATTGGCCATGCCTCAGACCCTAGTCCCTAATAAATGTCACAAAGCTAGGATATAAAGAAAAGTCATCCCCACCCCTTAAATTCAACCACTCTGAACACATTAGACATACCCTAATGCCAAGACCCAAACATGGTCACCCATGATTCTACTCAATAACAAATGATAGAGAAGGGTGGAGAATTCACCAACAATAGAAGTAAATGGCCAGACAACATATTCGCTGTTCTACAATCTCTTTCTCTCACACCATTAACAATACCCAAAGCAAATAAATAATAAAAACTGAAACCAGTAAAATGTTTTCACCATTGGATGAGCAACCAGTCATGGTCTTCAATGGTTACCCACATCTTTATCTTAAACTTTCTTTAATATCAGATACCCCTGATTGAGAAATAACAAAATAATTGATCACTCCTCACAAATTTCAATGAATCCCACATCAAAAATCAATTGAACTTCAAAATTGAACACCAAAACCTCATCCGTATTTATCCAAACCCCATAAAAAAAGGTCACCATACAACAATATAAAATAAAGGCCTTAAAACATCCTTTCCATTGTGGATAACCCAAAAAAATAAGCCCAAATAATAAGAAATTAAACCCAATAAATACTCATTCGTAATAAATTAGCAAAAAATAAGAGAAATGCAAAATAAAACACTGAATACATTTGCTGATTAAAAAACTTACACAGTTATCTTCATCAAAATCATGGTCATCATCGTCGTCATCATCATCATCATCATCAGTAGAATTCTCAGAGGGAATGTAGTCATCGTCCTTATGACTCGTTTTGATGGGGGCCCTCTTTTTAACATTTTTCTTGGGCTGGGTTTTAGAGAGAGAAGAAGCAAGGTTTTTCAGGCCTAGAGACTCCAACCTGGCTCTGTTCTCCTGTATTCTGATGAGCCTCTGCTTCTCGTACTCTGTAATCACTTCTTCTCCATCGCTACCTACTTCTTTAGAAGCCATGACTCTCTCTTTCTAAACTCTGGTATTCCAGTGCTATCTATTCATTTCCCTTTCTTGATTAAGATTTTTGGAAAATTACGTCCGTACTATATTCAAATCTGAGCATGTCTATTAGGGAAAAGTTAATATATAAGGTCGCAAGTAGAATCACAGATGCATTTCAAAAAAACTATCGGAAAGGCGGTTATAATGTTGGAAAAGATCTTCTAGACATCAGATGTATGAATATTAAAAAAAAATAAAAATTCAATCCCAAAGCAACACATTATTTAGACCGTGAATTTTTAAGACAATACATTATCTAGACCGTCTATTTTTTAAATTTTCATATATTTATACATCTACTTGATTTTTATTATTTTTGGAGATTAAATTTTTCTAATTAGATATGAAAATAGTTTTTAAGATAATCTTAAAAAAAATTACAATAAAATTACATGATAAAATTTGAAGGTACGCATTATTTAAGATTGCAATGTTATAGAAACTGCACCCTTGCTATTATGCTCCCCAAAAAATTTGTTTAAAGAATATTTTAATAGTCTAAAAATTTGGGGACCACGTAAAAATAAGGGAAAATTTGCAGGAAACAGTTTTTATAAGGATGCAACTTTATAATGTAGAACTACGGATACACCTCAAAAATCCATTGGAAAAAAATAGTTCTAATGTTGAAAAACCCTTTGATTAATCATCTCGACATCGAGATGTATGACCATAAAAAATAAAACGATTTTAACTCTAAAAAATAGTGCATGTTACAACATATTATCTACACCGTCCATTTTCAAGATTTTCATTTGTTTAGAGATCTACTTGATTTTAACCATTTTTAAAATTTAAAATTTCATAATTAGATATAAAAATAGATTTTGAGATAATCTTAAAAACATTTTACATCAAAATTATATACCATGATAAAATTTGAAGTTGCACCTTACCTCTACAGCTACAGATGCATCCGTATGCCAACTGCACCCTTACAAAAAATAAACTCTGTACTTTCTTAAACCTTATTCCTACTTTTTTTTTTCTTCAATTTTTGGGTTGTTGTGACCCAAAATAGTCGTCACGATAGACTCAATACCATGATGGTTATGGCCTTTTGGGGTATGATGGCACTTAAACTCCTATGATGGTTTTTAAGAGGATCACGGTACTTAGACTAATACCATCTTTTTTTCTAGTTTCCTACACAAATTTTATGGAACAAGCACATAGCACGTATAGCCAACTACTTTAAAATAACTTACAGTGGTTTTGATCTTCAAGAGTCTCTCGTATGGTGTGATGAATCCCAATTTTGGTTGAGATAGCCGATTAATGATGTGGGTCATTGTCTTCATACACTCACCCCAAAATCTGCCAAGCACATTTTTAGCATGCAACATACTTTTGCATGTTTCAGCATGATGCCGATTCTTTCGTTTGGCTACTCCATTCTACTGTGGGTGTGGGGACAGGTTAGCTGGCGTCGAATGCCATCCTTTCTTAGGTTGGCTGAGAAGATGTGTACTCTCCTCCATTGTCAGTGCATAGACACCGAATCTTCTGGCCAATCTCCCCTAGGACTTTTGTTCGGAATTCCTTGAACTTTTCAACGACCTTTGACTTTTTCCTTCATTAGGTGTACCCACATGCACCTTAAATGGTCATTGATGAAAGTAAGCGTATACCTCATGCCTCTAACCGAGTGTTACTTTATTGGGCCAAATACATTTAAGTGAATAATCTCCAACGGCCTTTTAGATTAGTAGTTTGATTCAGTGTATGGCTGTTGATGAGCCTTGCCAAATTGGCAACCCATACACACATCATATGTTTGGACTTTAGTAGAGGAAGTCCCCTTACTATTGATCGATCCATCATAAACTTTAACCAGTTGAAGCTCATGTGCCCTAGACGAGCATGTCAGAGATCAGCAGTTTCACTTCTTCAAGCCTTTTGTAGATAAGATGACTCTACTGACACTACGTAGATAGAGTCTAATCATTGGCCCTCCATAATCAGCTGGTCTGGAAACTTCAGGCTTCAATGTACTTTGACATCATTTGAGCCAAACACAATGAAGTTGCCAGTTGTTGTTAGTTGTGATACTGTAACAATCCTAAACTTCAAAAAAAAAAACTTTTTACTTTTGATGGTCCATACAAATAATTTGGTCCTTAGGGACCATCAATTTTTTTGCTCTTTTTACCACCTTCTAAACACCAGAGGTGGGTTAATAATATATTATAATAATACATTTTTTGTGTTTAAAAAGAGGAGAATGAGTTGGATTATCTCTCTGCAAAAACACTCTCTCTTACGCCCCTCCCTCTCAGTAACCTTGAGCCTGTGAATTAAAGAACGTAGTGAACTCCTTCTCTCTAGCCGAATTTTAACGAAAGTTCCCTCTCAAATATTATAGGTAAATGATCTCATTATCCTGAAAAAATAATATGTTCACCATTTTTATACAGTAAATTTATGCGCATATGGTATCATTTTTTTTCTGTTAAAATTATTATTTTTGTTTATTAGAAATTTAGACATTGTAAATTATTAAAAATAAAATTTCTTCCTATTATTATGGCTTTTAGACACTGTGAAATTTATGTGTAAGTGATGTCATTTCTGGTAAAATCATTATGTGAAAAAATTGATATTTCTACAATTAATTATAATACTGCCAATATTGTGAGATTTACGCATTTTTGCATTTAATTGTATTTTTGTTTGTCTATGAACTTTAGATACTATAAGTTTTACCTATTCTTGTAAAATTATTAAGTATAAAATTACATTCCATAAAATTGTGATATTTATGTGTTTAACCTTGGATTTCTATAAAAGCTCTTAAATTGATAATCGACTGCCTATTGGATTCCATTTCAAATATACATGTTCGATCTGCTACCTTTCTGCAATTTTTATCCAAATTGTTTGATTGGATACTTACAAATATTTCAATGAAAGTAATTGTTTAAATTGCTTCAAGTGAATTCCTGTTAATGAATTCAATGATACTTTGAATATACGATGTTGATGCTTTCTGATGTTACAGAGTTTCTGAGATAATTTAAGTATGTGTGGACCTATCCGAGACACCGATAGGGCCGCTGGTGAGGTACGTTTGGACCTACAGGGATTGTTTGGACCTATCCGGTTATGCCGCTAGGGACTATTTGGACTCATCAGGACGTCGGTGAGGTATGTTTGGACCTGCATGGATTGTTTGGACCTATCTGGTTACGTCGGTAGGGACTATTTGGACTCATCTGGGATGTCGATGAGGTATGTTTGAACCTGCAAGGATTGTTTAGACTCATCCAGGATGCTAGTGGGGTATATAGGTGACCTACTTGGGACGCCAGTAGGGTATTTTGTGAAATCTTTTGAGTTATGAATTGCTATTAAAATATTTATATACATTTCAATCATTTGGATTATGTTTAATTGTGCATTTCTGAAAGTGAAATTGTTATCTATAAATGCTTTTTGGCTCGCATTGTTTCTAATAGACCTCTTTTTTTTAAAATGCTTACATCTTCCGAATATGATTATTTTTGAGGACTATGATGATCACTTACTGAGTATCCAAACTCATCAAACTATGGTAAAAAATTTTCAGGGTAATTGCAGCCTCCCTAGTTGAAGGCACAACAGGACCAACTTTGGAAGATGTCATAGTTATGATGAAATTTTCTCTTTGTGACCTTTGTTCAAATTCACTATTGTAAATTTTGTTCTATCAACAGATGTATATCTAAACCTTCATGTTAATACTAGTTATGAGTAGACTTTGTACAGACTCTTAAAAATGGAAAAATATGTTTTAGTGCAATAAATGGTGAAGTAGAAAAATTTTGTTTTATTAAAGATATACTGTTACATCTCAGGGATTCCAATGTTATAAATCTTGGGGTGTGACAGATACTGACAATAAATTCTTTTTCATTCCTGGCACATGGTACACGTCCTGCAATTGGGCCTCTCTTATATTCAGTCGAGGTATACAAATAGCCTTTCTGAATGTGGGTGATCGACAACCTTGTATTATTAGCAGTAACCACGATTTTGCCTCCTTTGTATTCAGTTAGATTGAGGAACTTGGCCGTGCCTCTAGTCAAATGGTTTGAACGTCCTAAATCTACAATCCAATCTTGATTGTAATTGATGTCTTCAAAGTTGGAGACTGCGATGAGAGCTAGCTCCTCAGGTTCCTCTAATCGCCTTATCTCTGCATCAATTGATTGATAGTCGGCTAGTTCCGAACTCGCCAGTTCTGTTTCTTCGGTGACTGTGAAGGATGCATGTGTATTTGAATCTTCTTTGATCTCATCATGGTGACTTGTCATAGTCACCTTATTTTCTTCCCATCACTTACGAGCAAAATGACCCTTTTTGCCACAATTGTAGCACTTGTTGTCTCGCCGGGGTTTCCTTGGTCATCGATATTGCCTCGTCTAGCCACCCTTTGTTGGAAGCACTCATTCTTTTTGTGGGTCTTAGCAATCCCTCTTATCTTCTTTCGTGCAAAGAGCGCCTCCTCTTCGTCTTTTACATATTTGTTGTCCAATGTCGTTTGATTCGCCAGTAGACTTTCTAACTCTAGAAGGGTCGGTTGTGTCTGTCATCTTTTGATGGGCGTCATGAACCTATTGTATTCGGATCTCAAGCCCTTGATGATGATCCGAGATTACGGATCAAGTTTTGAAATCTCAAGGCACAGAGATTTCACCTTTGTAAAGCACTGGTTGATCCTCGTAGTCCCTTGTGACACCGATCCAAGCTCATTTTCCAGAAAATGGAGTCGAGCATTATTTATTTTGGCAAACAATGTGGCTAACATATCCCAGGCTTCCTTCGGAGTGTTGGCCTCTTGAATGTCGTTCAACAGTTCCTTTATAAATGATGTCTTTAGCACGAACATGGCTTTCTCGGCCTTGATGTGCCATTGTCGCAGCTCGTCGGTATTCTCTCCTGCTGGTGTGGCAATTTTGTTGCCGTTGACGACCTCACTGAGGTCTTGTCCTTGCGGATACAATTCTATGCATGAACGCCAGTCGTCATAATTGTGGTGGTTTAATTTCTCGAGCCCTCCAATCATATTCGTGAGATCTGCCATCGTGATTAGTGTGATCGGATGTCAATCCTAATACCGAGAAGCTCAGTCTCAGAATAATCAGCTTTACAATGTCTCACTACTCACTTAAGATGACCTCTAACCGAAGCCGCTCTGATACCAATTGTAGAAAAGATGCACACAATAAATTGGACTCCGAGAGAGAAACACTTATGTTTTTATTATACCCACACTTAAATGTCACTCTAAATCAATACATGCTCACACTTTCACATACATACATTCTCTAGAAACAACACACTTTATCTAAATCACATCCACCTCTCTCTTTCACATCATACATACCACTGGTACAACTCTCACCCATCATGCTTTGCAACACCACACTAAGATCTACTATTTATAGACTCAACTAACCGGTCATCCATATGGCTTACAATGGGCCACATTACAATGGGCCACATGGCAAATCACAATGTCGGTTATGGAGTGACCGTGTTGCTCTCCATACATACCACTGGTACAACTCTCACCCATCATGCTTTGCAGCACGACACTAACATCTACTATTTATAGACTCAACTAACCGGGTCATCCATATGGCTTACAATGGGCCACATGGCAAATCACAATGTCGGTTATGGAGTGACCGTGTTGCTCTCCATACATACCACTGGTACAACTCTCACCCATCATGCTTTGCAACACCACACTAAGATCTACTATTTATAGACTCAACTAACCGGTCATCCATATGGCTTACAATGGGCCACATTACAATGGGCCACATGGCAAATCACAATGTCGGTTATGGAGTGACCGTGTTGCTCTCCACACTTCGTTACCCTTCGGACTTGTAAAAATAGTTCTTCCAAGTTCGAACTAGTTGCAGATAAGCACTTGATATCCCAAAAAGAAAGCTCCCCAAGTAGTTGCATGAATGTCTCTTTCACTCATGTGAACTTGACTGCTAGCAGCGTCCCCGTAGGACGGCATCCTCCTAGCCAGTGGTTTAATTATACTTCGTATGGCCGACAATCCCGTTTTATACCACATTGCCATTCACAAGAAAATCCGCCATACGTCATGCAATGTTGTCCTTTTCACAAAGGAGTTCAGAAAGCCACTCCTCCATCTCTTCAATGTTAACTAGCCTCAAATACAACACACTTGATTGACTCCATTTGATCCTACGTGTAATACATTTTAGTGCATTTTTAAAAGGGTGCGGTTTGTATTGAGTTGAAGCTCTAAACAATCAAAGTAAAGCTCACATATAAAAAGTGGGGAGAAATGTGGGATCAATACTGGAAAATTTTAATTATATAATTTAAAGCTTCAAAAATGGTGTAGATCATGTAGATTTAAAAAAACTTGAAAATTGTTGGTAAAAAAATACATTACAAGATGCACTATATTCAAAACTTGAAATCCAATTTTTTTCTCATGTCCATGCACCATGATGTTGAGGTGGTATATTTGAGCATCAAAACCACTTCTTCTAGTGAAATTTATGAGATGGGCTCTAATTTGATTGTTTAGAGCCTCGGCTCTATATACACTCTTTATTTTTTTAGAATGGATCGTGGGTCTGCCTTAGTTGCAAGTTGATAACTATATGTGATGCCTTGCATAAGTGATTAGAAACTCCGAGAATGGAACCATGCAGGGCCAAGCCTGAATTGGCCGGTTTGAGAGGTAAAGGCTTGGGTCATGAAAGAGAAAACAACCTTAAAAGGTTTTTCTCTTTTCCTAATGGTTATATCTTTAAATCTATATTTTTTTGAGTAGATCAATAGGGAATACATGCCCTTAACCATCCAGTTGTTTTTAAATACATAAGCAAGAATGAAAACCTAGACCAATAGCTCAAGCTTAAGTAATGCCACCACTTAAGTAATGCCACCACTTCGATCTCAACCCCATTCCCACATCTCTAAATCTATACGCACATTGTTCTCAAACAAGGACGAGTTTATAATTTAGTAAACTAAGTTTGGAAACAACTTTTAAAAAAAAAAAACTTTTAAAACAATCATATTGCAAAACTTATAAAACGTTACAAAATGAGAGGCACCAATTGAATAATAAAGTAACGATAAAACTCATAGAATGCAATTTTGGGCTTGGAAAATTCATCAAACTCACCAATTCCACCTCAATAATTATAGATTAAAAAATAATAATTTCAAGCCCTAAAAATAATATATCTTGAAAAACTATTGCACAAATCTGCCGCATTTACGCCACTTTTAAAACTTCATATTCCATAATTATTCCATTATGGAGCACTACAACTGTATTTTTCGGTGGACTTTACACCCCAATAAATTTTAAGTCTTTTTTCATTTTTATGATATGACCGTTGCCGACATTGCTAAATAAGTAAAATAAGTAAGAAAAGTAATGAAAAATGTCAAAATCCCCTATTTACTTTGCATAAGAAACCGTGTCTTATGTTCCTATATAAACATTTACTAGCTCATACCCCTTATATATACGACGTAAATACAGTTTTTCTCCCAAATTTTTCTGTTGTACTGATCTTATTTCCCATCTTCCATTTATTCCTACAATTTCTAACTTTGAACCTTCACCTTGTTCAAAGTAGTAAATAAATTTCTAGTTCGGATATTCAGGATTTGAAATCAAGTTAAAGTCTTGATTTCATGTCTTCAATATCTGAAGCCAATATTTGATTTTCCATTTTAGACCTTCAAGATAGGAAGCCGTAATTATTATTTTTTTGACTTTGAACTTCGAAGATCCAAAGTGGAGTCTTAAATATCTTCCACTTCGAATCTTCATCCGAATTTTACTTTGAAATTTGAAGGTAAGAGGTTAGAGTAAAAAAAAAAAAGGGAAAATATAAAAACATATATCTTAATTTTTAGATTATTGAAAATAAACTCCGAACTTTCTAAAACCTCGTTCGTACATATTTTCTTCACTTTTTATATTTTTTGACCAAAATAGCCTCCATGGTAGTTTTAAGACCGTGAAAACATCATGGTGGACTCACGACTGTAATGGTAATGGGCGGTTTAATGTTTTGAACTATCACAGCACTTAAACTGCTATGATGGTCGTTAAGAGACATCCCGGCTCTTAAAAAGCTGTGATAGTCGTTAGGAGTTTTGATGCCCAAGGTAGAGCGGTTGAATTAAAATCGTCTAATAAACCATCATGGCTCTTTAAGTGTCATGAGGCTTCAAAATTATATTTGAATTAGATCTCGTCATGAGTATCACGATTTTCAATAGACCGTGATGCTTTCATAGTTCTAACTTCTAAGATAATCGTAAAAGCTATTTTTGTCTATTAACCCAAAAAAGATGTCTAGATAAAGTCTTGAAAAATTTAAAGTTTATTTCCAATAATCTAAAAATTTAAAAACATTTTTGATAATTTTTGAAAAAAATTCATCATCACTTGGATCCGAAGTCAACACCATCTAGGCCAAAGTAGGGTATTTTAGAAAATGTAGAAAAAGGCAAGAGAGGGTATGAATGTAAAATACAGTTTTTTAGGAGAAAACTATAATAAAGAATATCTAGGGGGGCATAAGCGTATGGTTTTCTTTCTTACATGTATATTTTGCTACTATTCTAGTGGTCCAAATACTAGAAAATGAAATAAGTGACAAGGTTCCATGAGCATATTGTCTATTTATTTCCTACGCAAACCTGAACCTAGGAGTTTTAGGACTCTTAATTTTGGAAATGTGGCCTCTTAAATCTAATAACTAATCTCAAAAAAAAAAAAAAAAGAGAATTTTTTTTTATACTTTATATGCATGAAAAAACATAATATCCCATTAAATAGGGACCATCCAATTTTTGGGGGCAAGATCTAAGTGTTGACCCAAATTCTAATTTCTTTTAAAAATAATATTCACCTGAAATATTTTTGTTTTTGGGTGAGTTAATGGAGAGAGGGCCCTTACCCTTGATAAAAATTGAGCTATCAAGCGTAAAAAAAAATCACCATTTGGTAATTCTTAGATAGATGTCAGGAATTCATATAACACATCCTCCCAAGTAGCTATTTTTTGTCTCTTGTTATTCATTATTTCGGTTGTCTTTTTTCCGTTGAATAAGATACATGGTCCCGTGACGTACTTGAATTAACAAATCATAGTCAAAATGATTATAAGTAGAAAATCTGAGCCCAAATCAGAGACAAAACCGTTGTCATTAGTGACAAAAAAAGTTTGAACATTGACCAATCTTTTATTCTTTATCATTAAAAAATAATTAGTGATTTTGTGTATAAAAGTAAATACTTTTTAGAGTGGGATTTGGTGGAAAAAAAGGCAACTGTCTCCTCATTTTTAGCGAGAAACAACGGGAGAGAATGAGAAAAAGGGGAGGTCTCCTCATTTCTAGAGAGAGAAAATGGGAAAAAAGGGGATGGAAGAGAGAAGGTGATGTGTTACAGTAAATCAAGGGCTTAGTGGTAGTACCTTCTAATTCATTCATGGACATGGAATCGATAAAGACTAGAGAGAGAAACCCACACCACTTTTCTCTCACTACAGTGCTTTAGTTTGAAGTTTGAACTTTCAAACTTTCGCACCTGAGTTTGAGCGCACAATCCATTCATTTTAAGCAAAATGGTTTGATAGGGCTGCAACCCTATTAAAAGTTTTTAAAAAAACTTTTACATTGATGGTCTTGGCCTGAAAAGTTATGATCGTGAAAAAAAAAAAAATATATATATATATATATATAATGTTAAGCTCTAACAAACAATTTTTATAATAATATTTATTTATATCAAATATTTTATCATAAAATTAATTTATAGGTCGATAAGATCTGTATTTTTTTTTTTTGAGTTTTGAATTTCATTAAGATTTAAAATTAATTTTAGAGCCCTTATAGAGATTTTGGGGCAGAAAATGATTTTTAGAAGATGATTTGAAATGGGGTTTTATTTTGTTGTTTGGAATTTTAAGCCTTATAGGAATCTCATCCTTCATTTAACTTTCATATATTAGGAAAATTGCTCAAGTGGGGTTGGACCTAGACCTAGACCACATTTCTACAATATACGGATCATAGGTATAAATCATCTTTCTTAAATATGGATACAAATAAGTGGTCCATCTAAAAACAAGTATAACTACCTGTCCAAATATTTTTTTAATATAATTAATATTTTTAATTTTATTATTATTATTTTTTATATATTAATGGTCTTCATGTTAAAAATTATACAATATCTAAAAATTAAAATCAAATTATATTTAAAAGATATGTTTGTTGCCAAGCCGCATTTCTACAATATGCGGGGGGCCGCGTAGATACCGTGTCCCCTCTCTATTGTTAGTCCCTGCTTACTCTCTCTCTCAAATGTAGTGGGCCATTGATCACTGGAACCCTTCCCCGTCCTCACATCACCAGGCCTTTTTGTCTCTCTCTCTCTCTCTAAATCTCTCTCATCACCAGGCCTTTTTGTCACTCTCTCTCTCTCTCTAAATTGAACAATTGGCCGTTCATCACCGGGCATTTCTCCCCCTCTCTAAATTGAACAATTGGCATCATCACCAATTCTCTCTCTCACTCTCTAAACTGATCAACTGGCTATTCATCCCCAAACCCTTTCTCTCTCTACCTCTCTCTCTCTACAATGAAGAATTGAACAGTCATCGTCAAGCTCTCTCTCTCTCTAGTCCCGACCTTGTTCTTTCACTACGTTGGGTTTCAGTGCCACCATTTAAGACCCACCGCGAGTCTTATCACTTCGTGTATTGAACAATCATCTTCTCTCTCTAAATACCCATCGTATTCTCTCACTCTTGTGGATATCAGTTGCTACCGATCGAGACCCACTATCACTGCTTTCTCTCTGTAAAGTGTACAACTGGGCCATTGATTATCTCTCTCTGGGCCATTGATTTTCTCTCTACTTTCTCTCTCTACTTTCTCTCTCTAGAGGTACTAATGCCTCCCGGTAGCAAGAAGAGAGCAAAGGAAAAGGCCAAGAAAAGGAAAGAAATGGGGGAGGTCCATCCACCAACTAACATTCAACCATCAGGTGCTTCCATCTCTCTATCTGTACCTTCCTTTCTCTCTTTCGCTGCTTGCTCTCACTACAAATGCTCTTTCTATCTCCTCACCGTTTCTGCTCTTTTGTTTCTCTCTCTCAGTTAAAGTGGGCGACGCGTCTCTGCGTCGTGCCTCTTTAGCAGAGGAAGAATCTGCTAAATCACCTGTGCACAAAGGGATGGAACACTCCGAGGAAGAGGAAGCCAACCATTCAGAGCTAGAAGAGGAAGTTAATGGCGATGGAAAGAGAGACATAGTGATCTCTGAGGAGAAAGAAGGCATTAATGGTGAGGAGAAGAAAAGTGGGTCTTCTGTTCTTGAGAAAGAAGATGAAACTAAGATTGAGCATGTTGATTTCTTGCCAGAAGTGGAGGTTAAGGACTTGACCTCAGGTGATTTTACTGAGAGCTCTGTTATTGAACCAGTGAGCAAAGATGGTGGCATCAAAGAAGAGAAGGATGAAGTGGGTCCGAAATCTTCGACTCAGCATGTCGATTTCTTGCAAGAATCAGGGGTTAATACTCCAATCTCAGATGATTCGAGTAAGCTTCCCGTGACTGAAACAGAGGGTAGCATTGCTGTTCCCATAGAACAAAGTAATGAATTAGGTCTGAATTCTTTCACCCCCTTCATTAAAAGGGTCGATGATTTCTTGCAAGATGTTGGGGTTAATTCTTCCATATCAGATAAGTCCAGTGAATTGGGCCTGAATGCTTTTACCCCATTTATTCAACGCGTTGATAATTTTTTGCAAGAAGGTGGGGTTAACTCTTCGATATCGGATGGGATAAGTAAGCTTAGTTTTACTGAACCAGAGAGTGACTCAAAAGAAAAGAATGAATCAGGTCTAGGTTCTTCTATCCCATTGATTGAGAGTGTCCATTCTTTTCCTGAAACAGAGGTCAAATCTTTGATTTTAGATGAATTGAGTAAGCTTTCAGTTACTGAACAAGAGAGCACCACCAAAGAAGAGAAGGAGGAATTGGGTCTGAATTCTTCTCCCGTTTTGATTGAACATGTTGAATTGTTGCAAGAATCTGAGTGTAGTTCTTCAATCTCAGATGCATTGTCTAAGCTTCCCGTTGCTGAAGCAGAAAACGAAACCAAAGGAGAAAATGATGAATTGGGTCTGAATCCTGTTGCCTCATCTGTTGATAAATCAGAGAGCAGTGGAAAGGAGAAGAATGAAAATACCTCACCAATTGATCGATCAAAAGACGAGGAAAATACCCCAACCAAAGAAATCCGGGTTGAGAATGTGAGCACACGTAGTTTGGTTAGAGAGAGTTGCTCTGAGGTGGTTTCTCTGCCAGTTTCATGTATCCAGGACCAACCTATAACTTTGCCAACTTTTCCATACCCAGTGCCTGAGCTTGAACGAAGTAAAGACATAGCTAAACCAGAAAGTTCAGACTCCAAGGTTTGTCAAATTAGACAAAAAACTATGCTTTATTGCTTTGCTTTCTTCTCTTGTGCTTTTCCTTTGTTTTTTCTCGTTGTTCTTGATTGAAACTCTTTTAGTTTGATTGTAATTTGCAGCCAGTTTCGGTTTGGCCACTTCAAGCAAGACCGAGGTCCTTATGGAGCTGCTGTGGATTGCTCGATGTCTTCTTTAGAGGCTCTCGTGATTAATGTGAGTTGAAATCTTCTTTGGAATTTGGGCTCTAAATTTGTTCCCGGCTATATTCATTGACCTATGGGACTTTCTATAGTTTATTTATTCTAGATTGTAGCTGCTACCCCATAAAAAGTCATTCTATTATTCCCAATGGAACCCCTTGACACCAATTCAGGAGCGGTTTATAGCGATCATTTTAATTGTATATGTATGGCCTCTATGTTCTAGTTTTTTCATTTGATTCTCTTGTTATGTATATTAGGCAAAACATGCCTATAAACTGTTCATATTTATAATTTTACTTTCTTTTTTTTAAAAATTATTATTTAGTATGTGTGTGTATGCAAGCGAGCATGCGTGGTGTTGTTGTGTGAATGCTCTAAACTGGATGGGTTGATATGTTGGCAAATTAAAGAGCGAGAAAGTAGACAACCAATAAATACAATAACAACTACAAGCAAAGAGTAAAATGCATGAGGTTCATCAATGCAAGAGTAAATTGTATAAGATGAATCTTTCCCGATAGTGGTAGCGAACACTAACTTACCCTTTATCTCTCACAGAGAGTCTCTCAACTTCATGTGGACCTCCTACAAAGCCAAGCTTTTCTCCCTCTATTTCTTTGTTGTAATCCCAGCTTCTATCTCTACGTAACAAGTTAACAACCCAATTAAAGAGAACATGTATGTGAGGTCATCTCTATCTTCCTATAGCAAAAGGCCAATCTATTCCCATAATATCCAAGTTTTTTGTAAGTTGGTTAATAAGAAGATATTGATTCCCCATTGATAAGGATTCCAATACCTACAAAATAGGTAAGCTAAGTCTTAAAAGATAGGAAACCAAATAATAGCTCCGTGTAGGTTTGCTTGGAATTCAAGACAACCCCAAAAATCTCCACCTTGGCTTGAATTCCATCAAGTCAGCAAAAGAAATACCATTCTAGTTCGACTGTCTTCTCCATACATGCCCACATAGTGGGCACCAATGACCTTGGTGGCAACATTAACCAGGTTTGAGCACACCTTAGACTTCTGTAGAGGAATCAACTTGGTCGATATATCTGCAACATTCCTCTTGATGTTGATCAACAATGTGATATCAAGCTATTATCTCATAAATAAAGTGAATTTGACATCAACATGCCTCATGCTCACATGATAGACAGACGTGGTTCTTTGCATAATATATTGCATTCTGACTATTACAATAAACGATAGTCCCATTTTGCTATAACCTATAAGCCTAGATCGTTTACAAGTTCTCTAAGCCAAAAGGCATTTTCACTGCTTTAATAATAGTCATGTATTTTGCTTCGGTCATATACAAGGCAACTGTGTGTTATAGCATTGGCCTCCAACTAATTGAAGTTCTAGCACGTGTATAAACAATCAGTTGTGGACCTTCTATTGTCTAAACACTTGCAAGATAATCATTGACATAACCAACAACCTTGTCACTGAACTTGTTGGTACTGTTAAACACCAGACCCATAGTAATGTAACCCTTGGGAACTTGGTATCCATTTCACTGCATACCAATGCTCCTTTCTTGGGTTGGCCATATACTTGCTAACAACACTACCTGCTAGAGAATATTTGGATAAGAGCAAGCTATCACATATGTGAGGCTCCCAATTGCACTTGCACAAGGAACACAAGACATGTATTCTCTTTTGACATCTGCATTTGGAGATAATGTTGTCGACAATATGAGATGTGCATCCCGAATTTTGTGGGAACCTTCTTAGCATACTCTTTTGAGATGGCCATAATTTACCCAACTTTCTAATCTTTACACATCTTCATGCCAAAATTTTCTTAATCGAACCTAATCTTTCATCACAATTTTTTTGCCAACCTTAGTCTTCAATTTGCCAACCTTAGTCTTCAATTTGAGTAACAATAAGAATGTCAGCAATGTAAAGCATCACATAGATGAACTAACCATCAATATATATCGTAATTTAGACACAATTGTCATGCTGATTTCTGATATACTCGTTCCTAGTTATGAACTTATCAAAGTGTTTGTGCCATTGCCTAGGGGCATGCTTTAGACTGTTCAATGGCTTCTTCAACTTGCAAATGTGATCCTCTTTGCCTTCGCCACAAACCCTTCAGGCTGAGTCATATAGATCTCTTCCTCAAACACTCCATGTAGGAACATGATATTGACATCTAACTACTGACTCCAAATCAAACAATGCAACCATGGCTAATGACTCCCACAATGAGAGAGAAGATTTCATAATTTTTGTGCTTAGCCTTTTGCAACCAAATAAGCCTTAATCCTATCATCACAAGGCTCAACTAATCCTTCCTTCTTATAAGTCCATTTACATCCAATAACTCTCATGCCCTTAGGCAATGTCACGAATCCCAGGTGCGGTTCTTTTGAGGAGATACCATCTCCTCATTCGCAGCATCACTCTACCTGCTATTGTTTGCGTATGTTATAGATTCCTAAAAAGTGGATGACTCTTGGTTTGTGTTAGCGTATCGAGTAAGCTACTATGTCCTTAAAATTACACCGACTTCTTGTTTCTTTATCCCTTTCAAGCTGAGGCTCTTCTTCATGTGGAGTAGACTCAATTCCTCGTCAGGCTTAACATTTTTCTCCACGCTTTCAAATAAAATTTCTGACACATCTTTTGGAGTTTTATTAAATCTCAGTGGCATCACCATTGGTGATCACTTTTTTCCGCACCTTTCTGAATGTGATTTAACACGATAGGTTATCAAACCTTGCATCATAACTGATGATAAACTTGAGAGACTAGCCAAGGAAAACACTCTTCTTCGATCTTGAACTTATGATCCTTCACATGAACATACGTACGACAACAAAAAATTTTAGCCAAGGAAAACACTCTTCTTCGATCTCGTACTTATGATCCTTCACATGAACATATGTAGGAAAACAAAAAATTCTTAGATGAGAATAATTAGCAGGTTTATTAGTCCATTCCTCTTTCGTTGTCTAGCACTCTATCGCTATAGATGGTGACCTGTTGATGATGTAACGTTCTTTATTAATTGCTCTGCCAAAATTCCTTCGACAAGCTAGTGTTACTCAGTTCATGTGCTCAACGACTCCATTTTGTTGCGCCGTTTTTGGAGTGCTGTAGTGATGAACAATTCCTTCACTCTTAAAAAAGTTTGCAAACTTTGTCGTAATGTGCTTTCCACCTTTATAAGTCCTCAAGCACTTGACCTTTTTTATGGCATGTTTTTACACTTTAGCTTTCTAGTGCATGAATGTGTTAAACACATATGTCTTCTTCTTTTTCATTGTGTAGACCCTCATTTTCTTCAAGAAATCATCATTGAAGGAACAAAATATAGGATCCTCTTTTAGAAATGACTGATGTAGGGCCCCATACATCTGAACGGACCTACTGAAGGATGTTCTTTATGTTATGTGCCAACGTGCTAAAATTCACCTAACATTGCTTCCCATAAACATGATGCTTATAGGAGTCTAACTAGCATTTCTTCATGCCATTGATCAATTGATTTTTTACTTAGTTATGCCAAACTGGTCACCCATGGGCCCAATCTCATATAACACAAATGAGCCAAATTGGAATCACCACCCTCAAACATGGAAGTAACTCCTCTATCTGTAACGATGGTCGTACTAAGTAGCACATACAAATTCGTTCCAATCTTTTTGCCTTTCATTACAATTAGCATACCCTTTAGAACTTTCAGGACTCCTTTAACATATTTGTAGCTATTGGAGTCTAACGTGAACAAAGACATGAGATTCTTTCCTAGATTTGACACTTATCTCACATCTATCAAGATTGTCATGATTCGATCATCCATTGTGATATTAGCTATCCATAGATTGATGGTCTTACAAACCTCATCATTCATCATCGGAATTGAGCCACCATCAAAGATCTTGTATGTGGTGACCTAGTCTTGATGAGGGTACATATGATAGGATCACCTTGAATAAGAATCCATGAATCTTTAATCACAACTCATCGAGACTGACGATACATTCTTTGTTTCAATCAATAAACGAATATTTGGCTGCCCGGCCGCCTAGGAGGACGTTTTCAGAAAACGACTACGCGTGGGTAAGGCAGGTAGTATCAGGCGGAATCCTTTAGGTGCCTGCCTATGCGGTGTAAAAGGCGGGTGCCTAGGTGCCGCCTTGAAAATATGATAATTAATTTGCAATTCTTAATTTATTATAAGTAATTCTTAATTTATTAATTCATAGTAATTAATTTAACGATAAATATTGATTATTAATTTATCGAAATTGTTTTTGCATGTGACAGTAATTATTAATTTATTGGTAAACCAAAAAAGTAATATTAATTTGTAATTATTAATTTATCAGTAAACAAAAAGACAATATTAATTCGTAATTATTAATTTATCGAAAATTCTTTTTGCATGTGGCAATAACTATTAATTTATGGGTAAACCAAAAAAGTAATATTAATTAGTAATTATTAATTTATCAAAAATGTGTTTTGCATGTAACAATAATTATTAATTTATTGATAAACAAAAAATAGTATTAATTAGTAATTAATAATTTATCGAAAATGCTTTTTGCATGTAGTAGTAATTATTAATTTATTATTAAACCAAAAGATAATATTAATTCATAATTATCATTTTATCGAAATGCTTTTTGTATTTAACAATAATTACTAATTTATTGGTAAACCAAAAAAATAGTATTAATTCGTAATTATTAATTTATCGAAAATAGTTTTTGCATGTAATAATAATGATTAATTTATTAGTAATCCAAAAGATATATTAATTCGTAATTATTAATTTATTGATAGTAGTTTTTGCATGTGATAGTAATTAATTTATTAGTAAACCAAAAAGATAGTATTAATTCGTAATTATTATTAGGAAAAATTATGTATATATCCATTATATTTACCATTATTACAAAAATACCTTTTAGTTTCTGTTATTACAGATATATCCGTATTAACTTCATAACACTTTTTAAAAGAAAGACAGAACTGCCCATTTTCGTTTTATCAAAAACTGAAATATATTAAATATTCGGTTTTTCAAAAATCAAAATTCGTAAATATTTTGGGTTTTCAAAAATTGAAATTTATGAGATCTGAATTTATATTTTTGTATTTTGAGAAAATGCAGTGCCACCAACGGCACCCATGCTGTAGTTCGAGAAGTTGTGCCCCGTGTATTTTTTGAAATCGAATTGTCGGTGCGGCCATGTGATGCTAGGGACTGGTGGGGGAAGCATAAGAGGTGGACGGTTTGGCAGAAGGATGAGAGATGGGTGGAGAGAGAGTTTTTGTTCATGAAATTAGAGAAGATTGTAGTGTGGAGGTGGTCTAAGGGGGAGGATTTGTTGAGCAAAAAATGGGGAATTGGGGAGGAGGCTCTACTAGTATCTTTTGATGAAAGCTCTTGGAGAAAGCCGATTTGGAGTATTGGAGTTGTTGCTAAGAGCTGGTACCTACAAGAGAAGTGAAGAGAAAGATAGGGAAGTAAGAGAGAGAGATAATGCAAAATAAGAGCTGAGGAGAGGTGAGGGTAGAATTGTGCTAATGAGAATTATGGGTCTGTGAGATTGTGAATTCTGATGTGTATGTGCACGCGTTTATGTGTGTGTGTGTCTGCGTGTGTGTGTGTGTGTGAGAGAGAGAGAGAGAGAGAGAGAGAGAGAAAGGAGGAGAGGATGAGGAGGAAGAAGATGATGGGTGGAGAAGATGGTTTCTTCCGCTTCTGTTTCTCCATAACAAATGGCTTACTTTGAGAGAGAGAGAGAGAGGAGGAGAGAGAGAGAGTAGTACTTCTACTAAACTTAAAATTTACTACGTAAGTTTGTTAGTTACAGTAGGAGTAAGTAGTAGGAACGACTACTACCAACCTA
>NW_006497600.1:817428-835546 GCF_000471905.2 Amborella trichopoda | reverse complement strand
GGGTACCGGGTACGTCCGTACGTAACGTTCGTTAGTAGTTAGTAGTGAGGGCGTACGCTATATANACTTATATATATATATATATATATATATATATTATATAATGCAATTGTAAGGTCGCACCTTGATATTATACAAATTACATAAAAAAAGCACATTAAAAATCATTAAAATGAAACAAACCGATGGAATAAATAGAGACAAAAGAGGACCACAAAAGTTTTCCTCCAATGCTTGCAGACCAAAAACCAACATTTAAGGCAATTTTATGCAACTACTCTATTTGCTTTCAATCCTTGTACTACATTAATCACATTTTCCCTTTCCTGAATTCCATAATTTAATTTTCTTACTCAACTACTATTCTTGCTCATTTACTATTGCTCCTCTGATTGCAATCGATCAAGCATACAATATACAAAACATCAACATTTTGCAAGCTTTACTCAACCAGCATGCCCCAAACATACAATGACATTGACCAAAACTTAAAAACCTATAAGAAACTGTGACTAGTATCTCACTTCTTATGATCCATAAACAACACATTAAATTCCATATTACAAAAAAGAGAGCAAAGAGTGGCAACAGAATACAAATTACTGGCAGAAGCATGCACGTATTCATCCTCCAGAAATTCCATATTACAAAAACAAAAACCCAAAAAAAATAAGGAAAAAGAATATAAGAAAAATGATGTTCCCCAAATCTAGAAGTTTTTATCATCAGTTGCTTTGTATTGAACAATATTTCTATCATAACTCGAAGCACATTCTATATTTTCTAAAACAAGTCTCCAAATTCACATTCTAGATTTTCTAAAATATGTCTCCAATTCTATCTAAAAGATCAAAGACATGGCGGAATTTTAAGTTGACAAAAACAAAATCTCACAAGTTAACCTTCATTCTTGTTTTTCTCGAAGAAACCTCTGCTCCTTTTTCGTTTTCACATTTGGGTTCTTATGGAAAACTACCTTCCATTTCCAAGAACATGATACACATGAAAGGATGGATAAATTAGTCACAGTAACATCGAGCTTACCTGCTGTGGTGTAAGCTCAAAAGCTTTACCACCAATAGTGAAGGCAACATTTGGCATAGACGACAGCTTATTACAGTCAACAGCTGACTGACCCATGGGACTAGGTAACCGCTCACAGAGCTGCAACACACACACAATCCATAAGCTATCACATGCCTTCCTATTTGCAGAACAATATAAAGGTAAAGTGTATGACAACTGAATTGGAGTATGGTTAAACCGAAATCCACTGGATCATTGCCCTCATCTGAAATGATGAAGGATGTTAGAGAGTTGGCACAATCATTATGGGTCATGCTCTTCTGAATTCTAATGGTTCCCATTGTGCACACTTCCTAAAATTAAATAAATGAACTCCAATGGAGTAGTACTATAAAGCATAATCTGCCGCCTTTTCCTGGTGATGAATGAATGAATGGTGGAAATTAACTATACTTGGTGATTGTCATAATGATCCCCACTAGCTCTTTTTTTTTCCCCCTCTTGATATGTTGAATGATCACAGCTGGCATTAATCTCCACAACTCATTCACTGGAATGGACATTGGATGCCCCTTCTGAGTAAGGTCCATCATACTCCATTGGACTATAATATGCAAACCCATAACACATTACCTCGTTGATATAATTCATTATACGATCCTGTGTCATGTTCTGCTTAAGCTGATTCTGGATCCAGACAACAGCCATCTCACAAGCAGAGCACATAGAATCAGTCTTCAGTGATGACTTCCCTCCATTCTTCATATCAACCACACTCTCAATGCCCATGCTGCACAAATCCATAAGCAAGATATTAATACAGCTCACCAGAGTCCATTAGCTATAAAATTATTATAGAAGAAAAAGGCACAAAATTTGACATGGATATATAGAGGAATGTATGCTATAACCGCACTCGCTACGGCATAGTAGTCCTTAATATCCATTTCAATGGACAGTAGAGGAGAAGAAAGTGGGACAACCATTGGGGTCATGTCCTGTTCTGGTGAATCCATTTCTCTCTCCATCACCGTCCATCACTTCAATGAATGAAAAACGGAATATGGACTTACTTGTTCTACAGATTATAGTATACTTTCCCACAATAAAAAGCCCTTACCCAACACTGTGAGAGCCATCAAATTCACATAAACCAATCTGGGAGCAGATCTTCTGAGGTTGCGCCTACACAAATGAGGGAAAACCATCAAAGAGTGGGAGAAGTTCAATTAACATGTATTGCGGAAGAATCATGAGTATTAAGCAGCACTTCATTAAAAAAAGTTCAAATGTGAGTAAATGAACAAAACCCAACTTCTATTATCTAGATGGAAATTGTGTATGCATACCAACATGTATAATGCGAAAATCATGAGTATTAAATAGCACCTTATTAATAAAGTTCAAATGTGAGCAAATCAGCAAAACACCAACTTCTATTATCTAAATAGAAATTGCATATAGTTACCTCCGCCAATAACAGTTGCATTATCTTGTCTCCATACTGTTGAACCACAGCTTTGCACTCCTGGCTGACAACTCCAGCTGCTCCAATTTTATGGTTGATTTCCGTGATAATAGGCTGAAGAATATAAGTGATATAAAAATTAGGAAAGCCACAGCTCTCTAAACTCTCTAAACAAGATAAAGCACCAATGTCGCACCAACCCCCGATGATGTGCTAAAAGCAATGTTTTTTTACTTGGCTCGGCAACTGAACTCAGCTACCTACCTGGCCAAGTTACTCGGGTGAGTCTGAGTCAACTTGCCCAAAGTTCCAACTGACCTCGAAGAAAGGCAAAAAGAAAAAAAAGTGATTTATAACAAAAAATAAAAACCCATAAAATTCTGTTAAATCTGAAAAAAGGAAAGAAAATGACAAACAGTAAAAGATGTACACAACAGATTACAAAAAGTTTTCAAAAATAATAAAAAAAATGAAACTGTTTAAAAGTTCATTTACTCAGAAAAATAAGAAAATATAGAGCAAACAGAAAGATCTTTAAAAAATATAGAAATCTAAAAATTACAAAAAATAAATAAATATAAATCACCCGGAGTTCCTCTTTTCTTTTCTTTTCTTTTTTTCTTCTTTTTTTTTTTTCTTCTTTTTTTTTTTTGGGAGGGTAAGGGGGGTGTGAGGGGGGACCCAGGCCATGCAACCTGCCACACAGAGTTACTCGGGCAAGTTGGGTAGAACATTGGTCAAATATAATTTTCAGTAACTAACTAAGACAAACTAATAACTAGCATAGCAAAAAGATAAAAGCAGTATGGTTGAGGGCCCCAAGTATAAGTTAACAAAGACGAGCTCAATACCATTGCCAGGAAGAGGTAAAGTTCATACAATAATAACAAGATAAACACCAATACAGAACCAAACCGGAGTGCAATGTGGAGAATTTCAACTTCACATATACAAAGGTGTTGTTTGCATGACTAAGAGAAAGAACCAAGTAAACATAATATAACAAGGCTCGCCCACCCAAAAACTAAAGAAACATATAGAGTACTCGATGAGATTGTGCTGGTGGTCAACATGGTATGTTTTGCCATATCTCATTGGAGGAGACATCTAAATTCTAGTCAGAAAGGGGTCCCTCCCTCTTTTCATCTTTTATTGCAAATAAAAACATGCATTAGAGCACCACACCTAATGTATTAACAATGTTACGATGTGGCATTCCCAAACCAAGCATAAGCAAATTTTGCACTAAGCCAACTTATTTTCGCTGCGGAACTATTTTTACAGTGATTATTTAAATTATGTTCTTGCAAGATTGTATTATTTCTTAACTAATGCACTAGCAGACAAGTATAATTTTATTAAGAGAGAGGCATACATCTTTGTCCCCAATACCACAATGGACAATCAAGTAAACTATAAACAATAAAAGAAACATAGACATGCTCAAGTCTATTTTATCCTCTAGAAAGTCTAGTAAAACAATAAAATGATACTTCTTAGGACACTACATTCTGTTGCGAACTTTCAATATTTTGTTCTCCTAAAACAATTCATAAATAGACAATATATTTAAGTCAATCAAACGATGACAAATCAAACAAAAATAGAAGTATGAAAACGGAATCCATCTCAATAGTTTTATTAACATGGTTAATCTAATAAAATACTTACAGTTGGTCCGGCAATCAAGGAAGTTCCAGTGTCTGCAATTGCTGCACAACCGTTGGCACAGAAACCTGAAACAAAGACTCTGTTGCATTAGACCGCAATTAAATGTGTAATAGAAGTGTATAAGTTAGAGTTTGAGAAAAGAGAAATGCTTGTTTAGACAGAGAAACATGTACCAGTTGATTTGCCACCAATGAGAAAATCACCCATGTCAAACTGAAACATAAGAACCAAACAAAAATCAACATCCGACAAAAACATAATACCTGTATCTGAAACACAAAAATAATCACTGAAATGACCTGCCAGTAGCCTTTTTGTGTCACAGGAACATAGGTGTGCTCTCCTATGAAGTGGTTAGGATCAACACCTCCAAACACAATCTCTCCACCCTCTTCATCCTGGGCATTTCGGTTAAACCAGAAAGAGAAGATGGGTTCTTTCACAAGCCCTTTTTTAACCATGTTATACCTATAATCATCATCCATAAATCAGTTTCAGAACCTAAGAAATCAAACATTTGATTGCCAATTTTCAATGGTTGCTGATCTGATTAAAAACCGCCGAAAAGAAGCAGGTAACCCATCAAATGAAGAACTTATAAGAGAATTTTCTTTTAAGGTTGCTAGAAATAGCATATTTTAAAGGTGAAGCATACCATACGGGTACAACATTCCCGACAGAGATCGACTGAAATCCAAGTCCAAGTATTCCATCAAACTTGGCTACCAAAAAGGTAATACTCGGTTCTTTTGTAGCTTCAATGAAAACCTAAGAAACAGTATCACACAAAAAATGTGAAATCACCTCATGTGGTATTGCAGAAATAAATGACTCTGGATATCCAAACACCGACAAATAAATTTAATACATCAACAGACCTGATCTTTCACGACAAGATCACCAACTTGAACATGGTCCTGGCTCAAGTAGCCAGAAACTGACCCAGTCCCATAGTGTATCTCACAGGATTTTCCTACACAAGGGAGAGTAAACAATTAGTTCAGCACTCCAAAAACTCACAGGGTAAAAATAAAATACATCAATGAGACGATGCCATTGAAATTCTAACATGTCACGAAAATAGAAAAAATGCTAGCATCCAGATGCAAATCTCAAGTAACAATTGCACAGATATAATAGACACAACCCTGAAATAAGATGTCAACTACAACATTTAGGATGACACTTGCATCTTCCAACACAAAGACAAAAGAAAGGTACCAGATCATTAAGCTGGAAGATAAGATAATTCTAAAGAAACACTAGAACTACCGTTCTCACTGGCAACACCAAATTGTTAAGCTCATGAAAACAGTTCAAATAATATATAAGTGAGGCTCATCAAACAAAACTTGGTCGTGAGCATATAGAATCGACAGAGAGTTGAAAACAAGCTTGATTACAAGCATGTAGAATTGAAAGTCAGCTATAGCCAAACTTCCTAAAGCAAAGCCTTAGGACGACCTCTAGAGTATATAAACTAGAGTATTTATATACTGTTACAAAACATGAAAGACATTCTGAATGCATAACGCATGACAAAAGTAGAGAAGCAAGGAAGAAATCAGAGGGTAAATAAACATACCATTCTCCTTATAAGAACTTGATTTGGAAGCCTTGTATTTGGAATGAAAATAGCAAGCCACCTGATATCAAATGAAGAAACCCAATAACTTCAACTTAAAAAAATCTGAACATATCAGTTCTCACAAAAAACCACAAAATCATTCCCCAAATATAGCCCTAATAGAATAAATGTTTAGTATTCAAAATCTCATCCAAAGAAATTGTTAGTCTTCAAAATCTCATCTAAAGAAATTTTTAAGTCTCCAAAATCTCAGCCGAACTAATTAACAAAAAAATCCATGAAACTAAAGCTTTCTGGAATGTCACCATCTTCCAAAGACTTCCATAAGCACAATGAAAATGTCAAAAGAATATCCCTATCTTCCTAAAATTAATCCTTATCCAAACTAAAATTGAACAAAAAGAAAGAAAACGATAGCTCTCCATTACGTCCTCATCTTCCTATGACTTCCGTTAAATTGCAGACTCAGGAGAAATTGAATAATTTCAAAGAAAATTCAATGAAAAATCCAAGCTTGAAAACTTATCAAACAGAAAAAACAGATTGAAAACTATCCAAAAAAATAAACATAAAAATCAAAGCTTGGGGACACTGACTCACCGAGAAATAGCACTTCGATGAAGGAACCCACAAATTAGAACTTCCTGTGTCAAAAATCACAGTGAAGGTTTGGGGAGGTGACCCAACTCCGATTTCTCCATAGTACTGAGCATCCATGTAATTCTTGAGAGAAATAATGTCTTCATCAGAGTTGAGCGTGTTGCCCCTAAGGCCACAAAATTTGCGAGGTTGAGTTTTTGAAGCCTTGCCATCTCCTGCTGCTATGCGAGAAGCAAGCAAACTATTGGGGTCCAAACTCTTCTTCTTCAAGCCAATTCTAACCAGGCCATTACCGGAAGAAGCCAGGGCTAGGGAAGCGAGCGAAGCCCATAGTATCAGACAGACCAGAAGAACCACTTTTTGACCCATGTTGAGGTTTTTGCCTGCAAAAATCCATGTTGTGGATCCTTGAATTAGATAGAAATAAAGAAATCACAAAGACCCAAAAAAACAGCTTTTTTTTTTCTTTCATATTTAGTTTTCATGGCGGAAAAAATTCAATTTACAACCATAGATTGTAGTCAATAGGCTGGTATAAAAAAAACTTGATGGATTTGAGATACAGCAAAACCAGAGGGAGGGGAAGAGAGAAAGAAAGAGAGAGAGAGAGAGAGAGGAGGAGAAAACCCATGAGGAAATGTGGACGCAATAAAGGATCAATAAAACCAGAGAGAGAAACCTGTAAATACAAACAAAACCAAAAACCCAGAAAGGAATAGAAATTCAATAGAAAAATGAAAAGCAAATTTTAATCAAAATAAGAGATCAAAACCAGAGAGAGACAAAAACAGAAAAGAAAAGCAAAGGAAGAGATCAAAAAAGAAGAATACAGAGACATGAAAAATAACAAACCTGTAGAGAAGAAGAGATGATAGCAAGCAGAGAGGAAGCAGGACCTGACTTTTATATATATATATGAGAGAGAGATAGTAAGAGAGAAAGGAGAGAGATAATTGTTACATAAGAGAGAGATGGAGATAGAGAGGAGAGAGATAATGGTTACATGGGAGAGAGATAGAGAGAGATGAGCGTTTTAAGAGAGAAGAAAAGGGACGAGAGAGAGAGAGAGAGTAGGCTTTTCCGAAAGCGATATACAAGAAACCTCGTAGAGGGCGGGCAACTACCATTCATGGGGCATCTAACTTTCGTTAACTTAACCTTGGTTAGGATCTTAGCAAAAGGAGGATTAGTAGCCGTCGATCTGGTCATCAACGGTCAGATGCTCATCGCAGAAACTTCGGAGACAAATAGGGGAGGGTTGTTAAGGAACTTAGAGTGAGAAAGAGAGTGGGTAGAGAGAGAAAGAGAAGGTGATTGCGTTGTAATGTGAGAGAGAGAGAGAGAGAGAGAAGAGAGAGAATGAGAATCCTCGGGTTTGTAGGTAGAAGACGAACCCATCCTTAGGCGATGCGTTACAACCACTTAAAAGCTACGTGCCCAACACGTGATGCTCCCCTCTCTCTCTTCCCTCTCTCTCCTCTTTCTTTTCTCTCTTCCCTCTCCGTCCTCTTTCTTTTCTCTCTCTCTCCCTCTCCCTCTCCCTCTCCCACTCTTCCCTATGTTCTCGGGCTCTCACCAACTCGCTCACAGCCGCTTTTGTATCCCAAAAATCAAATCGGACCGGTTAAATGGATTAAAAATATGAAAATATAAAAATAAGTATTAATAGCAAAAACAATTTCCAATCTTTACCATAGCGGTGAAAAACAAGAAAAAAAATGTATTACGAATAAAATTTTTTATTTTTTTAGGATTTTATATCATTTTTTTTTAAAAATAAAAATATCAACGATCATCGAAACTAATCAGTTCCGATCTAACCTGACGATTATTCCGATCTAACTTGACGATTATCAGTTAGACTACCGGATTTTTTCTTCAATGCCATTGACCCAACCCCTCTCTCATTCAATGTTTGATTACTCGGTCGAGTCCCGAGTACTTGGGTCCTGTCGGGGTCGAGTTTTACCAAGTTGAGTGTCTCATTTGGAGATATTAAAAAAAATTAAAAAATTTAAAAAATTATAAAATAAAAAATTTATTTATGATATATTTTTTATATTTCTATTTAAGATTGGAAAGTATTTTTGGCTATAAATATTAACTTTTACGTTTTTCTCACTTTTTTAGATTGTTTCAAAAATACACTAAATCACAAGTTTATTTTTAAAATTTTATTTTTTACTACGTATTTAACTTTATTTTGATATGGTTTGCTTAATATTACTTTAAACATACATTTTTTTAATAATTTTTTTAATGCTGTAGTACTCGCCCCGAATATCGAGCATGGGCCTGAGTACTTGCCCAAGTAGTGCTTTGGAACATTGCTCTCACTTATACTCTCTCTCTCTCTTCTCACGTTAATTCGCGTTGGCGATGGGGCGAGTACCCTTCTGGACCAGTGGCTCCGGCACGACCAACCAAACCGCTCTCTTTCTTTCGGGCCGGCAAGGGGCGGAGTGCCCTACCCGACGGGAAAGTCCAGCTCTAAATGATCTAAGCCACCACAGCCATAAAAATGGCCTAGAGATCGAGCTTGCGCCTGGCCTTTGCTGCCCCAGGGGGCAGTCTAGGTTAAAGCCCAACTCAATGTTTCTCCTTAATTTTTCTTTCTCAAAGGAATTATTAAATAAATAAATTTAAGACAAAAGACATACCCGTTCCTTTGTAATTCAAAATAGACTTTATTAAATAAAGGGAAAAGTTTATATAGAGTTGAGGCTCTAAGCAATCAAATTGGAGCCTACAAATAAAAAATTCATTAGAAGAGGTTGTTTTGATGCCCAAATATCTTCAAATTGATCATCTCAACGTCAAGGTGTATAGACATAAGAATATAATGAATTTCAAGTTTTGGAAATAGTACATTTTGTAACACATTTTTGGACAGTCCATTTTCAAGATTTTCAAGTTTTCATAGATTTGTCGATCTACACTATTTTTTAAGCTTTAAACTTTATAAATAAAGATAAAAATATATTTTAAAGCTATCACAAAGATTTTTAGTATTGAAACTACATTTCTCGATACTATTTGAAAGTAGGTTCTAATTTGATTGTTTAGAGCCTTTGTACAAACTGCAACCCAAAATAAATAAATTTAAGACAAAAGATAAATACCTATTCCTTTGATTGTGATTCAAAATAGACTTTACGTTCCATGGGCCCCTCTAAATTAAAAAAAGCAACATTTAAACCTATGCGTACCTTTTGTTGGTCCAAATCACAATATTCGTTTTTTCTCATTTTTTTACTTGTCTTGTAATGTAAACCCTAGTAAAGCAACCCCTCTTTCTCTCTTCCTTCCACCTCTTTATTTTGACCTCCCATGATCCCCTGTATCTATCTCTCTTGAACACCCAAATAGTTTGAAGTGGCATCCCAAATTTTATTCAGATAATGGGGTTATAAAATAAGTAAATAATTAATATTAGCCCCATCATTTGAATAAAAAAAACAATTGTTAAAAAATAAATATTATTATTTAAACAATAAAAAAGGGAAAGAGAGGGTTAAAGTTTCTTTTTTCTTTTAATCAGGGGTCGGTGGGCTTTTCATAGATTTAAACATTTATTTAGAATTACAATTATAGTGGGAGTATATATCTTTCCGCAATAATTTATAAGTGTTACACGCATGAACATTCCCTAATCTACGTCCCAGTCCAGGGCTCCAGGCTAGGCCAAACTGGGTCAAAGGTGGCCCAAGCACGTCGGGCTTTTTGGGCCGGGCAAGTCCGGATGTTGGCACCTCTACCCCATTCCTGGCTTCCTTTCTCATACCTATCCTCCTTTCTCTTATAGTAAGAGGGGCATTTGTCTTTTTCCCACTTTATTTTCCGTTGCATAAATTGATTTTGAGTTCCGGGTGTCATTAACTACATTTTCTGAATGGATTTTAGGGACAGCTCTACCTTTTCTCATAAGAACATGGCCCTACGCTAACTTGTGGGAAATAAAATATCAGGCATGAGGTCAACCAAATTAACAACTAGCTAAACAATAGTAGTCAAGAGTTTCCAATCAAATAAATAAAAGATAGAGATGCTATCGCATTTAAAAATGCTCTAGTTGCCACCAACATGCTAGTCACCTCTACTAGAAAAAGACCTCGAAATTTGAAGAAGAACGATTATTTTATGCGGGCTGGATCGCATTTCTACAATATGCGGCGGTCTAGAAGTATAAAGCATCTATCTTAAAGATCCGACGCAAATAGGTGGTCCATTTAAAAGCAATTCGTAACTAATTGTTCAAATGTTTTCTTAATATAATTTTAGTTTTCAATCTTTTTTTTTTTCATATTCATGATCTCGATGTTAAAGATTATATATTCTATAAAAATTAGGATTAAATTATATTCAAAAATATATATTTATTGCCAAGCCCGTATTTCTATATGTGCAGGCCTGGCCTTCATCATCTTTAAAGATTATGTATTTTATAAAAATTAGGATTAAATTATAACCGCGCCGTTTGAAGAATACCAACTTCATCAATATCATCTATAAACATTTATATCCCCTCTTTTGAAAATTGTAAGAGGGATTTCCTATTACCTATTTAAAAATGCTTTGGATTGTCTTGTCCCTATCCAAATCCCAATACAAAATTAGGGACGGAATACATAATCAAGGAAGGAATCCAAAGTGGCCCGGCCAAAATCAAGGACTCTAGAGTTGCGACACAAATTAATTTAGGGACAGGTTTCTATGCTTCCCTATAGCATAGAAGTTATATCCTCTCCTTACCATCCAGCCGTTCAATTTTGATCAAGAGAGCCATTCACCGTTTGATTTTGTTTTTATTTTTAGTTTTTTTTTATATAAATTGTATGAATATGAAATTTGGTACATGCCAATTTCTCATTGGGGCGCATCTATAAAAAATCTTAAAAATAATTTTTTCGATAAAATATAATAACCAAAATAGCCCTTGAAACTTTCAGATGTATTTTAGTCATTTTATTTTATTGAAAAAAAATATATATTTTTCTGCTAGTATCAGTTTAATAGAAGAATGGACGTTCAAAATTTGGTATCAAAATAGTTTATAGAAAAAAATTAAAAATAAAATAGTGTAGAGACGTGACATTGTGATTGGGGCAATATTAGCCCTCCATTAGAATGGATGGTTCGATAAGGGGGAGAATAGAACTTCCATGTTGTAGGGGAGGCATAGAAAGCTTGTCCTTAATTTTATACTAAGGAAAAAGGTCTTATGAGTGCATGCAAAATAATTATATAGTGGAACTTGAACTCAGTGCAAGTGTGGTCCCGTGTGGACCATATTAAGTAAATAATGTTTGTTGATATTAGACTGTGCTTAACGTGCTAGGTCAGTCTAGTTGTGGAACACTCATACTACCTAGGCATTGAGAAACAAATCCATAAGGTTTAGATATGCTATCCCTTAATGAAGTTGGAGTATCCTCGAAAGAGTGAGCTGGGGGACTATGTGACCATTGTGTATGATGGAGGCCTTCATAGATGAGGCCAAAGCCTCATCATTTGTACCATCACACCGCATGCACATTGATAGTCATTTTCGGGAATGCGAACCACTTTTTAGGGTGAAACGTGTGCATATGCAAGAGATACACCATGTTCACCATCAAGCAATGGATTGCATCAAGCTAGGATGACCTTGGTTTCGTCTCCAAGGGGAGATCTGAAATTCATATACTGGGACTGCAACTTCTTGCCTATTGGCTAGACTTTGGTAACCCACTAATGATCCCATGCATGGACTGTGAGTCATGAGCAATGCTGGGTCGGATTGAGAAAGCATGTGTGGTTTATAGTTCACAGTGGGACATGGAGTGCCCCGATGGATATTTATTCCTAGACTATATAGATCATTTTCCTATCAAAGTATTTAATGTTGTTTATTTTAATAATATATAATTTTTAGACTTGTTACTTGAGTTCTTCGCAATCTCTGAATATTTTATTTATCAAATTTGGATTTATAAAACCATAGATATTGATTTTATAATAATTTAAATATTGAAATAATAATTTTATATATTCTAAAAATATAAAAACTAATATAATTGTATGGGAGGTCTAATAGGTCTTTTAAGGTCAACATAGCAAATTGGGTGGGACCCATTATGTGCCACAATGGGTGGTACACCCCACTTATGGAGACTTTCTATCTTGTAAACATCAATCTCTAAAAGCTTTTTAACATAAGTTTGTGTTGTTTAAAAAAGTTTAAGCTTTGAGGAAAATTTGAATGATATTTTGGAATGTATGAAAAGGATTATGCATAAAATATATTAATTTCTTATTTTAATTAATTGATGGAAAAATAGTTTAGAAAGTGAGAGATAATGGTTTTAGTACCTTCCATATGATGTTGATGACTTATCTATGAAATGTAAAGCTTATATTTTTCACCTCACAAATCATCCAAGATCAATAATGCATATTCAATTTCACATGAGTAGCAAGCAAAAAAAAAAACCCTAAATTTGTTCAAGCACTATAAAAAGAAGAGTACTCTACCCAAATCTCTACACCAAATCTCTTATTCTTAAAATCCCTCTTCTCTCTCCTATATATAATAAGAGGGGCACGCCCCTAGTAGAGAAATTCTCTCTCTCTCTCTTACGAAAATTAGGGGCCATACCCACTTAGAAGGAAACTTCTCTCTTATCTTGGAAACTCTCTCCTCTCAAAAAAAACCCTAAGGGGGGCACTCCCCACTCTATCTCTCTCACTGTGGCTCTCTTATCTCCCATCATCTCTCGTACCAATCACCATGTTGATTGTTTGAAGGTGCATCTTATTTTGATTGTTTAAGGCCTCAACTTTATACAAAACACACCCTTATACTAATAACCATGCTGAATTTCAGTAATGGGATAGTAGGGCTTTGGGATACATATTAAATGCTTTCTTTAGCTATGAGGCAAAGAGAACATGATTCGTATGTATGCTTTGAGGTAAACAATAGCTGAATACGGTCCATTATTTACAAAGCAAGATATAAAGGGTGTGGTTTTTATAAGGTTGCAACTTTAAACAATCCAATAAAGGCGCACATTCAAATTTGATCATAACATATAATTTTGATGTAAAATATTTTTAAGATTATCTTATTATCTATTTTCATATCCAATTATAAAATTTTAGACTCCAAAAACAGTTAAAATCAAGCAGATCTAAAAACATATGACAATTTTGAAAAGGAAGGTCTAGACAATGTGATGTAAGATGCACTATTTCTGAGAATAAAAATCCATTTTTCTTTCATAATCATACATCTCTATGTCGAGATGCTCAATTAGAGAGTTTTTGAACATTAAAACAACTTTTTCCAATAGATTTTTGAAGTGCATCTATAGTTCTAAATTTTAAGATTGCAACCTTATATAGACTTTTTCTATATATAAATAAGATTATTTATTTTTGGTATAAGGAGATCACAACTGTTATTAACCTTTAGATGTAAAATCGGGTGGTTAGGGATGTGTTATTGGGTAGGAACAAAGTCTAAAATAAAATTTCTTGAATATTATAAAAAATTCAATCCCCAGACACCATATCCAATGGCTAAAAATAATTATGGCTTTCTTATACCAAAAGTTAGTTGTCTTCTAACATGCAATCCCTATTATTATGGGTGAGGTTTGTAAAAAGTGTCAACCTTGTAATATTGAAGTAAGGTGCTCCTCAAAACTATGTCAAAAATGCAATTTCAGTGCTGCAAAGCCTTGCGATGATATGAAAATCTATTATTGCCTCCAATTATGAAATTTAAAGTTTCAGAAATGATGACAATCAAGCATATTTATAAACATTTGAAAATCTTGAAAATGGACAGTCAAGATAATGTGTTAAAAGATAAACTTTGTTTAGGACTAGAAATCCCATTTTTTCATGTTTATGAATCTCAAGGTCAAGATGATCGCTTTAAGGGTTTTCAACAACTTTTCCTATTGGGTTTTTTAGGTGCACCATACTCGTACATCACACCTCATATAAACTCCTGCCTTTTCTTATACATATTGAGAGAGAGAGAGAGAGAGAGAGAGTTGAGAGTTGTGGATGTCGACTTGCTGCCTATTCCATGAGAGTTGTTGAGAGGGCGTTCTTGTCACAATACATTAGGTGTCGAAAATTTATATCTCAAGCGGAGTGTTCCGGTGTATTTAAAATAGGATGGAGTTTCTATTGGGCCTAGATTTTATGAAAAAAATAAAAAAAAGTAAAACCTGATCTCAAATATCCTTTTGAAAGGTAATTTGGGTATTGAAATTTTCATGATAGCTCTAAAATCAATTTTCAACACCGACTATAAATTTTGAAGTTAAAAAAATAGTACAAATCTGACGGATTCGTCCACATTTATTTTTAAGGTAAAATGGAGTTCGTCTATATAATGTGTTACATTATACATTATTTTTAGGGCTTGAAATTTTTTTTTTTTTACAATCATAATGGTCAAATCCAAGATGATTGATTTGAAGGTTTACCGACGCAAGAAATGCAGTTTTTCATTAGTGTTGAAGTGAGGCTTTACTTACTACAGTGCAGTTTGTATAGAGTCGTAGCTCTAAACAATCAAAATAGAGCGTACCTTCAAATACTATCGAGAAATGTGGTTTTAATAATGAAAATCTTTGTGATAACCTTAAAATATATTTTTATCTTTAATTACATAATTTAAAGCTTCAAAATTAGTGTAGATAGAGCATATGTATGAAAATTTTAAAATCATAAAAATTTATGGTAAAAAAATGTATTACAAGATGCACTATTTCCAAAACTTGATATCCATATTTTTTCCCATGTCCATGCATTTTGACATTGAGATGATCAATTTGAGGATATTTGGACATCAAAACAACCTCTTCTAACGAAATTTTGAAGTGAGCTCTAATTTGATTGTTTAGAGCCTCAACTCTATATAAACCTTTCTTTAGAAGAATATACAGCGTTGGGGTGATTTTAGCTGCCCGCCGACAAGATGTAATTCCAATGTGAGATTTCCATTTCGCTGATTAACCACTTCCATAGGTAACACACCTTATTTTCAAATCTAGCCTTCTTCCACAATCCTTACCCAAGAATCACAAGCCTCATCATCTTCTCCCATTCTTTTTCTCTCTAAATTTTCCAACTTCAAGCTTTATCATATTTTCCCATTCTTTCTCTCTCTAAATTTCCAACTCTTTGCCCAAAAAGCCCAGACCCACTACATACTCTTCACCTACTCTTTCTCTCACATGCTCTCTCTTTCTCTCTCCAAGTTTTTTTGGGACCATCTATGCTCTCTGTGACCAAAGCCATATCTCTCTCTCAATTTCAGTATTGTATATTTTGTAATCCTTTGATTTCTCTCCTATTTTCTCTCTCCACTTCATGGAGGCACACAGCTGAATTTATCCAAAGATTTACTCTCTTTTTTTTTTGTGGAAAAATTACCTAAATATTTACTTCCAAGAAGATGAAAACGAGGGGATCGAGTACAAAAATTTGACCCACAATGAAAACCGATGCGTTGATTTCTCCATGGTAAGTCCCTATATTATGGGATTGTATACAATGAAACCATTTGTATTTAGTATAAAATAGATCATAATTACTTATAAGTTATAACCATCTCATGTGAAATCTGATAGCTTAGGTGTGTCGTAACGTTTTGTGAAATTGTAGTTTGAATTTTGAGCTTGATCAATGACATAAATGCAACCACCCAATTTCACATCCATGATCAGTATTAATTGTGACCACATAAATGATCTCATTATATAATTTCCTTATATAGCACTCGTTTGTAGTCAATATTATCTCTCATTGTGCAATTTCTGCAAAACACTATTTTTTATCTGCCTTTTTTTCTGTTTTTTTTTTCTTTACTTGATAGGTATTTGATTTTATATTTGGCAATTTCTTAAAGCAAGGAGCATATCTTCATTCGGTCCGGAGGATGAAGAAAGGAAATCTTAGAAAAAGATGCGCACTATCTCATGGGATGAGATTCTTTGAAGTCAGCTTTTTGGTAAATTTAGCTACATATCCCCACGCAATGGAGGAGAGGAGAGATTAAAAGAAATAAACAAAGAGGGGTTGTTATAAATACAATAGTAAAGTGAAATTAACGTCTTTTTAATCGTGGGTAGCCTATCACTCACGTTTTCGTGAGGTCAACATGATGTTCTCATCCAACGGACTTCATTTATCTCGTTTTACTCTTGCCATTCTCGTCCACCAAACTTCATTTATCTTGCTTTAGTCAAGATGAGCTGCAACTTTTTTAAAATTTAAAGTGTTAATGCAAAATAGGCAGGGACCTCCCCAACAGTCTTATCCAAAAAAAAGTGGAACGAAAGAGAGATGGGATGGTTATTAGGAAACTTAGTATAGAGTGCATGAGAAAGAGAACCGCAAGCGTAATGGGAAAGTTTGGGATTTTTGTGTAGGAGATGTAGAAGGGTAGTTCCTAGGCCCCCTCCCTCTTAAAACCAGTGATCGATAAAGTGGCTCTACTCGTTCGAGTTATTTTGGGGTCGTGTCGTTTCTGAGCCCGAGTTGTCTCGAGTTGGGTGTCCAGTTCAAGAATATTATAAAATTTTACAAAAATTTTGAAAATAAATAAATTTTCTGATCATAAATACTTATTTTTATATTTTTTCATATCTTTTTGGATTATTTAAAAAATACAACCAATCATAAATTGATTTTTAAAATCTATATTTTTTACTACCTTTTTAACATCATTTTGAAGTGTTTTGCTTAATCTTAATTTAACCACATATTTTTTTATTTTTTTTACTTTTTTATAATCTTTAGACCTTTTTTATGGTGCTACAATATTCAGCACCAGTGATTAAAAAAATATGATCAATTTCACTGCATATTTTGAAAATAATGAGTTACATTTGTATGGTTTTTAATCGTTATTGTGTCTTTTATCATTTAACATATTCAATTTTGTTTAATTTGCTCAATTACAGCCTGATTTTTTAGATGAACACAGTGATGTCTGTGAAAAAACATTTCCGTTGTTTTTTTTTTTTTTTTTTTTTTCCGCCTTTCGATTTTTTGTTCATGATATATTACAATTCATGTGTTAGATTTCTAGGATTTTTAATCATTATAGTCTTGTTTATAATCATATGTACTCAATTTGATCTGATTTATTCAATTTGAGCTTCATTTTTTAGATTCAATGATTGTTGTCTGTGAAGAACTGCGTTCTTTGTTTTTTTACTCATTTTAATCGATTTGATTTGATTTATAAATGATAATGTGTTCAAAATTTAGGGTTTTGATTCCTTATATTGTTGTTTATCAGAAAATGTACTCAATTGGATGTAATTTATTTGCTTGGAGGTGAAATTTTTAGTTAAAATGGCTGATGTAAGATGGTTTTGTGAAGACCATAATTTTTTTTTTGGTAATCCATTATCGAATTTTTTTTTTGTAATCCATGATCGAATTTTTTGTAATCCATGATCAAATTTTTTGAAAATTTGTGATTTTTTTTTTTAATCCATGATCGAATTTTTTTTTTGTAATCTATGATCGAATTTTATGAAAATTTGCTGTACTTTTTTTTTTATTTATCCATGATTGAATTTTTTGAAAAATGATGATTTTTCGAAAAGATGTGAAAATCGTGACAAGGTTTAGATTATCATGAGGTATTAAACCATATTTTAAATTTTTATTGTTAAAGTTTTTGTTGAAAAAATTGTATTTTGATAGATTATTTATGCAAAAAAATGCATGTTATTATATTTTTAATA
>NW_006497600.1:751350-817011 GCF_000471905.2 Amborella trichopoda | reverse complement strand
GTTTTGTACATGATGGATTTTATTTTAAAAATCGTGATTTTCCGAAAAGATGTGAAAATAGTGACTAGGTTTTGATTATCATGAGGTAGTAAACCATATTTTTAATTTTTATTGTTAAAGTTTTTGTTGAAAAAATTGCATGTTGATAGAATATTTATACAAAAAACATACATGTTATTATATTTCTAATGCAAAACTGTATTATATTTTTTATGTAGTTTTGCATTAAAAATGTATTTTCAATTTTTAAAATTTTGAAAGCAAAAGATACATGTTGTTAAATTGTATTATCGTGTGGAATTAAAGTGAATATCATTGTAAAAAAATCGTGGCATATATGACAATTACATTATCCTGCATTTTTTCAATTTTATTATCAATTTTTTAATGCAAAAAATGTATGTTCTTGATCATTGAGTTGTAGCCATGTTTGGAGCTTGCATTTTGTATTATATTATCCTGAATGTTTGTAATTCATATGTACGAAAATATTAATGTCAATAGAGGTATTTTGCAATAATAAATAACAACAAAGAGCAATATACACCATCAAGCAAGAATGATACAGAAGAGCAATATAATAATGACCTAGAAGAGCAATATAATAATGACCTGGATATGGCCACAAGATTGAGTTTACATGAACAATATCAGAGGGAACGTAGGTTTAGAATGCTCGGTGGGTCTAGCTCAGACATGCATGGTGGGTCTAGCTCAGACATGTATGGCAGGCCCAGCTTATACATGTATGGCGGGCCCAGCTTAGACATGCATGGCAGGCTCAGGTCGAGCATGTATGGCGGGCCCAGCTCAAATATGTATGGAGGGGTTGGTGGCAGTATGTGTCAACAAGAATCAAACGTTGAAGAAATATTTCCTAACTTATCTAGGAGTACCAGAATTGCAGGTCATGGTAGTATAAAACCATTTCTCTTAAAGCCTAAGTCACAACAGATGACCCTAAAAGGCATGGTTAAATGTACAAAAAATATGTTGGGGAGATATGTTGGTAAATGGTTATACGATAAAGGGATTCCCTTTGATGCAGCCAATAGCCCATATTTTCCACCTATGGTCAGTGCAATCCAGAGAGCAGGGCCCGGGGTAAAACCCCTGACGGCGTATGAGCTCAGTGGGCCAATATTAGATGAAGAGGTGGAGGAAGTTACTAATTGGATTAAAGAATATAAACAGAGTTGGCCAAGGGCATGCATTACTCTCATGAGTGATGGTTGGTTGAATAAAGTTAGCACAAAGGAGTTTTAAAACTTCTTGGCCTATTCCCCAAAAGGTACAACTTTTTTGTCAGCAAAGACGTATCAAGAACAAAAAAAGATGCAAACTTCTACGTACAACTATATGATCAGATAGTGGAGGAAGTAGGAGATAAGCATGTAGTCCAGTTTATTACGGACAATGCGCGTGCATGTGTTTCTGCGGGCAGCAAGTTAATGGATAAGAGGAAGCATCTAGTATGGACGCTGTGTACTGCACACAACATCGATCTTATGTTAGAGGAGATCGATGAGATCAAAATTGTGAAGGAGACTCTAGATGAAGCAAGGTTGGTGTCGAGATTTATATACAACCACTCTAAAATAATATTTCTATTTAGATAACACTCTAAGAAAAAAGAGATAATCAGGCCTGCCATAACTCGCTTTGCGACCAATTACTTAGTTGTGGACTCCATTCGAGAATCTGAAAGTGCATTAAAGAGATTGTTTACCTGTGAAGAGTGGTTAAATAACCGCCTCTCGAAGTTCAGTACCGGTATAAAAGTGGACGGCATAGTCTCAAATAGGAAGTTCTGGTCTCGATGTTCCAGTGTCGTAGAGGCCACTGCCCCTTTGGTCACGGTGTTAAGAATGGTGGACGTTGACAAGAAAGCTACCATGGGCATCCTTTATGAAGATATTGAAAAAGCGAAATCAGCTATTGGGGAAAAGTGTAGTTTTGCTAGCAAAGTGATCGAGATTATAAAACGGAGGTGGAACACCAAATTTGGACGTCCAATTCGTTATGCAAGTAAATATATATTTATATCATTAGAATGTTTCATTGTAAATTATTTTTTTATGAAATTTTAAATGACATTTCTCTATCGATATATTTTCCAGGTTACTTCTTCAACCCAAAATTTTTCTATTTGACACCTGAACATCCTCACAAGATTATGGAAGGGGTCAGATACATTATTGCCAGGTTGGAGAGAAGCCATCGAAACCAGGTAGCAACAGTACAAGAGGTATTATTTAATGTTTGGGTAAAAACTTTATTGAGTTGTTATATTTGTGAGGAATAATGTACTAAAACGAAATATATTTGTTTTAGCTTGCTATGTATAGGGATGCTATAGGATCCTTCGGAACTAGACTTGCCAGGAATTCTCGAACTAAGATGGATCCAGGTTATCCCCTAGCTAATATTTTATTCATTCATATATTTAATCTTATGAATTGTTCTTGCCCTTACAATGCTTTTTGCATTTTAATACAGCTGAATGGTGGGAGATATATGGTACTGATGCTCCTCACCTAAAGAGGATAGCAATCAAGGTGCTCTCCCAGACATGTTCTGGTACTGGTTGTGAGCGCAACTGGAGTACTTTCTAATGGTTGCACACTACTAGGAGAAATCGAATCGCTTCGGATAAGCTTCATAAACTAGTCTACGTTCATTACAACTTAAACCTCCGAGAGCGACAAATAAGAAGGAAGCTTGAAGACTATGGGCCGATAGACTTAGACACAATATTTGTCACAGACACAGTAGACCAATGGGTAGTAGAAGAGGAGGAGCTAGTGTTGCACAAGAGAGCATTCCTTGAGGCTATCGGTGAGGAAGATCTTGAAGAAGGTGCTGAGCAGCATGAAAGAAAAAGCAGTCAGCCAACGTATCCACAATTCGTCGGAGATGTCGGTGATATTGCACCTAATGAGGGAGAGTGAGAAGGGGGTCTAAGGGAAAATGAGAGAGATGATGATTCCGAGGCCACCCTATCCCAGCCATATTATTCACATATCGAGTTCCAACAGCAACAGGGTAGGGATGAGTATGATAGTGTAGGTGAGTATGAAGGATGGACAAGCTTCGGGGATTTTGGATTGAGAACACAACAGAACACTCAGGGATTTGGATATAGTCAGACGCCTGCTAATATCGATGATTCATTTTTAGATTGAATCAATGAATTATCAAACAAATTCAATCAATGGCACCAGTGTGACCAAGAAGAAGAACGACGTCGTCTGTCATTTTATTTTTAGATCGTATGTTACTAATTATATGCTTTATTGTAGTCAATGTATGTTGATATACTTATTCCATGATAATTCTATGTTTATCCTATTGTGTGACGTAAATTAAATGGTAAATAATAGTTCATGCAGGGAAAGAACATATCAATATTCGCATATTCATGCAAAGAAATGGAAATTCTTAATGGAGTACCCTCATTTTTTATTGAATTCCTAAAAAACAATAATTATAATGAATTTTAATAATTTTTTTGGATTTTTTTGAAGCTTTAATTTGACAAATTTACCCGATTCCCGATCCGGATCGTCGATTCGAGGATTCGGATCGGTTTTTGAGGTGCCCGATCCGGGTCACTGATCAACTTTTTAAACCATTGTTCAACAGTAATCGGGCTGAGTTACTCAGACTCGGCTTGAGTAATTAGCTCAGGCCAAGACGATTACTCAGTCCGAGTCGCATTTTCTAATACTGCTTAAAACCAAACTAAGCATATATTTACTCATCTCCATATCTCAACATATAAAATATGGGCTCTCACTCTCTCTCTCTCTCGATAATGTTCCGTAATTTATTAATAAATGATAATTACAAGGATCTCACATAATAAGTATTAAGGATTGATCTCTTGTATTCTGATGAAATATATATGCCAAAGGTTCGAATATATCCGTACATGGGATTTGATATATCTAAGACTTGATATATATTCGTACGATGGTATTTCGGTAATTTGTACCATCTATCTGAGACTTGATATATATTGTTACGATTGAGTGTTTATCAAGAGTTAAGAAAAAAACGTAAATCTCTTTATAATTAAATAAAACAGAGAGGCGTGAGGAAGAGAACGAATTGTAACTCTATTCTTCATTGCCAGTAAAGAAGCTTTAATCTCCCATAGACATAGGCACGTTGCCGAACCACATATATCTTTGTGTTGTGGTTGATTGTCTCTTTCTTTTGTGTTTGTTTATTCTTTCTTGTTTTTTATGGATTGCTTTTTGTTTCTACAAATTGGTTTCAAAGCCTACAAGGTTATTCTGCGTTCTGGGGTTTGCTACCATGATGACAGGAAAGGGCTCAAGCGTCAAGTATGACATTGAGAGGTTCAATGGAAAGAACAATTTCACCCTTTGACAACGAAAGATGAAGGATCTTTTGATACAACAAGGTCTGACTAAAGCTTTGCTAAGAAAATCGAAGAAACAAGCAAAGATGGACGATGAAGAGTGGCAAGAGATGAAGGAAAAGGCGGTAAGTGCGATTCGTCTGAATCTCTTAGATAACGCCTTGCGTTATGTGGTGGATCTCGAAACTGCTCTAGAGGTTTGGACAAAACTCGAGAGTATCTACATGACGAAATCTTTGACGAACAAGTTATTCTTCAAGACGCAGTTGTATTCTATTCAGATGGAAGAAGGCACAGATCTGCTTGAATATCTCAACGAGTTCAACCAGATCATAAGCAAGTTAGCAAGCCTTGAGGTCGAAATCGAAGATGAAGACAAGGCCCTACTTTTATTAGCTTCCTTTTCAGGATCATACGATCACCTGGTCACGACTCTATTGTACAAGAAGGAGACTCTTGAGACGAACAAAGTCACTGTTACTATTATGTCAAACGAGATAAGAAAGAGACTAACAGTATTAAATCTCAAGGAAAATGTTTTTTTGGAAACACAAAAAGAGTCATGAAAGAGGCAGATTAAATCAAAGGAGGTATGGAAGCAGAAGTCGATCAAAATCGAAGGGAAATGACAAGTTTATTTGCTATTACTGCAAAAAGGATTGTCATATGAAGATAGACTGCCCGAAAAGAAAAGAGGATACAAAGAGGATAGAAATAAGAAAAACATATGATGAAGCTAGCGTGACCGATAGCTCTGACGGAGATGATGAAGATCTTTTCTCTATATATTTAGGTAAGAATCAATTTACTGATTCTTGGATTTTAGATTCTGGTTGTTCTTTTCATATGTGTCCAAATAAAAACTGGTTTGAAACTTAAAAATCATATAGTGGTGTGTCTGTTCTAATGGGGAACGATGCAGTATGCAAGACCATTGAAATAAGAACTATCAAAATCAAGATATTTGATGGAATAGTACGAACTTTATCAGATGTGAGGCATGTCTCACAATTAAAGAAAAAATTAATATCTTTGGGGGATCTTGATTTGAATGGTTGCAAGTATATAGCAATAGGTAGAGTCCTCATAGTTAGTAAGGGATCTATGGTTGTTATGAAAGGTTAGATGACTGGGAACCTATACAGGTTAATAGGGAATACAGTTACAGGTAGAGCTTCTGTAACCACAGATGTTGAGTCTAACACAGATGACACAAATCTGTGGCATATGCGTTTAGGGCATATGAGTGAACGAGGGATGATGGAACTTCATAAAAAAAAATTGCTGAAGGGTGTTAGAGCTTGTAAACTGGATATCTGTAAGTACTGTGTTTTCGGTAAATAGTGCAAGATTAGATTCAAAACTGCAATTCATACCAGTTAGGATATACTAGACTATGTACACACTGATGTATGGGGCATTCACCAATCAAATCCAAGGGTGGGGCAGAATACTTCATTACATTCATTGACGATTATTCAAGAAAGGTTTGGGTCTGCTTCATGAAACACAAAAGTGAAGCTTTCACGAAGTTTAAACAATAAAAACAGAGGTAGAAAGGAAGACATGAAAGAAACTGAAATGCTTGAGATCAGATAATGGAGGGGAGTACAAGTCTGGATAATTTCAAGAATTTTGTAAAGAAGAGGGGATTGTATGTCACTTTACCACACCAAAAACTCCTCAACAAAATGGTATGGCTGAGAGGATGAACATGACTCTTTTGGAAAGAGCTCGTAGTATGAGATTGAATGCAAATTTGAAAAAAAGTTTTTGAGTAAAAGCAGTTAACATGACCTGTTTTATCGTTAAAAGGTCACCATCTACAGCTATTGATTGCAAAAATTTCAGAAGAGATGTGAGCAGGAAAACCGGTAGATTACTCTACGTTGAAGATCTTCGGATGTTCTGCCTATGTCCATGTGCAAAGTGAGAAACATTCCAAATGAGACTCTAAGTCTAAGCAATGCATCTTTCTTGGCTTTGAGAAGGGAGTGAAGGATTCAAGCTTTGGGATCCTACTTTACATAAGCTTGTGCTCAGCAGGGATGTTGTGTTTGATGAATCTCACATGGTGAAGTCAATCAACATGCAAGATGACAAAGTGCAAGTAGATGAAAGTGATGAAGAAAGATCGATAGTCTAAGTGGAGCTAGAAGAGTCTGAAACGCCAGAATAAGAAAAATCATCTAGCAGCATACCATAATAGCAACAATCACATGGTGAACCCTACAGTTTGGCAAAAGGCAGAAAGAAGCATATTCACAAGCCCCTGTGAGATACGGCTTTGAGGACATAATAGTCTCTGCTCTAACTGTTGGTACTGGGGAAATCGACTCCTTCAAATATGCTCTAAGTGATGTACAGAGTGATAAATAGATGACAGCCATGATGGAGGAGATGGAGTCTCTGAAAAAGAACAAGACTTAAGAGCTTGTCAAAGGGCCTAAGGGAAGGAAAGTGATTGGGTGTAAGTGGATCTTTTTGAATAAAGAGGCAGCAACATAAAAGGAATATGAGAGATTCAAGGCTAGGCTCGTAGCAAAGAGCTACTCTTAAAAAGAGTGAGTGGACTACAAGGAAATATTCTCTTCGGTTGTCAAGTACACTTCAATAAGGCTATTACTTGTTTTAGTAGCCATGTTTGATTTGGAGCTAGAACAGCTTGACGTTAAGACAACGTTTCTTCATGGTGATTTAGATGAACAAATCTTTATGAAGCAACCTGAAGGCTTCAAGGTGCATGGAAAGGAAGATCAAGTTTGCTTGCTCAAGAAATCGTTTTATGGTCTTAAGCAATCTCCTAGGTAGTGAGTGGTACAAGTGCTTCGACTCTTTCATGATGCGGATTGACAATTCAAAAAGCAAGTATGATTATTGTGTTTATTTTAAAGTTTTTGATGATAATTCCTTTATTCTCTTGATGCTTTATGTTGACGACATGCTCATCGCTGCCAAGAATGCATGTGACATAACTTCTCTCAAGTCTATGTTATGTTCTGAGTTTGATATGAAGGATCTAGGGGTTGCTAATAGGATCCTTGGTATAGAGATTCATAGAGATAGAAGTGCAGGTAAACTCTGGGTAACTTAGAAAAAGTATGTTGAAAAGGTGTTGGAGTGTTTCAACATAGAAAAGGCCAAGTCAGTTAGTACTGCATTGGCGAGTCATTTCAAGTTGTTTGAACGGCAGTGTCCCACTATGGATGAGGAGATAGAGCATATATCTCTTGTGCCCTATGCTAGCGAAGTCGGAAGCCTCATGTATGCTATAGTTTGTAGCAGGCCGAATTTATCTCACGTTGTCAGTGTCGTTAGTCGATACATGAGTAATCCTAAAAGGGAGCTTTGAAATCCTATTAAGTAGATTTTCAGATATCTGAGCGAGACGTCAGACCTCGAAATTATGTTCAGCAAGAAGAGAAGCTCTATAGAACTGGTGGAATATGTTGATTCCAACTATGCTGGTGATTTATACAAGCGAAGGTCTACTACATTGTATGTCTTCACACTAGCAGGTAGACCTATTTCACGGAAGGCAATGCTTCAACCCACGATTGCCTTGTCTACGACAGAGGCAGAGTATATGGCGACAGTTGAGGCTGCAAAGGAGGCGATCTGGTCGACTGGTTTGACTCGTGAGTTGGGGGTGGAGCAAGAAGGTACTGTATTGTATTGTGATAGTCAGAGTGCCATAAATCTTGCAAAGAATCAAGTATTTCATACAAGGACAAAACACATTGATGTGAGATATCACAAGATTAATGAGCTTGTGTCAGAAAGAATCCTTCACTTAAAGAAAATTTATACGAATAACAAACCTGCAGATATGCTTACAAAGCCGGTCACCACGGAGAAGTTCAAACTTTGTTTGGACTTACTTAATGTCTCTCATTATTGAGAGTGAGGGAAGCACCCCATGGTAGGTGGGGGTGCAGTAGCATACCTTTATGGAGGTAAGGGGATGAAGACATCTTAAGGGTGGCTCGACAGAATTCAAGCCAAGGTGGAAATTGTTGAAGATTGATGTCTTGTATTCTGAGAAAATATATCTGCCAAAGGTTTGGATATATTCGTACATAGGATTCGATATATCTGAGACTTGATATATCCGTACAAGGGTATTTTGGTAATTTGTACCATCTATCTGAGACTCGATATATATTGTTGCGATTGGGGGTTTATCAAGAGTTAAGAAAAAAACGCAAATCTCTTTGTAATTAAATAAAACAGCGAGGCATGAGGAAGAGAGCGAATTGTAATCCTATTCTCCATTGTCATTAAAGAAGCTCTAATCTCCCGTAGACGTATGCACGTTGCGGAACCACGTATATCTTTGTGTTGTGGTTGATTGTCTCTTTCGTTTGTGTTTGTTTTTTTTTTTTGTTTTTCGTGGATTGCTTTTCGTTTCTACAATAAGATCAAGCAAACTATCAAATTATGCAAATCAACACCTTTCTTAGCCAAGAGATCAGCAACCTCGTTACCTTATCTATACACATGCTGAAAAGTGACATTCATCTCATGCACCAGAAGCATGATCTCCATCCACTCCGATCTCAATCTCAATGGGGCCCTTGAAATGACGTTACACCAATTAATAACATTCAAGAAATCCCTCTTGACAATGCACATGAGTTGAACATGATGATCCTTTATATGTTTCAAACCTTGAAGCACCACGAGCAACTCCGCACCATTAGCCATTGTAATTCCACATGGACCTGCAAAACAAAATAATATTTTGTCTTTATAATCTCTCACAACACCCATCAATCCAGCTCGAGCCAGATTACCCTTCGAACTACCATCACAATTCATTTTGATACTACCCTCCAAATGAGCTACCCACTACCCTATGGGTCTCGATTTGGACATATTTCTAGACTTCTCAAAGGGTTAGATCATATGCCTCTATTTGTCATTGTTTTTACTCAACCGTTCTCTTATTCTTGTGCCTACGTTACTTTTGCACGTACCCATTTTTCCTCATACCCCATCATAAAAAAGACACTCTCACAAGAGAGGCCAAGGGAGCTTGTGTGATTCCAAATGTTGGCCTCACATGTGCCACATGAATTCTATTGCTTAAATTTATATTGTTATAAATGTTACATATTTATTATGGGTGCGGTTGTATAGAGCTGATTCTCTAAACAATCAAAATAAAGCACACTTCAAATAGTATCTAGAAATATCGTTTCAATATTGGAAATCTTTGATAGCCTTAAAATACATTTTTATCTTTAATTATAAATTTTAAAGTTTTAAAATAGTGTAGATCGTACAGATCTATAAAAACTCGAAAATCTTGAAAATTGACGGTCCAAAAATGTGTTACAAGATGCACTAGTTCCAAAAATTGAGATCCATTTTTTTCTCATGTCAATGCATCTTGATGTCGAGATGATCAATTTGAAGATATTTGAGCATCAAAACAACCTCTTCTAATAAAATTTTTGAGGTTGGCCTAATTTAATTGTTTATAACCTCCGATCTAACTTTTTTCCACGTATTATGAGAAATAAAAACGTACTTGGAAGAAGATCGCTAACCCATTTTTACGACTTTTATCCTGCATAGACCCTTGGGTCTACAAAAAAAACCATAGACTCTCCCAAACTTTTTACAAGAGGAATCTAAACCCGCTTGCTAGCGTTTTTCTAATCTGGATTACTGTTTTACCACAAAAACCAGGAAATAGAAAGAGGGAAAGAGAGAGAAAGAACTAAATACAAGGAAAAAAAAATAACATTAGAGAGAGAAAACCACAGTTGATTGCTTTCTTGATAATAAGGCATTGTTATCTCTTCTGGTAGAGAGCCCATTTTACTTCTCGTCAAAAATATCCTGCAATTTTTGCACTAAACCTTAATCCCAATAAAGGAGGTATCTATAGTCTAGAGAGAGAGATTAATTTAAGGAGAGTGAAAAAAAAAGGTTAATTTAGTTATGGGTATGGTTTACAGGTGCACCCAAGCGAGAAGCATATACACTCAGAATTTAGTGCATTATGCTAGGTAAATAAAAAGATAAAATAGTCACTTAACTCTGATCAAGGTTAATCACTGAAAATGGGGGAGTGAATGCCATAAAAAAGTGCTCCGGGGAAGTTTAGAACCCACTTTACATACACAATAGAGTACGCTCAATGACTTAGATTGAATCTAGGTTCATCAAATGGTCATAAACACATTTCATATTTGTATGGGAATTTTGTCATATTATCTATAAAATATGAACAATCCAATTGATAGATGTCCCTATTTGAATATCACTTTTTTAAAAATCGATTTCACATTAAAATTGAGATGTAAACTCTCCTAAACTGGTGAGCCCAATAAAAGATATGAAAGAGGAATTTGAAAAAAATAAAATTAACCAAACAACCCTAAAAAACATTTATTGGCATTTGAGTCCATCTTTACTTTGCTAATTCTTTTTATTTATTTATTATTAGGTGCTCTTGATATAGACGGGCGGACACCCACAAGTTCATGTCAATCCACTTGTTAAAACACCATATACAATCTGGCCATTCATTTTCCCCTTTTTGAAAAATTGTGTTAGATCAATGGTTCAGACCTTAAAAATAGTTCTATTGCAATTTGTGAAAAAATATATTAGTATGTAATCTATTGAAAGCAACCCAAAAAATTCACAGAAAATGACCAAATATTGCTAAAAAATAAAAAATTCACCATAACTTACGAATTTAAAAATTGAAATTGATTTTTCACGGTATTAAAAAATAAAAATTCACCATCACTTAAGAATTTAAAAATTGAAATTGATTTTTCACAGTTCTAAATTGAAAACATATGCCATTGCTCGACATTGCAAACCAAAGTATCATACTCCCCAGGAGGTACTTAGTTACAACTCGGGTGACCCGATCTAACAGGATCCGGCCAATGGACGATTCAAGGATCTAACAGGATCCGGCCAAATGGCCGATTCTCGGCCTTGAGTCGTCAAATGGACGATTCAAGGATCTAACAGGATCCGGCCAAATGGCTTATTCTCGGCCTTGAATCATCAAGCTGACATCACATAACGACCGTATGTACTATTTTGCACCCAACACACGATATCAATTATGTTTGGTTCAATTCCTTTTGTATGTCATTTCACTCCCACATCTCTTCAATGTAGTCATATCTTCAATGTTGGACAATTCTCATGGTCCTTCTCTTACACTTGAGGTATTTAACGCACCTATAAAAAAAAAAGGGACATCGTTTCTATTTAAGATCTTCTTTGCACTTATTAGGCATTTAGAGAAGCCACGTCCTTTCTATTTAAGATCTATAATGAAGTAATATACAAAGAAAACATTATTGTTACCTGTTGAAACAAGTTCTAAGCAAAACGGCTGAAGGTAATACCAATTTATTGGGCATTAAAAAAATACTAATTTACATAATATTTTAAGAAAGAAAAATAATATTGGCTCATACTACTTTAAAGCTCATTTTCAAGTTGCTTGATCAATTATCCCACATTGCAAGTATGAATTTATTTAATTTTATTAAAATATGATTGTAAATTTATGTTTATAAATTCTATATTTCTATCCATACTGATTATTACATATTAGATTTATTTATTTGTGAGGGTCATATCCTTATTTTTTGAATAGCGCTTACTATAATATTGTAATTAATAATTATACTAATTGCAATGATAACCAAATCTTGTAATTTATTTATTAATTTATTTAAATTTCAAATTATATGATGTATTATTTTTTGTTATAGTTATAAATAAAATTTTTAAATTAGATGATATTATAAGACAAATTTCATTTATTCTAATTTGTATAGTAAAATGATTACAAAATAATAAAATATGAACCAATAGTTCTAATTTCAATGTACAATATTGTAGCTAGTTAGGTTGTGATAATTTTGGACCAGTAAAGAGAATAAATAAATGTTTGATGTGATACTAATTTTATTTTATATAAGAAATTACTATTTTTAATTTTATAATATGGAAGTGTTTTCTAATATTTTTAAACTATTTTGATGAAATATTATGACACTATATTATAATTAATAATTATATAGACATCCAGATAGGAAAACAATGTCTCATTATTCACTTATTTATACAAAGTAATGAAAGTACATAATGCATCACTCTTAATTTGTTTTAGAAACTAAAAGAACACTATTTTTAGATATTTATAGTGATTTTTTGAAAATAAATTGAGATAAAAATTTCCGATTCAACCAATTCTTCGAACCGATCCGTTGATTCTCCGATCCGATCCACCGATTCTCCTATCCGGTGCGGGTATGGGTGTGACCGATTCAAGTCACCGATCCATTTTTTGAAACCTTGCTAACAACTTTTCTAAACCCTAGTTCCCATGGCCAATGCACATGACTTTCAAAGCCTCCTTGAAAGCTTTTCCAAGCTGTAAACTTTTAAGAGTAGTATAGTTCTATGAGGGTATGTTTTGATGGAACTTTTGAGTAGTAGGAGACTTAAGTTTCACCGAATCGGCTTCCATACTGGTTGCATGGAAGCCGATTTTGGGAAGGGAAGCATTCGACACTCAACATCTTTTGATGTTGATTTTAGAAAGCCGCCCCTTCCATCTTAAAGTACAAAAGGTGCGGCCCTCATATTTTGTGGAAGAGGGGGCCACCACCCTCAAGCCCCCTCCTCCACAAACACACACGGGAAGGATTAACATATGACTCTCTTTTGTACACCGTTGTTCCTTGTGCCTGACTTTCATCTTCTTCCTCTATTCACTTGGAGGTGCAGTGTGGTGAGATCTAGAAATAAGGTTTTGGTGAGGAATGAGGTTTTAGTATGACTCAGGGTGTGAGTCTAGTGAGTCAAAAATTAAGGTTTTAAATGAAAGAAAGACCTATGTGATCTTTTGTTGGGGAAACACAATTTTTTTTTTTTTTTTAGTAATAATCACCCCTTGTAATTTTTGTAACAAGATCACTCACAGATGGTCTTATTACAAATAATAGAAATTCCAAAAATAAATAACACATCAAATAAATCTCAACTACTTGATGTCATTCATACAACCTAATACTGTGCTTAAGAATATAAAATAAAAGAATAGACAAATAAAAGAAAAGATGCCGAAGATTACCTCAATCGGGCTATTTACACCCCACATCGAGTCACCACATCCAATGGCACGAGATCTGTGGTCTAGCTTCAATCTCGAACCGGGATAACTGATTTCGGCCAAACTAGGAAACCACCCCTTAAAATCTCTACTAAAACTCTAACCCCCAAAATTAACTTAAGTCTAGAGAGGAGAGAGAGTACCACTTAAAAAGGAGAGAGAAAATTAGAGAGAGAAAGATGGAGGAGAGAGAGTGGGGCGTGCCCCTCTAGTAGAGAGAGAGAGAGAGAGGTGAGAGAGAGAGAAGAGAGGTTGTGAATGTAGAGATTAGGGAGGAGCACCCCTATTTATAGTGTATATTTAGGTTTAGGGTTTCCTAAGGTTTTCTCATAGTTTGCCTCTTTCATGAGAATGAATCTAGACCGTTGATCAATGTGACTTGTAGGGTGAGAGATCTAAGTCATCCATTCCATAAATAGGCCATCAACATTATAGAAGGTGCTTGAACCATTATCCCCCTTTCTTTAAACCATTTTCCCATCAATATATTTAAATAACATAAATATCATACATTCCATAAATTGCATGATCCATGTCACATATTCCATAAGGATATGTCAAATATTATCAAGTAAATAAATATTACCTAATATAAATAAGATAAGATCAATATTTAATATTTATTCAAATTGACCATCTCTTTAAAATAAACTTGTTATAAAACAAATAAAGTCATGGTCAATATTTCCCTTCCAAGATTTGACCACATGCCACAAATCAAACTTACCTTATCTTAAAACTTGAACATAAAGCAAACAAGAGAATCCAAAGAGGGTAGGGGGTGCCACCTTTTGTGGCACATGTAGGCCTCCACCCACATGCGACATGGTGGGCCCATGTGCACTTTGGGCCCTTATGGAATTTTATAATGATTTATTATTTTAAAATTGAATAAAACAATTTAAAATATATATTTGAATTTTGTAAGAACAATAACTGTATTTTTATAAGTCCAAAAATCACAAATAAAATATTGAGAGATTCATAAAAATTCAAATAATAAAACTAAAATTATTTCAATAATAAAATGAACACAATTAAATTAATATGATGGAAAAAAGAACCATATGGTTTTAGGAATCCAATCTGTAATAATGGGGTACTCCAACTTCAACTGTGGACTACAGACCACACTAGCTTTATCTAACCGACCCAGTGTTTCCCATGACCCACAGTCCAAGCAAGGGCTCATTACCGGGTCACCAAAGTCAGGTCGATGAATCAAAGCATCGCAATCCCAGCCTGTGGATTACAGGTCGTCCCCTAGAGACGAGTCAAGGTCACAACAACCTGATGCAACCACAATTCTATGGTGTATGAGGGTATCTCTCGCACATGCATACGCTTCACCCAAAGGTTGATATCTGGTTTTTCCGAACGATCTATCGATATGCATGCCGTGTGATGAAATATGGATGAAGTTTTGGCCCCCGTCTCAATCGGCCTACCATCACACACAAGGGTCACACAGTCCCTCGACTCTCTCATCTAGGCATAAGCTCCGACCTCATCAAGGGCTAACCCAAAACCCTCATCGGTTAATTCTTGCTTAGTATGACCCTCGAGTGACCACACTCCCACTGAGTTTATGTTTTACTACGATGAAAGTATTTCAATACGCACTCATAAGACCTTTAAAAGCCACAAAAACCCAACATTAAAGTGAGAGAGAAATCAGTAAAAAAAGTGGAACTCGGGTGCCCAATAACATTGTTGGAAAGAGCGACTGGGGCGGGTGTTCGGCCCATGTTTGAGCCAAGTACTCGGTCCTAGTAAATTGGCTAAGTTCTAGCCAAGGCAAAAACGAATTAAACAATAAAATAAAATAACAAAATCTAAATAAAAAAAAACAACATGTCTAGAGTAAAATTGAGCAAAACATGTCTAAACAAGGTTTAAAAAATAGTAAAAAAATTGATTTTGAAAGAACCAACTTGTGACAGTGTATTTTAAAAATAATATAAAAAGAAAAGAAAATATAAAAATCAATATTTATTGCCAAAATACATTCCAATCTTTACCAAAATAATAAAAAATATAAAAATATATTATAAATAAATTTTTTATTTTTAAAATTATTTATAACTTTCTTAAAATATTTTTTTTAAGATCCCAAGTTGGGTATCCAACTTGAGGATACTCGGGCGCGCCAAACGGGCAAGTCCCAGTTACTCAGGCTGGCTGGCTGGCCGGAATAATCGAACAGTGCCCAATAATATAGTGTCAAAAATGGGTGATTTTGATAAATCACCCGAATCCTTTAACCTCAAATTGCTTGGTTGATTCTGAGTTGGATCGTTATTACTCCTATCTAACTTCCGAATTTTCAATGACTATTTTGTCGTCGTTGGGTACATTCGTTGAAACATGCAATAAAGTTGGGTTCAAATATGTCAGCAGGATTAGTGATTTCGACATCAATTTTAGTAATGTCAAACTATCTGGGCTCAAAAGATCCATTTATCATTGCATTATTTAAATTTAAAGTTTCATTTCATAAACTCCTTGCAAAAATTTGTTGAAAGTTTCAAAATTATCCTGGTTAAAGTGTTCAGTGTCGGGAACCCTTAAAATCAGAAGCATTTTGGTGATGTAGTTCAAGATACAAAAGGACATGGTTTCTATGAGTCCATATAGAAATGAGTCCACTCTTAAAAATATATTTTTAAGATGGATTTTCTGACCCAATTTTTAAGCACGTGTAATCTCTAGCATGGAGATCATGAATATCCAAAAAAATTTAAAAAATAAAAATAACAATTTTATGAAGAAAACATTTGGATCCTTAGTGTACTCATTTGCATCCATCTTTAAGATAGACGCTTTATAAATCAGAGGAGCAAATGTAGAAATGCGAGATGCCGAGGATGAAACAATTTTCCATTACAAAAATATCCCAACTGTTCGATCAAGAACATATAATCGCCAAGCTCCACAGTTCCATATTTCTTACATTGAACTGCTATGGGTATTTTGGTCATTTGGGATCCTTGTGTTTCCAACCTTGAACATCCATGGACCATGGGTGCCTTTACAATTGGGTTGGAGCTACTTAAGTGGGCAAAATTATCAAAATGCCCCTATTATATAGGGTTTCCAAATTAAATAGGGGTAATTTGGGAACTTTTGAACATATTTTTTGATGAGGTACTTTTATAAAATGTACCTTAAAAATGTAAATCTTGCATTAGGATATTTTGAGCCTTTGAATGATTGTTTAAGATAATTGAAGCTTTTTAAATATTCAAATAAATTATAAAATTATTTTATTGAGTTTTAAAAATATTTAAATTATAAGGGGACCCATTGTGCACATGGCCCACCATGGCCTAGATGGTGGGGCCCATGAGATCCTCTCATGGGTGGCACACCCCTTCCATTTAGAAGCCTTCTATTTTGTGATAAGTGATTTTGGTTTGTAGGCCAAGTTGCTATGTGTTTTGAAAATGTATTGGCATGAAGAAGCTTTGAATGAATTTTTGGAAAGCATGAGAAGCCTTATGCATTATCGTGGTATGCTCAATATTATATTTGGAATTATTTTATTTAATTTCTATTGATGAGAAAATGATTTAGAAAAATGGATAAAGGTTCTAGCACCTTCTATAATATTGATGACACATCTATGGAATGGATGACTCAAACCTCTCACTCCACAAGTCACTCAAGATCAATGGTTCATATTCAATCTCATAAAAAAAGGCAAGTCAAGAAAAACCCTAAGAAACTTTAATATTGTATAAAGCCTATAAAAAAAAGATTGTTTCTACCCAAAATCTCTACACCTTATCTTTCTATCTCTCTCCTAAGAAAGTTTCTCTCTCTCATGAAAGCCCAAAGGCGGCATGCCCCACTCTCTCATCTTTGTTCTATCTCGCTCACATTATAAAAAGGTGCTAAGGGTTTTGGTTAACTATGGATTTATGGCTAAGGGTATAGCAAAAAGAGAATCCATCTCTCTCAAACTAGGTTGATAAAAGAATGCACTTAGGGTTTGAGTTTGGGATCAAAGGGGTTCATGTTCTATAGGTATGGCTTGGCCTAAACTTGTTTTCCCTGTTGAGATTGAAGGTTGGTCATTGATCCTGCGTCATTGGTGGTGACTCAGTCTGGGGTATAATAAGCCCGGTTGAGATAATCTTTGGTACTTTTTTTTTTTTTTCTTGTCATATTTAATTATATTGTATTTATATTCCCAAGCATAAGAATTGTGAATATTTTCTTTATTTAAAGAAAATTGGTTTAATGGCATCAAGGTTTTTAAGATATTGGATTTGTTAGTTTTATTTTTTTTGAAGCAAGATTTATTGTAATACGACTACTTGTAAGTGATCTTTGCCAAAAGAAAGAAAAAAATAAATAAAATCGGTGAAAATAAGAACAAAGAAAAAATCCCCAACAAAATTATATTAGTCTTTCTTTCATTTTAATATATTAGAAATTTATCAAATTAACCATGAGAGATTCACTATTTAATATTTTTTACATTTACAACTTTTCCAACTCAGAATCAAACTATAGGGGTCAACTGTTAAATAATTAATCGCATAATATTTTCCAAGCTTAAATATTGTTTACAACATGTGATTAATAATGCATTACATCTAATAATGTAGGGACCCGGTTACTATTGAGCCAAGCCCGTACATGTAGAAATGCGGGCTTTTTAATAAATCTATTCTTGAGATGGATTTTAAGACTTAATTTTTAATATTAAAAAAATTAAAAATTAGAAATAATAATTCTAGTAAGAAAATATTTGGACCATTAATGTCCATTGTTTTTAGATGGAGCACCTACTTGGATCCCTCTTTAAGATAGATGCTTTACACTTTCTAGACCGCAAATGCGGTCCTGCCTCGCATGAAACAATTTTCTATTATGCAATGCATCATTAATTCATGCTTCCATCTACTCATCACCGACTTGGATTTGGATGTCCAGGGCAAAAACGACAATAGAGCTTCTTAGGGTGTCAAAATTTGGCTACGTGAGAAATATATGCTATGGAAATTAGAAAAGAAGTCAAATAAATTTTCTCCTTCAAAACAACGACGACAATATTCGTTGTAAATTTGGATTTGTGATTACTTTTTGGACTAAATTAAGAAAACTAGTTTGGAAGCATCAACATTCCTAGTGAAATAAAATTGGGAGTATAATACGAGGACTCGTAAAAGAAGAGGTCGATAATCACAATCCAATATTAAAGAATGTTAGTACGAGGACTTCTCAAGGAAGTTGTACAACTTAAAGTCTAGACCATTTACAATCATTCTACTCATTAAATGTCAAATTGGAGGATGAGCGGCCTTATGGATGAAATTCTTCTATCGCCTATTTTGTTTGAGGTTCACTTTTTCTCATGTTGTTCGTGGTTTTAATTTTGAGGTAGATTCCTTATCAAATGAGGCCACCTCTTGACCAAGACCTAGGGTCTCCCTCTTTTTTCTTCTCTCCCATTTCTTTCTCATCGTCTTCCTTTACTGTCTCTCTTTCTTTTGTTTTATTCATCTTGCAACTTTCATTATATTAATGAAGCTCACTTTTTTCAAAAAAATAAATAAATAAAAAAAGATGTCAAATTCGATAGCTTGGGGTGAATGACGAAGTCCGAGAAATATTTTTTTTGAACTTTATGTTTATTCAATAACAATCTTACAACCACCCATGTTTAAATTTAAACGGCAATAACTTGTGACTTCCATATATAAAAGATAAATGGTAATCAAGCCGGCTTTGAAGCCGAGATATTGACGTGCATGAACAACACGCTACGATGATAGCAGGTTAAGCAGTCACGTCCCTTATAAATTGTGTGCATCATGAGGAGAGAGAGAGTATATAATTTTAAGGAAAGATTAATCCCCTTCCCTTCCATAGATCATGCTCCATGTATATGCAAGGGCAAACATCTAGGGAAGTCAATAAGATGGCTAAGCAGATCTTGGACATCTTCATGCTTGGCTTGCATGGGTGTTAGATTGGCTTGAGCTTGATGCTTCATTTTGGGTATTTCGACATTTTGTTTCATCGTCATCATCGGAGTTTTTTTCTAATTGTTTGGAATCGGCTACATGAACCATGGTTCTCCATTCTCCCCTATCAAGGGTATACCCTCAGTGTAACCAGTTCCGACGATATGTTTAATCAATAGAAATTGTGACTCGAATTTCAAATATATTTCAATTCTAGATCGAGTTTGAATTTTGAACCACTTGGCTTCAACATTTTTGGTATGAAGGTAACTTTAGTTGGCTTGCCCTGACTCCTTTATAAATAAGCTCATAAGCAAGCAAGTTGAGTCAAGCTGCAAACAAGCCGATCACAAGCTCATAAGATAACCAAGCGGAAAAGAAAAATAGCATAAATTTAATAGGAAATGAGGTGAAAATAAGAATATACCAAATTTAATAGGAGGTCAAGATTAATTGTGACCTAGATGTACCATATATAAATAGTCGTATTCTACATTTTTTTCAGAAAGGAAATGTATAAATAATATTATATAGGGATTGTCTACAAAGCGACCATTTATTTTTGAAAAAAAATTATACATAGCCGAGGCTCTAAACAATCAAATTAGAGCCTACTTCAAAAATTTCACTAGAAAAGGTCGTTTTGATTCCTAAATATCCTCAAATTAATCATCTTGACATCAGGATGCATGGGCATGAGAAAAAAAAATAGATTTTAAGTTTTAGAAATAGTGTATTTTGTAATGCATATTTGGACTGTCAATTTTCAAGATTTTCAACTTTTCATAGATATGTCGATCTACACTATTTTTGAAGCTTTAAACCTTATAAATAAAGATGAAAAAATATTTTAAGGCTATCACAAAGATTTCCGGTATTGAAACCACATTTCTAGACACTATTTGAAGGTAGGCTTTAATTTGATTGTTTAGAGCCTAGGCTCTATACAAACCGCATCTTTTATCTTTTGTACATGGAGGTTACAATCATATATACTCATTAGATGTTAAATTGGATGTCTTGGGGTGAGTCACGAAGTCTAAAATTTTTTTTTTGAAACTTTATATCTATTCATTGACATTTTTACAACCACCCATGTCAGTAAACAAGTTGGGTCTTAGCTTGGCATGTTGGAGTAATATTGCTCGAATTGAGCTCAATATGGGATTAGCATTGACAGGTATGTGACCCGGCTTGTTGACACCTTACTCAATCCGATTTATAGGAAATAAAATAAAGTTGAAATACTCTGACATCCATGGGGATATATCAATTATTCTATTTTTCCCAAGTTATTATTTATATTCATTAGAGGTGCATGAGCATGAACCCCCAAAATTTTAACTCGTATAAAAAGACTAAATTTGAAATACTCAAGCATTCTTTCAACTCATTCAAAAAGCTTTTTCTAAGTGATCCAGAATATCCCTTTTGCTAGACCTACCCTTTATGATTTGGAAATTTCATTCATTTAACAAAAGCACCATCTCATTAACAAAAACTTCGATGTAGGGTTAAAATTCCCTAATTTGTCGACTTCCTGGTTTACAAAATTCCAACTTAGACCAAACATAGTTTTTTACAATTCCAAAAACAATATCTTCCAATTACTAGGCACTACCAGCTACTCCAGTTTTTTGTCTTCAAAATTTTATAATTAAGGCATTTTTAATTAAATTTCAGGTACCAATTACCAAACTCCTCAAATAATCTTAGTGGTTAAAATGGAAACTTGGAGGTTTGAAAAAAAAAAAAGTCGCAATTGGGGGCATTTGAATATGGCTTAGAATTCTCCCAGACCATTTCAAGGTTCTAGATGCCGGATACCAAACTCCATCCACAATCCAATTGTTTTCATGTGTTTATAAGTTTCTTCACAAATTGAAAAAGAAGCATAGGAAAAAGTTTTTATAAGGATGCAACATTAAACTGTAGAATTAAGATACATATAAAAAATCCATCATAAAGGGTTGTTTTAATGTTGAAAAACTCTCTAATTGATCATCTCAACATCAAGATGTATGAATATGAAAAGAAAAAAAGATTTCGAGTGTCAAAAATAGTGTATCTTGCAACACATTATCTGAAGAGCCTATTTTGAAGATTTTCATCTGTTTATTGATCTACGTGATTTAAATTATTTTTTGAGTTTAAAATTTTATAATTAGAGACAAAAAATAGGTTCTCAAACTATATCAAAATTTTTTTACACCAAAATTACATTTAAGATAAAATTCAGAGGCGTGCCTTAATTTGATTGTTTAAGGTTGCAACTTTATGCAAACCACATCCATTATGTAATGCAAGATTGTAGTTTTTCTTAGGGCTGATAACGGGCCAGTTTGGTGTCTGGCTGGCCTGGGCCTAGCCCAAAACTATGTAGGGTAAGCCTGGGATCGAAAAATTAGTTTATGCCTAGCCTAAGCCCAATCCAAATTCGTGGCAACAAGGCCTAAGTGGAAGCCTGGCTTGAAAAAAATCAGGCAGGGCTGGGCTGGGGCTCATATAAATATGGAAACACTTTTTTAAATGTGTAATAACTAAGAGATACTTTCAGGCCGGGCCAATTCTATCCCATGTCCGGCCTGATAAAATGTTTGGAGCTTAGCAGGCATCAGCCCTGGTTCGGCCTATAAGACTTAACATGTGGCCCACAACGGCCTAAAATTGGCCCAGCCAACAGCTTGACTCGTTAACTGCCATATTTTTTCTCCAAGCATCTTGTCATGAGATTCTAGATGGAGCTTACCAAGATCTTAGCAAAATGGGGACTCCTACTTTGTTTGGTGGATCCACCAACTTCATCCAAAATATGACACCCTCACGCGGTATATGCAGAGAAAATAACACAAATTGAATGAACAAACCCAATATACATGTGAGTTTATTTATTTATTATTATTATTATTTTATTTCTGGGTAATACAGTCCTAAGATATTCGTAGACACCTTGTTAATTTCCGTCGACCGTCTGATATGGTAACAAATGGTTAATCAGTTATAACGATTTGGGAAAAAGGAAGAAGAGTAAAATCACAAAAAGGGGAGTAAAAAACACTAAGCAATGATGCATAATGCCTCTTATTTTTGAATTTTTATTAAATTATAGATATTTACTTTGTGAAATTTTTAAGATTTATTTTAAGGGTTTTTTATATGTTTAATGATTTTAAGGTTTTCTAGAGTTTAAGCCTTGTCTATTATCAGCTTGACCCCTATTATAGGGCAATTATAATCTTGTTATTATTAGTTTTTAATGTTAACAGTAAGATTTCATTAATATTATTATTAGAGAGTCACATTTTGAAGGTGTTAATTAAGGATGTCAACGATAAAAATGGATAACACGATGTTGTATCTGGGCGTGGAGATGCTACCACCACGACTCCAACCCTTTTCCTATCTTAGTTTTAACCCTTGACATAACATGTGGGCTTTATAGACCATGCAGGAGTGTGTGCAGAGCTCATTTTAGCAATTGCTCTGAGCACAGCCTAGACATGGCTATGTCAAGGCCGCATGCGGCCTTCTCTTGGGCCACACACACTACATTGGAGACACCCGTCCCCCTTCTTGGACCGGGTCTATTAAGGAATTGTGGCTCTAGCGGCACAACATGTGGCGTGGGAACACATTATATTGGATTAGGATGGTTTTTGTGGCTCATTTGAAAGCTTATGAGATGCATTATGAGTTGCAAAATTAAATTAGCCTAATTTGGATACGTTTTGGATGTGTCAATCGTACGAAAGGTCTTTTTTAGGTTTCTTGGGCTGCCGACGATTACTTAAATAATCCTGTGGGGATCTTAAGCCAATAATATGTTGGAAAATTGTTTCATGAGTCCATCTTTAGTATGGACGTTATCTATAAGTGTATTGTCCATAAATAAGTGTATAAAAAATACTAAAAATATATATTTTTAATTTTAAAAGTTTATTTTATTTTCATATTTATGATCATCTTGCCCTAGATGATCAATCTGCAAAAAAAATTTAGAAAGAAAAATCATCAAAAATAAATTTTAGTGGGGGGCCGCGTATGAGTAGGCTGACTTATAGAAACCCCATCAAAATGTGTTAAAGACAACTAGATCAACCACTTTCTAAGTTTTGACTCTACATTTTTTATTTAGAACATTTTTCAACATGTGTCTATAATACTTTACAACAAAAAATTGACCTTACCAGTCAAGCAAAAGTTTTGAATAAATCCAATTTTCCATTGGAGCAATGAACTAGGGCACTGAGTCTTAGATCTGACCCAGTCGCCGTCTCCAGATGCTAGCCGTATGGACCTGACTTTCGAAGTATGCCCTACTTATTTATCGCTTCTCCTCGGTGGAAAATCCTCTTTTTCTAAAGGGTGCGGTTTGTATAGAGCCGAGGCTCTAAACAATCAAAGTAAAGCGCACATTCAAATAGTATCAAGAAATGTGGTTTCAATATTGGAAATTTTTTTGATAACCTTAAAATATATTTTCATCAATAATATAAAATTTTAAAGCTTAAAAAATAGAGTAGATCGAGCATATTTATGAAAACTTGGAAATCTTGAAAATTGACAGTCCAAAAATGCATTACAAGATGCACGATTTCCCAAACTTGAAATCTATTTTTTTCTCATGTCCATGCATCTTGATGTCGAGATGAACAATTTGAGTATATTTGGGCATCAAAATAACCTCTTCTGGTAAAATTTTTTAGATGCACTCGAATTTGATTGTTTAAAGCCTATGCTCTATATAAACTTTTTATATTTCTAAAATACTTTACTATGCTCTTCATATTTTTGATAAGATCATATTTGGTTTGTGCCTAAATATTTTGTTTCATGTGAAAATTGTGTTTCGTACATTTGTTTGGTGAATAATGCATATGCAAATAAATTTTGTAATTTTGTGTCCGTTCAATAACACTATTATAACCACTCATTTTAAAATTTAAGGGACAAGAATGGTTGTGACCTCTATGTACAAAAGATAAATGGTCATTTTGTAGACAATCCCTATTATATATTACTATATAATTATACGATTAATATACATTTATATAAAATGATATTATATATTTATATTCATATAAATATATAATATATATTTTATATTATGTATAATATCGAATATTTATATATAAATATTAACAATACAGTGTATACTATATAATATTTTACATTTAATATAAAAATAAAATTTAAATATTATTAAATATAGATTTAAATAAATATAACTATCTATTTTTAGCTATAATATTTAAACATTAAATGTATAGATTTAATATATTTATAAAATATATTTAAATACCAAACATATGTAATTCATTACATAGTTTTTTGAAACATGTTAACAAACATAGTGAAAAGAAAGCAAGCAAAAGTTTTTCCTGCAAAGTATTTACATATATAAATATTTTTTCTAGAGAAATATTTACGCACCAACTAAACGTGCCTTAAGTGTTTTTTCAAAAATTCTCTTTGATTTTGGGACCGGTGGCCTATGAGAAAGAGACTCCCTATGAGAAAGAGACTCCCTTATTGCTTGATATTGTTGTTGTTTTTGCAAACTAAGGCCCGGGAGGTCTCGAATCCCCTCCTCAAGTTTGGGTGTAGACAGTATGGTGCTCACCGTAGGGCTCAAATTTCTTGAAAACACCCCTTCAAAGCTCATTTTCGAGGGTATAATTTTCAGACGAAAATATCCAAATAAAAAATTTCATAAAAATCCAACGCAAAAAGAGTCCGCTAATTTTCGGGGGTATAATTTTCAGACGAAAATATCCAAATAAAAAATTTCATAAAAATCCAAAGCAAAAAGAGTCGGGAAACACACTGTATTTAAGCGCCCGGTAATTTTTTTGAAAATTTTCATAGGAGCTCCACTGTAAAGATGCTATGCGACTTTAAATCATGTCGTACTGGCCTTTCTTATCTGAAAATTTTGTGGGTACTCCATTTGAACCCCTTTTCCATTTGTGTCTCTCATTTCCTTAGTTGAGAAAAATAAAATATATAACTAACTCTATGTTTTATTAATTTATCATAGAAAATCATGTATTAGGGCCATTTTGCTTTCTCTTCTAAAACATAGGTGTTAGTGCCACAACTCCAATGAATATTAACTTGATACTCGATGAGAATAGAACTCGAGACCTCAAGTTGCAGCACGTGCCACCCTGATTAGGGCTCAGAATGGGTCAGATCGGGTTCGGATCTATTGGGATTCGGATTCAGATCTAAAATTTAGACATAGGATCTAGATCTAGATCTAATCGGATCTAAAAATTATTTTATATCTATAAAATAATATATCATAAAAACTATTACATAACATATATTTATATATAAAATAATGAAAAAGGCTAACAATAGGCGGAATGGAAGCCGTCAGATCTTCATCATGTAGTTCATAATGCATATCACAGTTTTAATTTTAATTATTTTTTTATAAATCGAATCATAATGAAATTTTAGACATGAGTACTAAAAAATAGGACGCACAAATAAAAAATATAAAAAAATATTTCTCAAAATTTAAAATGATCGAAATACCCCTGAAAACTGACGGGGGTAGTTTGGTTATTTTAAATTATCGAAACTAATTTTTTTATATTTTTTTATGGAGCGCAATAGTGTTAGGTATATACATCCAAAATTTCATATTAATCAGATTTACATAAAAAAAAATTAAAATTAAAATAGTGATTTGCAATCTGAACCGCATGATGAAGATTTGACGGCTCCAATTTCACTTATACACTATTCATTATAACTGGCAAGTTGTTGTAAGGCTTACCCTAAAATAATATATAATAATTTAATAACTAGGTCGGATCTAGATCGGATCCACTTGTACCCGGATACTTTTCGAATTATTAATCGGATCTAAATTTGAGTCCAAATCTTGGATCCATACCCAGATCCAGATAGAATTCAAAATCGGGTTTGGAATCCAAACCAGGTAAATTCTCACACCTAACCCTGTTCACCCTCGGCCACCATTCTTGGATATGTGGGGTAGACCAGGGTCCATAATTTTGAATCTATACGATGTTCATTCCTTCCCTCGGCTAAAACCTAACATATTGTTAATTTTGGAACCTCAAATTGGGGATATAACCTTTTCAAACCATAAATTACCCTCAATAGATAAAAATTCTAATTGCACCCTCTACGTACTTGAAAAAAAATAGATTAACCTAAATAATTTTCTCTTCTAATTGAACCCTCTATGCACTTGAAAAAAAAAAAATGTCTCAAGATTGAATAGAGACCCTCAAATTTTTAGAGGGTAAAGTTTTTAATTTTTAGAAAACTTAAATTTTTCGGTTTTTTGCTTTTGAAAATGATCATCTAGTGATTCTTAGGTGGTCTCCACAATTTCAACTAAAAAAAATGTGTGGTTTGTATAAAGCCGATGTTCTAAACAATCAACATAAAGCGCATCTTCAAATAGTGTGAAAGATGTTTCAATACTATAAATCTTTATGATATCGTGAAAATTTATTTTCATATCTAATTATAAAATTTAAAGCTTCAAAAATAGTGTAAATCGAGTAAATCTATGAACAATAAGAAAATCTTGAAAATTAACAAAAATGCATTACAAGATGCACTATTTCAAGACTTGAAATTCATTTTTTCTCATGTCCATGTATCTTGAGGTCAAGATGATCAATTTGAGGATTTTTGTGCATCCAAACAACCTCTTCTAATGAAATTTTTGATGTGCGCCTTAATTTGATTGTCTAGGGCCTCGCGCTTATATAAATTTTTTCCCTAAAAAAAATCCTCCCAGGTCTTGAGACAGAGAGTAAATATAAACTATGCTCCTGTGGAAGTGTAAGTGCCGGAATGTAAATTCTTCCCCAAATTTTAGTATCAAAAAGGAAACCTAGCTCAACCCTTGCTTTACGAGGCCTTTTATCTCAAAGCTTTTATCTCAAAGCTTTGACTCCACATTCCGTGGCATAGCCCGTATATAACTGTGCAACAATCTCCACCGTCCAATAATCCTCTCCCATTTTTCTCAGTCAATTTTTTTTATTTTGTTTGAGTCAATACAATACAATTCAACCAACCCCAATACCATAAATTCAACTCGAAATCTATTTCTTTATCCAAGCCACTCAATTAGCCATGAGAAATCCAACATTTGGTCACCAAAAATCCCATTTGGAACTTGGAAAGTCCACTTTCACCTATTGGCTAACTAATTTCAAGATTGGCTTCTGACCCATCCCCAATCAACCAACATTATGGGAAAGAGGCTTGGGTCGGTAGAACCCCACACACTTTAGTCACAAAACATGGTGGTTTTCATTCCCACCACTAACACCACCCCATTAATATCTTTAAAAAAAGCTAACTCTTAATTTACTTGGAAATATAGGTAAGGCTTGTCTTCTCCCAAATTACCCAAAAAAAAAAATACCAATCCCCTAATTCTATTTTATGGATAGAAGAAAAAAAATGGTTCGACTAGGTGTGGTGCACAGCAGTTTAGATGAGCATGTTGAATCCGGACAGCCCGTATGGCTGCTCCAGATCAAGCATTATGGGCCGCATTTCTTGAATGCGGGCCCCGCATCCATTGCGTGATCTGGACCGATCATGAAGTTGAGTGATCAAGATGCACATAGTACATGGCATCCGGCACGCACCATTGCATAGTGTCATTATTATGAAAGAAGATAATTCTATGAGCTGACCGCCCTTTTCCATATTTGGAGTGCCTAGACCGACCTATATATATATATATGCTCATGCAATATATTGAACAAACAAACAAATCCGATTATTTAGCACACTCTCCTTCAATCCGGCCTACACTTTATAGACACATATAATAATTCCCTGTTCTTGAACTTATATGCTAGTTAGTGTATCAGATTAATAGTAACCTATTTTGTAGAAATAATTGAGGGGAAAAAAAAAAAAATCAACAATGGATTTTTCCATAGTGGTAGTTTTCCCAAATAAAGAAATGGACCCTCATTAATCAAAACTTCAATATAACTTAGCTTGTACACTAACTAATCTTTTGCACCAAATAATTCAATCCAATAAATGAATGAATAAATCAAATAATTAGACCTCATGTGTACGTATTTATTTACAATTTTTTTTCCGCCATTTACCGTGTCCTCGTTCCCTCGCTCTTCCCAAAGGGGGGTCAAAATTGTAATTCTCATCGAATCCACTGAGAAAGTGGATTCCATTGACTTTTAACTGTGATCCATTCTTCTTCGTCTCTTTCCCAATTGGGCTTTCCCTTTGCTGCTAACTTCCTCAATCTTTCTGATGCAAAAGCCTCACATCCACCTCTCTCTGAATCTCTTTCCTTCACAGAGCTAGAGAGAGAAAAAGAGGAAGAGGAAGAGAGGCTCCATAGCTCAAGAGCCAGGACACTCTTGGGCGAGTTAGAGAGAGAAACTCCACATTCCTCTTTGGGTGGAGGAGAGAGAGAGGTAGAAACCCCATCTTCAAAATCAAGAGAAACAGGGGAAGGAGGAGCGTGAAAGGAAGGAGGCACGCTAGAGAGAGAAACATCTCTGACAAACCCATGTCCCTGCAATTGCTCAGCATTCCATCTCTCTTCAGGGTTTAAGCACAAGCACTTAGACAGAAAGTCCTTAGCCTGGGTAGATAACCAGTCAGGTACACAAGGCCCATTCTTGGCTCGCCCGATTCGAGCCATGGCCTCAAATGGGCTCAAGCCATCGAGCCCACCTAGGCTTGAGCCGTAGAGCCAAGGTGCTAACCCAGTTGCCATTTCGATGATGAGACAACCAAAAGACCAGATATCTGATTCCTGGCCTTGTCTCTCTCCTCGAGCAACCTCAGGAGCCATGAACAGAGGGGTCCCAGCCATTTCGTGTCCATCTCGAGCCCACTTTGCGCACCCCAGGTCCCCTATTTTAGCCAAACCATTAGGACCCAACAAAATGTTCTCCCCCTTGATGTCACCATGCACGAGCCCCAGCGTGTGGAGGTGGTGCAGGCCCTTGAGCACGGTTCCCGCATATCGCCGAATGACAGGCTCAGTCATGGCTCGAGCCCTCACAAGGTGGGCTAGCGTGCCGTGAGCCATGTACTCCATGAAGAGGTTGAAGGTGGGCTCGTCGTTGCCGCCCAGGGTCGTGCAGGACCCAAGGTGCGCTACGATGCACGGGTGGCGAATGGAGGAGAGGATGGCGCTCTCGCGCTGGAGTCCGGCAGAGCGAGCTGCGCCCATCGATTTCACGGCAAAGAGGGCGTTTGACGGTTTGGATTTCGCCAAGTAGATTGTGGCGGAGGAGCCTCGGCCGATCGCCGGGCCCTTAACCCACTCCATTCTCTCTCTACTATGCTATTGTTGTTGAGATTCAGGGCTCTTAGCTTCTCTCTGTTTTGATAGCACTTGGGCTCAGGGCTCTTAGCTTCTCTCTGTTTTGATAGCACTTGGGCTCAGGGCTCTTAGCTTCTCTCTGTTTTGATAGCACTTGGGCTCAGGGCTCTTAGCTTCTCTCTGTTTTGATAGCACTTGGGCTCAGGGCTCTTAGCTTCTCTCTGTTTTGATAGCACTTGGGCTCAGGGCTCTTAGCTTCTCTCTGTTTTGAGAGTAGTTCAGCTCTAATTATATGTCGAGAGTTGTTGCCTTGCCCCTCTCTCTCTACCAAGCACTTTCTCTCTCTAGTGGTTGTATGTTCGTTAGAGAGAGAAAAGAGAGACGGGGGGTTATTTATGGTGTGAGTTAGTTGAGCACCGGCCTTGAGTGGCCCGTCTATGTGGACTGATGCTTTGGCGTTGGGCCTTTCTCTTATCCACGTGTCCTACAGAGAGAGTAGACAGGCCTTAGGGACGGCCGTTGCTGCATACAGGGGAAAGGATATACTTGCACGCTCCGGCACGCTCTTTCTCTCTCCTCACTTCCTCTCTCTAACTTTTATCCCTCTTTCTTGCTTTTTTTTTTTTTTTTTTGGCTGCTCAGCGAAGGATACTCTTTCTTTTCTCTCTCTCTTGTTTTGGGCTGCAACCTATACACTCGGGTCTGCCTGCTCTCACTTATTCGTTGCAGCATGACAAGCAAAATAATGATATTAAATTCAAGCTCCCCACTTGCCTCTCCATTCCAATTTGGATAGCATGGGCCAAACTCGGGCCGGGCCAGTCTCGGATCTGTCCCAACCATTGACTCCATAGGGCATGCAGGCCTGACTAAGGCTTCTATTTAGGGCCAAGACAGGCTGAACCAGGCTTGCATTGGCGGGCTCGGCCCTCGGGCTTTATTTTGTGGCTCAAGCCTTATCTTTTAAAAATTGGGCGGCGTGGCCCATTGCCAGCCTCAATTCCAAAGCTCAAGAATCTTTGGTTTTTTATTTTTTTTTCTGCCCAAAATGACAATTTTTGTCTTGGGCAAAGCCTCTGTGGCCTTGGACCAGTCCTTCGGTACAAGAATCTCATGTCTTTGCCTCTTTGGAGATATATGCTAAGTAGTCTCTAAATAGTAAATGACAACTAAAACTTAGGTGTGGTTTGTATATCAAACAATAAGGCGCATTTTCGAAAGATGCTTTGAGTCATCTCTGAAGACTTGAAAATCTTGATAATTGATGGTCCAAAAAATATATTACAAGATGAATTATTTTCGATACTTAAAAATCCATTTTTGCTCATGTCCATGCATATTGAGATTGAGATGATCGATTTGAAAATTTTTAAGCATTAAAACAACCTCCTTTAATGAATTTTTGAGGTGCGCCTTAATTTGATTCTTTAAGGCCTCACCGTTATACAATTTTTTTTCCTAAAATTTTGGGGTTAAGCTGCAAAACTTGGACGAGACTAGAATAGCCATTTTTGTCCTTTGGAATTACAATTTTAGCATCTCATAAATAAAATGAATTTTATAAATTTTAAAAATTATTTATACTTTCATTTAGAATTTAATTCTTTTTCGTATTTCTTCTAACGTTGGATGTTTCTTAGTATGCCAAAAACCGCATAAACTTTCAAATGACATGATTTAACGCGTGCTATCACGGTCTTAGGCTTTAAATAAAATAAAATAAACTATTTTAAGCTAAAAGGTATAGCCACAACTAAAAAAAAGAAAATCTAGCATATATGGAAATAGTTGAAAATAAATTATTAAACTAATGTGCTACAAGTTAAAACTGTTTTGGAGGCATGAGATCTATTTTCTTTTTAGATCTAATTTGGAAGTCACGACGATCAAGATTTTTCAACATCATAATCACATTTTCTTTTGGGTTTTTATTATACAAAGTCTGTAACCTGTTTTTTGGTTTATAGTCTCACCAAAGATATGGCTGATCGATTAAGATTTATATAATTAATTCTAATTAATTAGAAATTTTTTTTGATGATGATGAAGAATCCCAATTAAAACTGAAAATACAAAAATACAGACTTAAAGAGGGAGAGAGTTAGTTCATAGAAATTGGTTTAAGAGAGAGAGAGAGAGTTAGTTCATAGAATTTGGCTTGAGAGAGAGAGAGAGAGAGTTAGTTCATAGAATTTGGTTTGATGGAAAGAGGGAAGGGATGGTGCAACGGCTTCTCGAGTTGTTGCAAAGTCGGACGCCACCATTTGCCCAAAAACCCCCAACCCTAATTTGCTAAATTCGGTAAACGCCCTTTCTTCCGTCCACGAGACGCTAGCACATACCCTTTCGGTAAAAAGTCGAGAGATTGTGGGGTCCACGACACGCCGTCCGCATTTGACACGTGGAGTCACTCGCATATTTGGTGAGTGGAGTCCAACTCCAATGCCTTTTCTCCTCTCTCTCTCTCTCTCCTCGTTTCTCTCTCTACCTGTTTCTCTCTCTTCGTGTGCAAGTAACACGGGGAGCACGTTTTGGGGCTTCTTGTGGTTGACGTCGTAGGCTGCTCTTGCCTCGTCAACGTGGCGATCGACAGTGGTCATGTTTGGCCACTAGGTAGGTACAGAGTAAGCATGTCGTAAGTCGTTAGCGCAGGCAACAGCCGGGCCTGGGCGGGGACCGCCGGAACCTAGCCCATATGGGTGACAATGTATACGACCCGACGGGTACGCCCAACCTCATGTTCAAGTATGGGTCCAAATTTTGGATCCGAATACTATTTAGGTCCAGGTCTAGATCTTACTGGACTCGTTCCGTACTTAACCCCGTACCCATAATCATAAGATATATGATGGCAATCATGGGCCTTTAAAAATCCATTAGATGTTCATATTGTCACAATATTAACAACATTTAAAGTATTATTGGCAAAGATGGCAATCATGGGCCTTTAGAAGTCCATTATATATTCATATTGTCACAATATTAACAACATTTAAAATATTATTGGCAAAGAAGAAGAAGCTCATAATCATAGGGTATATGATATTAAAAAAAAAAGACAAAAAAACAAATACTATCGGTCATAAAGTGGCAATGAATGTGAACATACCCGGATCTGATAGATTTAGATATAAGTCCAAATTTTAACGAAAATACTATTTGGGTTTGGGTCCAGGTCCAGGTCCAGGTCTAGGTCCAGTCGGACTCGACCTGTTGCCACTCCTACTAGCCAGGCTCTATTCTTATGAGGGCAGCCTAGGCCTCGTCGGATCGCACTATGTTAAGTAAAATTCAAGAAAAAAAATGCAAAAAAAAAAATGAAAAATAAAGCTGGGCCGGGCCTATCTTGGCATGACCTAAGCCCGACTCTCAGGTCACATTTTGTGGCCCAGGCCCTTAACCCGGCGTTATTCCTCTAAGGGCCGACCTTGGCCTATCTTGCCCTTGACCTAAGCCCAACTCCTAAGCCCAACTCCCGGATCATGTTTTGTGGCATAGGCCTATAGTTTTTAGGGGCGGACCACCGGCCCATTGCCACCAATGCAAGTCGTACCATTTATCTCTCTCTTCGTCTCTCTTCCCCTCTCTCCCCTTGGCACAATCAGGTCATGCGTGCCTGTCTACTTGTGTCAGTTGCTCGTTTTGCTCGTTTTTTGAATAGTGACGTTTATAGTTCTAGTCTTGTACAAGTCTACCTCTGTCTCTCTCTTACAAGAAGGAGGTCGTACTCATCTATATCTTCCTCTCATTTAGTTTTAGTAGAACATTTTTTCGTTTCCAACTATTCCTAATCACTTGTTTTATATCACTATTTTTAAAACTAGGGGGATGGGGATGGGGATGGGGATGGCAATGGACCGGGACCTATGTCCTGGTGTGGGTTAAAAAATTGGATCTGGTGGGTCGGATATGAGTTTGAATCCAGATTAAAATCATATTTACTTTTTGAATCCTAATCTAAATCCCAATAAATCCGGACCCGATCCAACCCATTCTCAACCCTAACTATAAGCATGTCATTTCCTCTCGGTCTCTCTCTCATGTAAATTTTCCTTACCATAAGCATGTCATTGCCTCTCTCTCTATGCATATTTTCCTTACTACAAGCATGTCATTGCCTCTCTCTCTCTCTTTCTCTCTCTCTAGCTAGTTTGCCTTAACTTCTCAGAGACTCTTTGTAAGCTGACAAATAATAATTTCAACTTTATGCACAAGGTTATATGTTACTCAACTTAGGTGATAGCCGCCATTCCTTATAATGGATTACTACATGTGAAGCAATGGAAAAGTGTTCATTTTTTTATTCAATGAATTGAAGTAAAGGTTCAAAGCATCCCTCACTAAGGCTTCCAAACAAAACATCTAAGCTTGCCCCTTAAGCTTTCTCAAAAACACTAAGAACCAAGGGATATTTAGAAAGAATATCCCACAAGGAGTTATAATGACAAATCTTGTGAATTTAAGTTGGACAAAATTTGATTTGATTGATAATAACCTCAACTAAAATTAATTTTATTAATTTTCCAATTTTGGGAAACTAGGATGTTTTTTTTTTTATCGATACGCACTTACCATGAAGACATAAATTATATCTATTGCATTGTAAATTATTGTATAAGGAAGGCAGACGTTTTATTTCTTTTACTTTTAATTAAAAATGTATTTTCTTTTTAGTAATATTACCAATGCTATTTTATCCTTTTCATTTTCTTCTACCTCTTTGTTGATTTCTAAGTACAAAAAAAAAAAATGAAGAGTAAAAGATAGGTGGTAGTATTTTAAAACCCGGTAATTTTTAATCTGAATCGTTTGTACCAATAGGAATCAGGCGGGACTGAACCAATTCTAAAATGGTACGGGTCCCTACCCGTTTCCACCCCAAAACCTCCCTTCTATTTTTTTTTTTTTTTCTATTTTTTTAAACATATCTAATGTTTTCTTTTAGGTCCCCTCTAAATCCCCACCCCATAAACCCATATTTAAGTTTTTATTTTATTTTATTTATTTATTGATATTTTCTCAATCATCGAACCTATCCAGAGCCAATCCAACACAGATTTGTCGATTAATGATCTACCCATTTAACAAAGTTTTTAAACATTAGGTGGCACTAATCCTCGGAGAACTGCAATTCGTTTCATTCTTGGTCTATGAAATTTGCCAATAAGAAAAAAAAAAAGACGCCTTCATGGGGATTAGCTCTTCAAGTATTTCATAAATGCATTAATCACCGTCCAGTTGATGGATGCCCATACCGTCTTCCAAGTGAAATCGCAGACCGGTGAGTCCCACATTCTCTCCATCACCATCTAACCGATTTATTGGAATGTAATGACCTCATATTCCATGTGCCATTGAGGCATGACATATTTTCGTTACCCTTTTCTGTTGTAGACTTGTAGTCATTGGGCAGGACTTAGGGGTGGAAATACCCTGACCTGACCCGGGACTCAATGGGTAGACCCGTGTCTCTATGGGTTCAAAAAGTGGACCCAATCACCCAATGGGTCGGGTTTGGGTCCAAATCATGGATCCGAAGGTTATTTGGGTCCGGGTCCAATTCCATGTAGACCAGACGCATATCCATACCCAACCGGGACAGTGTTGAAATTTCTTGGTCGGGGTCCAAGTTTCACATTATATTTCCAAGTCCGGATTAAGGTTTGGTGACTTCGGGTCCAGCTGGACCCAAACCCAACCCGACCCGACCCATTGCCACCCCAAGGGCAGGAGTCAAACTTTGAGAGCCTTCGGGTAAGATCATGGGTCACGTATTTTATGAATTGCCCAAGGAAACTTCTAAGATGCGTGTCATCCATAGTTTCCCTTAACACAAGAAAGAAGTGTTGTTATCTTTATTTACTCTTGCAGATACTCTATTTTGTCTAATTGGGTTCCTAGTCCTAGGTGTTTTTTAACAACCTGAACTTTAACCTTAGGCTAAAGACTTATCTGGCTTAACACTCATAGAAAACTGCCATGTACACCATATGATGCCCTAGAATCACTAAGATTGACACTTATAGACTTTAAATGCTATAAACACACCAAAAGTCATCCAAATTAACCTAGATCTATATCTAGGTTGTAGTGGATCTCATAAGCTTTTAAACGGTTTAAGAATTGCTCAATTCTGATGTATTATTTGAAAGAAGGGTAAAAACCAACGCCTTAAAAATGGAATCAGGACCCGAATCATTCGAATCATGATTCTGATTTGAAATGCTCAATCTGGACAATCCAGCAAAATGGCAGATTTCAAATCCACCCAGAGTTCCAACAAAAATAGTGAATTTCAAATTATTTTGAATCAAACAAATATAAATTTTTGAAATGCTCATTCTGGACAATCGAGCAAAATGGCAGATTTCAAATCCACCCAAAGTTCCAACAAAAACAATGAATTTCAAATTATTTTGAATCAAACAAATATAAATTTAAATCATTTTAAAGTTTAAACTAAAATTACATACACCCCTCTGAAAATACAACATTGCACATGAAACCCTTTGTTCATTTTGGTTTCAAGCAACCGGGTATTAATGAAGTAAACTTTCATGAATCCCCTTCAGCCCAATCTCTTCCCTTTCCCCATTTCTTTATCCCTGCGTATGTCGTGCACAATGCCTGAGCTCCATCAGTAAAAAAGAGCTCCAAGAATTAGAATTTCCGCCCCAAATTTGCCCATGAAAATGCCTAACTATCTTAGCCGACCTATCTCATTTCAAGACGAAATTTCAGTAAGTTTATTTGTTGCTGTGAACCTTGCAGATTGCTAGGCAATGGCTGGAGTTTTTATGGCAATTATCAATGCAGGAATTTCCACAGATCCAACCACATTGAGCTCGAACAAGAGCCATGGTGGTGGCCAGAATTTTGAGATTCCCGCAACCTAATCACCTGTTTTATTTGAAATTGTGTTTTATATGGTGAGATGGGTATTCTAACAAAATTGAGAATTCTGACGAGTGTTTTTTTATTTTTTTGTAATACAGTGCGCTACAGCGTTCCATCGATCAATTGATCGAATATTGACCCAGACTCTTCTCTTTCTTTTTCAGCTCTCCTTTTCTCCCGTCTCTTCTCTCGTTTATCTCCTTTCTGTACAAAATAGAATACCCCAACTCAAAAAACATTTCTCCCTCTTATGCTTTTAGTTTATTTTTAATTTTCATAGATATGTTTTGATTGAAATTTATTTTTTTTTTAAAATTGAAACATTAGTTTCTCAAAGGTTTTAAGCTAGATTAAGCGACTGCCACTTGTAAAATTTGTAAATAGGAAAGATATGTGAGAATTTGGTGTCTTTCTCTATTGATATTGAGCTATGTATAACAATATACAACTGGTATAATAACATACAACAATATCCCTTGATTAAGGTGATGATGAATAATAAATCTTTACAAAGTAGAAGGTTACAAATATGGCCAAGTGAATCTCTATCAACTAGAAAAGTAGATATGACCAAATCAATCTCTACAAATTATGAAAGTCCAATTAAATCTCTACAATTAAGAAAATGAGCTATACAATCCTCAATACTCTCCCTCAAGCTGGATTGTTGAGGAACCGATCTTGCAATAATCTTTTGAGAGTGAAACCGGGCTTGCAAAAATGCTTTCAATGAGGAAATATCATGGGCATCATTGCTAGTGACAATCACATCATCAACATAAACTAAAACAACTATAAAAGATTGACCGGCGTTGGATGTGAATAGAGAATAGTCCGCAATGGATAGTTGAATCCAGTGAGCTTGGGAAAATTTGTCAAACCAATTTTGAGATACCTGTTTAAGACCATATAGAGACTTTTGCACTCGGCAAACTAGATGCTCCCCCTTATGAGGATGACCCAATGGAACTTCCACGTATATTTCTTCATATAAATCCCCATGCAAAAATGCATTATTGACATCTAATTGATGCAATTTTCAGCCCTTTGCAGCCGCTATAGCTAAAAGACATCTCACAGTAACTAACTTTGCTACAGGAGTTGAATGTCTCATGATAGTCCAACCCTTCCATTTGGGTATAGTCCTTCGCGACAAGACGTGCTTTGTAGCGATCGAGTGTCGTCTGCTTTGTACTTAATCTTGTACATGCATTTACAACCAATGGGGTATTTCTCGGGGCAAGAATTGAACAATCCAAGTATTGTTGAGATCAAGAGCCTTAAGCTCAGTTTCCATAGCATCACGCCAGTGGGAGTGTTTGACAGCTTGTGCATAAGTCCGTGGTTCTTTATTAGAATAAAAGTTTATAAAAAAAAAACACGTTGAGTTGAAAAAAAGTTGGAATCCAAAATAAAATGAGAAATGGAATATAGTTTACCAAGAGAAACAGATGGAGGTTGTCAGAGTGAAGCCGAATTGGTGAGAGACGAGTGTGTGTGAGCTTGGGAAGTTCACAAGTAATAAATAAGACGAGTGGAATACCGACTAACACGTTCCGAACGACACACGGGGGTAAGAACGGGAATGGACGGAGCAAGTATCATGGTTTCAGCTGGCAGGGATGGAACTAGGGTAGGTGATTCATGAGTAGGTGGCACCTCAATATTAGGAATAGGTATGTTTAAAGATGGAATTTCAAGTCTCATTGCCCACAACATGCATGGGAAGAACCGTGAGAATTGTCTCATGTTCCATATTTTTGTCTTGAAAATGGAACACATATTGACTAGTGAAAATGGTCTCTTTTTGCAATTCAAAGGCACGGTAGCCTTTCTGTCCATGAGAATATCCAACAAAAATACATTGTTTAGACTTAGGATCAAATTTGTGTTTATGAATATCACTATTATGAGCATAACAGAGGCATCTAAAAACACGTAAATGTTCATAAGATGACTTACTTTTAAACAATACTTCATGCGGAGCTTTGCTAGACAATATGGGTGTGAGAATTTTATTTATCAAGTATGTTGCAGTTAAAATACATTCACTCCAAAATTTAATAAGAAGATGGCCCTGAAAGCGTAAAGCACGTACCGCTTCAAGTAAGTGACAGTGTTTGCACTCAACAATGCCATTCTGTTGGGGTGTATGTATGCATGTTCATTAGTGGAGGATCCGATGTTCCTAAAAAAGGGTTTACCTAGTGTCAGACAAGAACTCAGCTCCATTATTGGTTCGAATCTGTTGAACATGACAATTGAACTGGGCTTGTACTATTACAAAAAAAAACTTTAGAAAATGGTAAGTATCAAATTTGAACATCATCAATTAAACCCATGTGTATTGTGAACAGTCATCTACAATAGTCAAGAAATAATTTGCTCCTGAGTGGAATGGAGTAGAGTATCTACCTCATATATCACAATGGATTTAGTTAAAGGTTTTTAGATTTATTCAAGCTAGAAGAAAAAAGAATTTTAGTTTGTTTAGCCAAAGTACATACTTCACAAAAAGAAATAGAACATGGAGATAATTTAAATTTGAAAAATGCAAACTAGACATTTGGTGCCGAGAAGGATGCCCTGGCCTCTTATGTCATAACTCAGTAGAATGACTTTGAATGGTAGGCATTGCAGTGAGATTATTAGGGACACCAGAAACGAAGTGATATAAACTGTCTTGCACCTCACCGGCTCCAATCAACTTTCTCGTGCTCAGGCCCTGAAAGACATAAAAGGTAGGGAAATTTATAGCAATACAGTTCATGGAACTAGTTAATTTGCTTACTGAGAGAAGATTGTAATTGAAATTTGGAACATAAAAAACATTATCTCGGCTAATAGTTGGACTCAAGTTGGATTCGCCTAGATGAGTAATGGAAGTAGTGCTACCCTTAGGCATGCAAACAGGTAAACCATTATGATTTGGAACACAAGTTGATAGACTAGAAGTGAAACAAGTAAAGTGGTTAGATGCTCTGGAATCAATGATCCATGAGTCATCATTGTTTTTGGGAATGAATAAAAGACTTCCATATCTGCAGCATTTGCAACAATAGGTTGGGTTTCAACTATGGACATCAACTGTTGATATTGAATCGAGGTTAAGGAAGGAAAGTTCATCTTAGATTAACCTGGGACAGTTGCACTATTGTTGACGAACTCTACACCCGAACTAGTGTTGATGTTCTACTGGCCATGGTTAGCTGATTGCATGGTTGAGTTGTGAGCATGTGGCTGACCCTTGGCCTTGTGATGACCAGCAGGATATCCCACTAACTGGTAACACTTTTGTTTGATATGACATTTGCGACCACAAATGTTCACAAAATGGACGTGGCTTCTTTCCACCATAGCGCCCTCTCTTATCCAAATTTGAATGAGCTACAAGAGCAACTACTTCTCCTTGCAAGGTTTGACAAATTTGCAACCCCTTTTGTTGTTCTTTTTGCAAGACTAAGGAGCAAACTTTACTGATATTGGAAAGAGGGTCCACAGCCCAAATTTGACTACGAACGGTCCCAAAAGAGTCACTCAGTCCCATTAAGAAATGGTACACTCGTTTGAGTTGCTGTTGGGTCTACATCTCCTTAAACGATCAACATGTGCATGTAAGAATTTTTGTGTACGAGGCTCGTTCGTCCCAGATGGCCTTCATAGAAGTAAAGTAAGAGGCTATTGAGGATTTCCCTTGTTGGATAGTAGAGAGCTTCCTCTTGAAATTATAGATCTTTAGACCATTTCCTTGAAAAAACCTATCATCGAGATCTATCCAAATTTCATATGCGGTATCCGCATATGCAACACTATCTACAAGGTCTTTGAAGATTACGTTGAGTAACCACGAAACCACAATGTGGTTGCATCTCTCCCAAGTCTTGACAGCAGTAAGTGGTTCGGATGGTTTGGAAAATGAACCATCTACAAATCACAATTTATTTTTTGCTCCTAGGGCGACGATCATGACTCTTCTCCACGTGTTATAGTTGTCTCCAAAAAGAGTTTTAGAGACAAGTACGGCTCCGGAATTGTCAGAGTGACGGAGATAATAAGGAGAAGGGAAGTCGGAGACAGAAGGCTTGCTACTTTCAAGTGAAAAATGAGACTCGTTACGTGATTGCGAGTTTCCATCATTTCCATTCTGTGTCATGGCTTGAAGGTGAAGAAGAGAGATGACAAGTAGGTTCGCTATGGACTTACTACTCTGATACCATGTAAAATTCATAAATGGGAAAGAGATGTGAAGATTTGGTGTCTTTCTCTATTGATATTGAGCTATATATAACAATATACATATAACATATGATATAAGAATATACAGCAATATCCATTGATTGAGGGGATGATGAATAATAAATCTCTACAAACTAAAAAGTTACAAATATGCCAAAATGAATATCTACTTACTAAAAAAGTAGATATGACCAAATCAATCTCTACAAAGTAGGAAAATCCAAGTAAATCTTTACAATTAGGAAAGTGAGCTATCCAATCCTCAGTACCAATAGCGATTCTAGGAATGAGATTGTAAAATCTCTGATATGAGTCATAATTTGACCATACTCCATTTTTTATATTTTCAAATTCTGAAATATATGTTTAGTTTGCACTTAGATTAAAGAGGTTAATTTGTAAAATTTCCCTTTTGAGATTCGATTATAAACAACCCTTCGTTTTTTTCATGGAACTCTTCCAATGGTATGAGGCCTTGCTATATGATGTCTGAAAATTGAATCATGTCGAGACTCATACCATTCTGGAACTAGTTCCCATCTGTTTCAATAATCCGAATTGGAAATTAGTGGATTTTAAACAAACAATGACAAACCAATAATTGCACGTGAAAAGTACTTTTGAGAGAGAGAGAAAGAGACTTGTTCTATTATTGCATAAGCAAAATATTTGACATCAATTGAATTTATGTGAAAAATGAGAAAGATTTAGTGCTCCATGGGAGCATTATGCGCTCCATCTGCAAAATCCTAACTGGGAATATTGTTGGGATCCTAAATTTTGGGGTTGTAACTAACTACACCTAATGACCAACCTCAACAAAAAAAGTAAAGGATAAAAAAAAAATACAAACTCTAAAAATGAGTGAAATAAACCACAACTATCCAATTTTTGGATGATTAGATCTAGGTGTTTAGAAACTTAAGTTTTTTTTCGTTTTTTTTTACTATCTGCTGATTCTAAAGTGAATCCAAAATACATTTTTTCTGGCACGAGGTGCTCCATGAGCACGCCTTGAATCTCGGGCTCCATGCGACCATATTGTGCCTTTTATTTGGTCAATCACGCAAGGATTTTGTGGACCCCAAAAGCTCTCAAAACTTTCTTATTTCACACAAAATCAATTTATTTTTAAGAGTTGTTTACAGCCAAATGCGAGAGAGTTTTTGATGGATAATTTTTTTTATCTATCAAATTACCATATGAAGAAAAGAAGCCTGATATTGGCATATCATTTTCTTCTTCAAATTTTTGGCAGTGCCAACTAATTTTTTGCACCAAAAACAATATTAAACTCCTGCAACTAGATCTAAAATAAAATAAAAAGAATCAAAAGGGAGAAAAATAAACAACTTACCTACCCGGGCTAGTTGGCCCCGGGATACCCAAAACCCAGAGTTTGGGTTAGTTTCATATGTTTCTTAGGCTCAAGGCTATTTGGGGTGTTGGGTAAGCTTAAAGTTTAGATTTTAGGTTTGAAAAGCCAACTAGAGTCTACTAATTGTTGTGGTACCTAAGGTTTAGGAACTTTAGAAAAGTTGCCAATTTCAAAATTAGGTGTCTACTAGAATTAAAAAGACTCTCTAAAGTCTAAGGCAATTCGAAACTCTTTTGTTTTTTCTTTTTAATAGTTTAGTAGGGATGGAACTTAAAACATCATATTGTACCATGTTAACCTAGCCCAAGGGGAATTTCAAACCAGAATAACTCTTAATCTTCTATTTTATCATAACTTGAAAGGCTTTAAAGTTGGTTCCAATTAATTGTAGGTTACAAGTCGTGCGGTCTTGGTGGACTGCCGTATAAGCACATTTGAACTGGTAATTAATTGAAGGGCAACATGTGAAGGAAAGGCCTTTTTGTTAGGGATTATATATTATGAAACCATTTAATTTGGAACAAGAAAATCACCGTTACTTTTTGCTGTGGTGTAATTCAATAGATGACAGCATGTCAGAACATTTGAAAAAAAATTTGTATCTAAACGATGATACGCCCTCAACGATCCGATTTCAAATTTAATAGTCAATTACAATTGTGGCTTTCTTGTATAAAAGGTAAAAGAAGCGACTACCATTACGGCATGCCCTCAAGGGCTACCATCTAAGTTGGATGGTTCAATCACTACCATCCAACTAAGTTGGACGAGACGGTAGTCGTTAGGTGGCTCAAGTTTATATGTAGGCATATGTCGATGCATATATATATTTTTTTTGTTAATAGGAGAGAGAAAGAGACTGGGAATTAGCTCAAGTGCAACATGTGGAAGATAGGCGTTTGTTTTTTTTTTTAATAGGAGAGAGAGAGAGTTTTTCTTTTATTGGTGAGATAACATAGAGTTATCAAGAGACCGGGAATTAGCTGAAGTGCAACCTGTGGAAGAGAGGCGCTTGTTTTTTTTTAATAGGAGAGAGAGTTCCTCTTTTATTGGTGAGATAACGTAGAGTTATCAATATTGGATCGAGACTTGTGGTCCAACCAATCGAACTGCCTACATGTGCCTTGGCTAGTTTGAGACAAAATAAATAAATGCCCAGTCAAAACTAATATTTGATTGATTTTGATCGGTATGACAAGCGAGTTTGGATTGATTCGACTAACAAATAAAATTCAAAACATTTTTTTCTAAGATATTACATATACTTTTATTCATATCTATCAATCTTTTTAAAAGTTGGTCAAACTAGCAGTCAAATCGATATTGACGGGACGAAACACCTTATTGGTTCGATAGCTAGTCCAATCTTAATAACACTGAGCTGAATGTAATATTTAGTAAGGACCTACAAGCAGTGTTATTATGATCTAACTCATCATTAAACATGAGAGGGATCTGGTTCCGTCAAAATCGGTCTAAATATTAATTTGATCAGATTTTAAAACATTTAAAAAATATAAAAATAATTAAAAATTATGTTTTATCTACAAAAGTGATGCCCACTTTGTTTGGCCTATCAAATTGTCAAAACCAGTCAAAACCAATAGGTAAGCTTATCCGAAAAAACATAATAAGATAATAAGATAAAGTATGTAAATTAATTTGGAGTGTAATCATCATCATCATTATCATTTTTTTAATTTTTTTTTTTTAAAATTATTTGATATCGGCTACACGTACTCCAATCCGCTACTTAAAATCTATGAAGGGTCTATCTGGAGTGTGATATTATAAAAGAATATTTTGATGGTCGTTTGAATGAGCGTAGGTAAATTAGTTTGGAGTTTGATACAGGGTGTTGTTTCTTTTCGAGCCATAGGCTCCATGTGTGGATATGATTCTTTCGACCTTTCGTGTGGCCCATCATTCTCTCTCTCTCTCTCTTTCACTACCATTTGCTACGATCAATGGACTTCAGAATGCTTGCCCTCCCTCCATTTGCATCTCTCTCTCTCCTCTGCTTTTCTCTCTCTACTCTCTCTCCTCATCACTTAAACAACGGGTAACCATCTCGGACTTTCAAGCCCTAGTTTTATTCTTCTCATGTCACCTGCTAATTTTCTATTCCTTCTCTGTGTTTAAATAATGAAGTCGTAAGAGTTGCTGAATTAGTGACTCAATTGTTTGATTACCGTTTCCAAGTTCCTTTCTTATTGCCTCTCTGAAGAAATTGTGCATTGGGATTAGGGTTTCTACTGAAGAATTGCTTGTAACTGTGTTTGCTATTTTATTTTTCTCCGTGGTTAGTGTTTCTAAGTTTGTAACTTTGCTTGTTATTACCTTTTGAGTTTTCTTAGCTGATGAATTTGCTTATTGAGTTTTCTTAGCTGATGAATTTACTTTTGAGTTTTCTTAACTGATGAATTTTCTGTGATCAGAATACTCATTATGAATTTTTATCATGGGCCATTTCCTAAATTTTCAGGATAATAGACTAATGATTAATTTATATGTGAGCATTTGTAAGTTGGTTGATTAGTGTATTTCGTAAGAATTACCTACTGTAGAATCTATGATTGCATAAAGTATCGGTAGTAACTCTTTGTTGTTTTAGGGTTCTTTTCAATTACTGTCGGAATTTGCTAGCTTAGGGCATTTTCTTTAATTTGAGGTAGGTTGTCTGATAGACTTGCAAAATAAACGGTTAGATTTATTTGATGACATCAATCTAAATTTAACTTCTAATTTGTTATGGATGTATTGTTTACGAACTAGTGTTGCACGAACATGTGTCTATGAGTGTCGAAGTTGTCTAGTACACCAGCCTAAAAACACAATATAGCTAGACATCCATACAATACCTTTTATAAATAAAAATACTGTATTTTTTTATAATAAATTATATAGTTTCCATTATTATAACACCAACTAAATGGATGGAGAGACCGTAGAACGAACAAGATAAGCTCATAATAAGCTGAGATTGAGCCCCCCATGTGCTCATATTTAAATTTTTAATGTTTTTATATCCACAGGGTCCCCAAGTGTCAAGATTTTGATACACGATGCTGTGCTACATGTCGCAGTAACACTGTTGCTTACCCTAAAATCTAAAGAATAAGTAAAAACTTGAGGCATGACATGCTTTGAAGAATTGAAGTTCAGGCAATTGAATATCCATTGGTTATTAAATCTGAATTATGAAAGGAACCATGAACCAAGGGGCACTAATGTTTGTAATCATATTGTAAGTTACATTAGTTTTATACTATAATGATTAATGGCAATCTTCACAAATTGCTTTTTAATTGCTGTTAATTGCTATGATGTCATTAATTTTCTGATTCTCAATATCATTTGCTGATTCTCAAATATTGACATTATACACAAATCAGGGGATTCATATCTATAAAAAAATAGAGGATTCACCATCAGCAACAGAATGGCACTTGACATCTGTGTATAGACTTGGAAATGTGCTACATATCTAGCATATCACGATAGTTATAGATGAGAGCTTCCCTTTATGAAACGGACATTGTCTTATGGAGATAACAATAGCATGATCCTGATTGTATGTGAACTTATGTCTCATTGCTCTAAGAAATGTGGCGAACTGCCATTATATTCATGAGAAGCTATGATTTGTTGTTATTTCTAAATCCCATTTTTTTGTTAAACCCTAGTTTGTAGATTCACTTACCAAGGGAATGACCAAAGACATGCTTTGTTTCTAGTAAGCATATTTCCAATGGTAGACCTCACGTGGTTAGTTTGAATCATCATCATCATCATCAGAGCCTTATCCCAACTATTTGAGATCAGCTACACAAATCATGTTTTGCCATTCTGCTCTATTAAAGGCGATACCCTCAGTAAGATCATAAGTCTCCATATCTTTTCTCACTGCTTCCATCCATATCCTTTTGGGCCTTCCCTTTGTCCTTTAAGAGTCTACCACTTGAACCAAATCGTACCTCCTGACCGGTGCTGTATTGGGTCTGCACTACACATGACCAACCCATATTGTCACGCATTGGAACCACTCCTAAGTTCCCTTGAATGTATTCATTCCTAGTTCTATCCTTTCTTATCTTGCTACTCATCCATCAACATTCTCATCTCAGCTACACTCATCATATTGGCGTATTGTTTCTTAACCGCCCAACATTCCATTTCATAAAACAAAGCTGTTCTTACAACTATCCTATAGAACTTCTCTTTCAGCTTCATAGGTAATGCGGTGATCACATAAAACTTCAGTTGCACAGCTCCACTTCGCTTACCCAGCTCTAATTCTATGTGCGACATCTCTTCAGTCTCTCTATTTTCCTGGATTATTTATCCAAGATATTGAAAATATTCTTTTTTAGGTATTTGTTGGCCATCAATATTCGCTCTTCTTTGTTTCTATCGTTGTTATTGCTAAACTTGCATTCAATATATTTTACCTTATTCCAGCTAATTTTAAAACCTTTAAATTTTATAGCATCCCTCCAAAGTGATGCCACTTCTAATCGCGTCGATCCAAACTATCATTCACAAACAACATAGACCATGGTACCTCATCTTGTGGATGTCTAGTTAACTCGTCCATAACTAAAACAAAGAGATATTAGCTCAACGCTAACTCTGATCTATGTTTGTTGTCACTGAAAACTCACTTGTTTCTTCACAAGTTTCCGTACACTATTTAGTGCTCCCATATCTCTCACCATATCGATATAGCATCTAGAGACTATTTTTTTTCCCAACATCCACCAAATTAAATCTCTAGGTAACCTATCATAGGCTTTCTCTAAATCAATAAAGACCATGTAGATATCTTTTCCCTTCTCCGTGAACTTCTTAATTAGTTGCCTAAGTAGGAAAAGGGCATCAATTGTTGGCTTCCTTGCCATAAAACTGAATTGATTATCTGATACGCTTGTTTTATACCTTAGTCGTTGCTCAATCACTCTTCCACAACTTTATAGTATGGCTCATAAGTTTAGTCCCTCGATAGTGTGCACAATTATGTATCTCTCTTTTGTTCTTGTAAATAGCTACCACAATACTTTTCCTCCTTTTGTCTGACATTTGCTTTGATCTCAACACCTTGTTGAACAGCTAGGTCTGCGAGCATATGCCAACCTCCCCCATGCACTTCTAAATCTCTTTTGGGATACCAACTGGTCTAAAGCCTTTCCTTATCTTCAACCTCCCCAAAGATTCTTTCATTTCAGATATCCTAATCCTGCAAAGATTCAGGATTCATAGAAAGTTGCGGCAAAGTTTTACACAAGCTGCCCACCAAACACAACCCTACTCCTTTACCTAGGCTTCGGAACAGGTAAAGTACCGAAATGTGTATCTTCTAATGTTTATTATGCATGAGGTTTGCAATCATTGGTTTAGTAAACAGGTGTATCGCTGCCATCTTTCCTTGTGTAACTGGTTGAGGATGGTGGTTTAGATGTTTTAGAGGGAGGATGGGGGCCATTTGAGCTATAGAAAGATATGTGGGTACTCCTTTGGTTAATAACTAAATGCATTGAATATTCGCTATCATATTTGATTGTGTGATGAGGAAGGAAAGCATCAGTAGCAAGTCGCATGGTTAAAGAAATTTGGGATATCTGTAACTCTCTTACTGATTATATTATTCATACTGATTATATTATTCAAGTGTAACCACCAAGGACAGTTGGCTCCTGTGGGTGATATAGGTTAGTACCTGGTGAGATATTCCACATTGACATTAGAAGTCTTATGAGCTATGATTGGGGTATACTTTCTTTTATTACTCTTTGCAGATTGATTGGGTCATTTGTTGGTTAGAATAAATTTGTGTTTGAATACCTATGGTATATATCATTGCAAGGGCTGGGAAGTAGATATTAATGATCCTTGAGAATAGGGATGGCAATGGGTCAGGTTCTCGAATCCAACTTGGGTCCAAAACTTGGACCCGAACCCAACCCGGCTTGGGTCCGGGTCGAGAGCCAAATAAAAATATTTTAAAAAAGTATTCACAATATATATTTCAAATATACACACACATCATACATAAACAGGCAAATTTATCAAAACTATAGTTGTTGGAAACGTCTGTGATTCCAAATCGTTTCTGGAACAAGGTTTGGAGCTAGTCTACGGAATACAAGAAGTGAGAACAAGGGCAAGCTCCCTTTATCTTCTTTCCTTGAATTATAAAATTAGTACATGACATAGTAATTCTTCTTTGTTAAATGTAGTTTTGAGTCTTTTGACTTTTGAAAATTGAGTTATTCGATTTTTAGTTAATTTCTCTGATATTTAATGATCAATTTAACCTAAATCACCACACAGGGCACTTCGCTCATATCCTTATTATCTTCTTATTTTACTTAAAGAAAAGCATTGTTATCCTCTTATTCGACTTGAAGAAATGACGGCGCTGATCATATATTAAACATTATTACATTAGTAGTTTAGCACCCACACCGTTTACCAAACATTATTAAATTTATTCTTGGTGAGAGTTCTTAAAAAGTAACATGGAATGAGGATGGAAATTAGTAAATAAGAAAATAAAAAAGTTAACATATTACTTATGTTTTAAATTTTGATTGTATTGCTGTGTGCAACAACTTCAAATTCTCTCACGCTCATACATATCGCGCTCACTCATGATTGAGCACACATCGAAGGGTTCCTGCTTTCCCTATGCTCACATATTACTCATATTTTAAATTTTGATTTTATTGCCGTGTGCAACAACTTCAAATTCTCTCACGCTCTCATACATGTCGTGCTCACTTATGATTGAGCACACATCGAAGGGTTTCTGCTCTCCTTATGCTCACATTGCTTCCTGACAACGTGGATTCGTAATTCTTTAATACTTTGAATCAATGTTTAGCATAAGTAGAATTGTATTGTTGTGTAGCAAGGAATCACGATGTCTTCGATATAGAAACTTGACTCCAATCAACATGGATTCGCAATTCCAAAATTTTTGGAATCAACGTTTCTCACAAGCAGAATCGCATTCTTGTGTAGCTAAGAATCATAAAGTCGTTGACATGGAATCTTGATTCCGGCAATCCAGGAATCGAGATTCCTAAACTAGGTGGAATCGCGTTCTGCAAAAAATGGAAACGTGATTCCTTTCTTTTAAAATCGACTTTCGCCGGATGAAATGCTGAATCGAGATTTCAAAACGGAATCGCTACCCTCATAGGCGATTCGAGTAACTATAATCAAAACATTATATATTCCAAAAAATATTTGTATATCATATATGTATGTATATTTATATATAATAAAATAAATATATATGTATATGTATGTATGTATGTATAAAAGTATTTGTGTGTGTGCATATACATATGTTTGGGTCGGGTTCGAAATCAAGTCGACTTGGACCCGGACCCGGACCCGACCCAGACCCGACACAAGTCCAAGGTTTGGATCTGGACTCAACCCACTAGGTCCAAAGCTTGGACCCGGATGGGGTCGACCTGTCGTATAATCGGATTGCCACCCCTACTTGATCAGGTGATTCTAGGATGCATCACACTAATGACAAACTTAGAATTTACTAATATGAAACTTTTAAAAAGAAAATGCCCTTACAAATATAAAAATTAATGCAATAACTTGTTTGAAAATTTTGAAAAGGCCATATTTATAATTTGAACTTACTTTTAAAATTCAATCATTATTCTAAAAGTCAAAAGGATCTTTTAAAATTCGAAAATGAGTTTGGAGTGATTCTAAAAGGGCAAAAATATCCTTCCTAAATTGCATGAATTATTTATAGCCAAAAGTCATTTTTGAATAAATAAGGCCATTTTGTGGTCAAAAGTGTTGCAGTATTAAATTTTAAATTCACCATTAGTATGGTGTATCGTAAAATAACCTATGTATTTACGATGGGAATGATCTCACGTCGCCGTGCCATTGAAAAATAATGAAACCACTCCTTAAAAACCATGTTTGTGGCATTTGTTTGACCACAAATTTTGTACACACAATCCTTTCATCCCAATAATCAATTTCTAAACAAATAAAATTCAATTTTCCCCCTAGATATGGTCAAATAAGCGCCTCCAACAATGAATCTGGACCATCCATTTGGTAAATTTCAAGATCGAGGCCTTTACGAATTCAGAATCAATTTTTTCTATTGTAACATTGCTAATGTAATGATAATCTGAGAATTGTGATGAGAAAAAATATCCTTCTAGGCTTGGATCTAAGCATCTCACTAAAATGGACTGTCTATTTTAACTGGGCTAAAAAAAAGTTTTCTAAGGTATGTTTTTAAATTTTGCTTTTTTGTGATTGTTCATGGTATATTTAAAAATTGGGGTCAAACAAATACCCTTAAACACGTGGGTTAACAAGCATAAATCGTGGTGTAAATGTGAAATATTCAGGCTAAGTTAACAATGATCTTGATTGAGAGTTTTTTTTTTTCCCTCTGTGTGTCTGTTACAGATTACACTGTTTATGCCATTCACTTTTTCTCATGCTAGATTTAAAATTTGGAGGTCATTTAACTATCTAGTAGATAAAGATTTGTTTGCTTATTGAATGTGCTGAAAGCTGCACTAGAGCTTGAGGTGTGCCCTACTCGGAAATTATCTCATGTAGGAAATTCAGGATTGAAACTTGGAACAAGTCTATACCAGGGTGTAGATGTGAAAGATTGAAAGTTAAATGAGTGCTGATGAGGTTAAGATCATAGCATGCACCATGTCATGCCCCACTATAAATACAAGTAAAACTAACTACCTTTCATTGTTCTTGGACATTATTTCATAAATGTATTCCGTCTGTAATTAATCTTTGTTGTGGAGAAGTTCTCTTTTCTTGTGGAGAAATTCTCTTTTGGATATTGATGGAACTAATTATACCAGTGAGATGGTTTCAACTACTTACTCTGCAACTTCTGATTATTTCAGGATACATGCCTCAAAAGTTCAAATGCCTAAAACTATACTAGGGCTGTCGAGCTCCGTTTTCCTCCGTGTCGTTTTTTTTTTTTTCTTTTTGTGGTTATTGCAATTTGGCGTCTCACTGTATCAGTAGCATATGGCTATCACGACATGCAAGATTTTTGGTGGAATAATGGCAACTGATGTAGTGAATTATGCTGATCCTCGTGGGACTTTGCGTTCTGTCTCCAAATTCTCCCATCATAATGGACTACACCTTGTGAGCCAGAGGATTGTGTTTGGGAAATCTAAGAAGGGAGAACTTATTGGACACAACGTCAGCTTGTTTTGTGGGGACATTTGGGGCATTCAAAGAAATTCCTGCAAACCTGTGGCCCCCTTGGAACATACCATGCCATGTCTCTCTTCAAGAACACAAAATACTGAAACCCAAGAGTTCTGTAGAGACCCTGAAGATTGCCAAGATCTATCTAGGTACGAAGTATTTTGATGGCTTGTGAGTTTCATGTCAAGTGCTTTGCCTTTGTTTTACTCTAGCAAGATAGGAATTGTAATTAAATGGAATGGATGCTTTTTGAGCAATGTATCATTTTAGCAGACAAGAAAAAAGAAAATATGAGTTGCAATCACAATGTATGTCACATTTATTTACAGCAATGTTTGAAAACTTGGATCAATGACTAGGATCGGCTGTCTAGAAAACCGTTTTGGATCAAGGGATCAGCGGTCCAGATCGGCAAGATCCGGCATTAAAAAAATTCAAAAAATAACTGAAATTTCTTAAAAATATTTTATGTTTTAAAAAAAATAGTGGTATTGCATTATAGTTTTTCATTATTTTACTGAAAATACATAAATGCCAAGAACCTGTCTCATACCTGAGTGTTTGATATCCATTACATTCATTTCATAGTCAAAATGAGGTTTAAAATGCAACTCATTACAATAAAATGTATCTCTCCAACTCGAATATTTATAGTGGTAAAAAAAAGGAAGCGTACAATTGCTTTTGACCTTTTGATTTAATAGAGAGAAAAAAAGCTATGACCCTCACCAAGACCTATCGTGGTTTTTTTATTTTATTCTTTTCTGAATAATATTGTACTTTATGATGTTATGAATAAAATGGTAGTAATGTTCATCAAAAAGAAACTATAGGCTCTTACCATTTGCTTGTAAAATATAACATTCTGATGTTCATAAAGATAACATATTTCTATCATCCTATTTTTAAATTAGCAAGATGAGATCAATACTTGTAAATGTAAAAATGGATATCCGAATTTCAAATCAATAAAATCCTCTTAAGTAGGTCTCCTGCTGGACAGAGCTAGTGCATAGTATGATCCTGCAAGTGCACTCTATGCCCGCCCAAATTTTAAGTAGTTTTCATCTTATGTACACTGTTTTTTCCTTTTTACAGCCTTCATTGTATCTCCCACTTTGGGTTGAATTGGTCAATTTTTGGGTAGAATTTCTGGCAACTAAAATTGGCAAAATTGAAAGGAAAATGAACAAATTTTGAAAGGCATCATCAAAAGAAAACTACTAATATGGCCACTTGAGCCTTTGTACTCTTAAATGTATGGCTCTGATGAAAGGCCTTGTGGCTTCCTAGCTGTTCAGCTTCTGTGCATTGCACGCTGACAATCACTTGGATTTTTCTTGTAAATAAAAAATAAGTGGCAAAGACTAGAGAGAAAAGGAGAAAGAAGAATTAGTTCCACATCGGGAACATAGAGGGTGTCATTCCACTATAAAAAAGGTTACCATTCTCTTGAACAAAAGCATAGAGTAAGGCGGACATAAGCATGAGCATGGGGTGAGACCAGCTAATAAAATAAAATAAAATAATTTGAAAAGTAGAAATGTGAAAACTTGAAATTTTCAAATGAAAAAGTAAAAAAAAATGTGGGAATTGGGCTGGTCAATCCGGTTCATTGATAAAACCAGCCAGTTCCATGACTGAACTGACCAGTTTTGTCAAAGAACCAAACATTTCTATCTAGAACATGCTGGTTCCCGATATATGGGGGATCCGGATTGGTCCCACTAATTCCCGATCAAGATCGAACGATTATGATCCGGATCAAAGTTTTTTAAATCCCTGGTTTTTAACTATCACACATTGATTTTCCTTGTCATTCATTGGCCCAAGTATTGAGGAAACAAAAAGAAATTTTCTTTGTGTTGTAGCCGGTTAATTGGTCTATGATTGCGCCATGAACCTCTAGAACTTAGTGTTATGTTTCTATGACCTGATACGGAAATTTTCTATAATAATCAAGAAATGGAATGTTATTTTCTTGCTGACAAATTTTGCCTTTTGGTACTCTTCCATCAATGATGATGATTTTCAGTTTTTCAGTGGGTAAAACAATTTAATCATTTGTGATGTTATGTCACATTTCAGTAATTGACCTCTTTATGTGACAGTGCTCAATTTTGTGGTCGGGATGTTGAAGATTTACTCAATTCTCGAATTAGTGAGCAGCCACAGTCACGGGAAAACAATTCTTCTTATTCAAGTCAAGGTCTAGCAGAAGCTTGCAAGTATGTCTATAATGATGCAAAATTTGTTAATGAAAGGGCGCGTAATGGCATCATCTTGCTCTCACGGTAACAATTATGTCCCTGATATTAATCTTTTTTATTCCCCTAGTAATTTAGTTTCTTGCTTGCTGAAAGAGCATATCTTATCTCTCAGTGTTCTATTAAGTTCTTATGCCACTTAAATGGTTTATCATTGTATTCCCGTTATGGATAAGCTATTGTGTATCCATCATTTGTTTAGAGCATCACCTTTATATCAATGTTCAATACTTGTTGAGTTGACCCGGGACTCACTTGAGTTGATTTAGCACGGTAGCATGGCAAGTCTCGGTGAGTTTCACCAAACTTGGCCAAATCTCACCATTATACCTTGAAGTTTAGTCAAACTCAGACGATTATTTACATGACTTGGCTTGGATCACAGTATCACACTGACTCTCGAGCTGAGTTTGGCTTTTTAAAAGCATTGATTTTATTATATTTATGTCCTGTGCTGTGATCAACTTGATTGTACCTGAAATAAGGCTCAGGAAATATCCTAATTTGAGATTTATATATAATTGATATGCCTATTCAACTAATTAATCAATGTGTCTCTTTTTTATCTTCGTTTCAGTGGCATTATGAGATTGGACAATCGTGCACGTCAGGATGTTGCAATTCTTGGCTCCAAATTCTTGAAGTTGGATGGTGAATTATGTGAACATATATCTCCTTAACTTGGATATTGATTTTTCAACACCATGAAGCTAGTACTGCTAGAATATTTGGTTGCATTTGCCATCTATGATACAGTTTCTTCCAAATAATGACCTCGAAGTTGTCAATGACGTGGTACTCTACAGCTCGGGCAAGAGAGGACACCGAGAAAATTGACAATGATGTTAAGAGAAAAGCTGCTCATCTGCATCACATAGCTAAGGTAATTTGCATTCTCCTGCCAGCTGTCCTTTTTTTCTTTTTTTACTGTTGTGTTTACCTTTGATTAGATTAGCTTGTTCTTAGGTGATGCTATAGCCTCATTCTTCTTGCAATTTACCTGCACCCTTTTCCATATCAGATTCTGAAAGACAAAGCTCAGTCGAAACTAAAGACAGTGGCAGACAAGCATTGGAGTGATGGGGCATTAAATGTAACTCTTCTTCCCGCATAGTTATTTCTGTTTTTTTTTTGGGGGTTGTTCAAATTGAACTTGAGGTGTCATAGTATCTTCCCTTCCATTGTTTAATGCATCATGCTACTGATGATATCTCTGTAAATTTCCTATCTATCTTCTTTTTTTGTTCTGTTAAGAACGAGTATATTCAATTGTAAACTTACTCATGAAAGTTCAAAACTCAAACTACGCAAAGAAAGAGCACTAGAAGAGCATAATTATTGGACAAGGGCCAATAGCCTCATCCATTCTCCTTTAGCTTTATTAGTTTATGATATGGTAGTAGGAGCAGATATGAAGATTTGGATGTGCAACAGTGAATATTTTTTCGTCAATATTCTGTTATAGTAGGAAAACGTTTATATAAGTGTGAGGCTCAAAGCAATCCAATTAGGGCGCACCTCAAAAATTTCACTAGAAGAGGTTGTTTGTGCCCACATATCCTCAAATTGATCACATCTCAACCTCAAGATGCATGGACATGGAAAAAAAAAATAGATTTCAAGTTTTGGAAATAGTGCATCCTTGTAATGCATTTTTGGACCGTCAATTTTCAAGTTTTTATAGATCTACTCGATCTACACTATTTTTTAATGCTTTAAATTTTGTAATTAGAGATGAAAATATATTTGAAGGCTATCACAAAGATTTCCAGTATTGAAACCACATTTCTCGACACTATTTGAAGGTGCGCTTTACTTTGATTGTTTAGACCCTCGATCCTATACAAGCCGCACCCTTTATAGTATGTTGTGCCTCATGGGTGGTTCTGTTTGCCTCTTTCCTTCCCAAGAACCTAGAGTCATGCATCTTTGTTGAGTGATGATGGCATTATTATTGTTGATTACTCGCAATTCGCAAAGGAACGGATCTACCTATTCAAAACAGATCTACCCATTCGAAATATATTTATCTTGTGCCAAGATGAGGCAGAATAGCTCGACATTGATGTTTCATTGTGGGTGCACGCTACATTTAGTTATATGTTTTTCACCTACTTGGCATATCACTGGTGACCCATCCTTCAGTTGAGATCATTATGGTTATTGCTGGTTTTACTTGCCTTTTCCCCCAAGACCCAGAGTACTATGGTAGTTGTGTATTGAGGCTAATATATGTTTATGAGCCAAGAATGGAACAACTGGTATCTTGTAGGGGACAGGGAGGTAGGCGAGTTTCAGGTAGAGGATGGAGATATGGTGACTTTCTCACCTATTGTCTGGCTTGAGTTCTTGGGAGTTAGGATAGTTATATTCTGCATGATTGGAAGCTAGTAGCATTACTTAGACCACCTGTTTCCGTTTTGAGAGAACTTTGGGCCACACTGATACAAGGAAAGATCAAGTTAAATTTTGATGGTAGCTCAGGAGTGTATCAGCCAAGCAGGAATAGGGGCATTGTCTTGGGGGTTGACTATGCCCTTGCATAAATCTATGATATTTGTAATTGAAAAAACAACATTTCTTTAGTATGTGTTAAGGGGAACCAATGTAGAAGTTGATGTCCTTGCTTCTGATAAGGTGCTCTGAGACTCTTTATTAGTTGTGGAGGGATGCAGGTAGTGGCAGTTGGTCATTGAGAGGTCAACCTGACATTTTTTCGCCCCCTTTCCGTTTTCTTTTACTCTTCCAATATTGATAAAACTTTATTGGTTATCACTAAAGCAATAACTTATCTCCTTTCTCGTGGCCCTCTTCCTCGGAAGAGTGGTCAACTTGCTTTCATGCCTCTGAACATGGTGCTTTGAAAGTCTTAGTGCTATCTTCTAACTGATCCTTGGACTGAACAAAGAATAGTGGGAATATCCCTCGGAGCAATTTTTTCCTGAATTCACTGTAGTCCTAGATTTCATTGCGCACACATAGAAAAACATTGCCATTCCCCATGGGCTAATAGTTCTCTGCACCCATTCATTCTCCTGTGCTAATAATCATGGGATCTGTCATGATGCCTCATCTCACACATATATGCTACATAATTTAGCGACTCAGATTGTCCTTGTGTCAAAGCTTGTTTGGGCTTCTCTTCCACTATGAAGCTTACAGAGCATTAAAACTATGTCTTCACCAGTCCATCAAAATATCAGATGATTGATGACGGGCTATGGGATTCTGCATATATCTCAGTTTAACCTCTTATATCCTTGAAGAGCTAGCATAGTAGTAGAATCTTGAGCTAATTTTTCAAATTTTCTACTTTTACCAAGTTCATATGCCTTCAAGTTTTTCCTGATCTTTATCTTACTTACAGCATGGCTACTCACTACAACTAGACGAGTAAATTGGATTGCTTCTAACCTGAATTTTTCATCAGCGATGAGTTAGGAATCATGAATGGTTTTATTAAACTTCCCCATATGTCCACAGAACAAGGTGCCGATTTATTCATTGTAACTATGAACTAAAGGGTATTCTCATGTTTCAATTACTCTTTTGTTACTTTATAGTATTTATCCTGGAATGGATGCTTAGTCCTCCAACATCTATATTGCACTTTCCCATAATGTTCTGGTTGCAGGTTATGTCTTGCCTTGATGTTTTATTTTTTTGGATGCTTCCTTGGTAATGTGTTTTTTCATAGTTCAAAACAGGGTTTTAAAAAAGCCAATCCGGATCGAAATCACCTGATCCGGATTGGGAATTGGTGGGATCGGTCTGGTTCCAACCATGTATTGGGAACCAGCCAATCCGGCCCCACCTTTTATTTCTATTAACTTTTCATATTTTTTTTTTTTCTCTTTTTTTTTTTTATTGGCCGATTCACTCGGTCGGATCGTTGATCTATACCAATTTTCTGGACGGGCAATCTGGGTCACCAATCTGTTTTTTTAAACATCGGTTCAAAATATGCATTTGTATTTTATTCATCAGGTACGAGCATATGATGTTATTCCAATGTCTGAATTTGAAATTGAACATTTTCGTGTATGAAGGATGACTTGCGGCGAGCAGATTTCTGTGTTAAAAGGCGTGCCATGGAAGATGCGTTCATATCTTTGGAGGTACAAAGTCTTCTTATGCATACCATGTTTAACTGTCAATTATGAAAGTTCATCTACAATAGCTCTCTGTACATGAGAGCATTTGAAGTATCACTATCAGGATGACCTTAGTTTCTTTTGTGATATGGATCTTGATTTTCATTGTGAATCACGACAATATAATTGTGTTATATGTGTTCCTAAACTCTATGAATAAGAGAAGAAACTTGTTATTTTGACCAATGCATGCAGTTTTTGAACGTAGATTAAGTTAGGGGGTTTCTGCTTGTTCAAATTTCTATGTTCCATAACGGGAAGATTTCAAAGCTGTGCACTTACTTCTGTACACATATGGATCTTATAACCATTAAACGAATATACTGCTATTTTACGTTTGTTGTGTTTTTATGCAGTTTGTCAAGAACATCCATGATATGATGGTTGGCAAAATGTACCAAATGTAAGTTCCTATAATTTGAAACTGTGATCGAAACCTGTGGATCATCTATATTTGCACATAAGTGTTCTGGTATTACTGCCATATTAAGTAAACAATTTTCTTTTACTCCCAGGAGAAAAGGGCCCCCACTTGCTGATAATATGATGGGAGCCATCTCACTTGAAAAGAATGGGGAGGCTCTTAATCTCTTCCCTGGAGAAGTTTCAACTGACCGAATAACAGCTATACAGGTTTTACTATGGGGCTTAGTTACATGTGTGAAAAATTTTGCTTGCCACGTCAAGCAATATTTTAGGAAAAAATACAATTCTCATTAAGAAATTTCTTTATATTTATCACACTCCATACAGGATATATATTGGAGTATGGCATCTGCCTTGTCTGAAGCTGATGGATTTGACTACACTGATCCTGATGAGGTGTTATGCTTGTGGTTTCACATATTTTATGCCATTGCTTTTCTGTAATGCCTGTTTGATTTATTATTTTCTTTTGTATTCCGGGTTATCATGGTAGCAGTTGGAACTATTAGTTTCTACTCTTATAGATCTCGAGGCCATGGATGGAAAACATTGCGCCTCACTTTTGGCAGAGTGTTCAAGCTCTCCTGATGTTGGTACAAGGTATGATTCTTATTGAATTCCTTGCTGAAATTGTTTATTTGTTAGGTATTCAACTGGAGGCCATGCTGTAGTTTTACCATTTATGAATCATCACAGTTCATTTACTTTTAATTAAAAAGATAATTTTTGTTCTTTTATCTATCTTTATATATTATCATGTAAATAGTCTCATCTATACAAAATCATAATGTAAATACTCACAAAATCATAATGTAAATACTTTTACACTAAGGGGCCGTTTGGGTACGTGAAAATCTATTACGTGACAATAGATTACAAGGAAATATAACATTTACACTGTTTGGGTACACGTTAATAGTAAGGAAATGGAAAGACTAGACTTATGTGAGATTACCCGAGATTTCCCCAAAAATCACGAAATAAGGAAATGGAAAGATCAGATCTTACGTGAGATTACCCGAGATCTCTCCAAAAATCACGAAATCCATTAGGCACAGTGAAAGGGAAAATCTATTACAAGGTTGATGGATAATATATTTTTGGAAATCTTCGCATGCGTCTCTTTGCCCTATCCCTGTTTAAAAAAACATTCCCTCTTTCAGTGTCTCTTTACCCTATCCCCGCTTAAAAAACATTGTCCTCTCTCAAGTATACGATACGATGTATTGTATAATTATTAAAGTAAGTAGAAAGTTGAAAGTGAAAGTAGGGGATATGAAAAGTATTGTATAATTATTAAAGTAGTAAGTGAAAGTAGGGGATATGAAAAGGGAAATCTAAATTGATTTGAACAGGTGTACGAGGACAATTTTCTACTGCAATCATAATAAACAAATTTTTACATCCCTCGCCATCAGCTGTCGTATAAAAACAAAAATAATAAAAATAATAATTGGTAATCGATAAGAAATTACACAACACAATCATAATAAAAAATTTCACACAACTTAATCCTCATAAGAGATTAGTAAAAACTCAATTGAAATAAGATACCTCTTTAGTCTCCTCCAATGCTTCAAAATTTTCTACTGCAATTACCAAACCTTCTAGTATACTAATCAAACTTCTTCCCATTTTTTAATTTGTACCGTAAAGATTTTGATTTTGGTATCATAAATTTATTGCTTATTTGAAATTATATATAGAAAGACATTTGAAAGACTTCTATAAAAGATAAATAAAAATAAGACTTATCACAATAAAATCATGTTATTCCAATCATATATATTATTCCAATGACTTATCATATTGAAACCAAAGTCTAATCATGTTAGCCAAACATAGCCATCTTTTTCATATTTGGATGGTAATGCATTTCGCATATTTCTTCCAGACATAGCTAAACAGTAGCAATGTATTTCCCAAATTGCATTTAAATACTACCCAAATAGTGACAATCCATTTGCAGGTAATGTATTATGCAGTAATGTATTACGCCCGTAATATATTTCACAGACAATATATTTCCAGGTATCCAAACCCAAAAGCAGAGGATTATGATTCATTATAAAAGAAAGAAAAAATCGAGTGAAAGAGAGAAGGAACAAAATAATATGATTTTGATAAACACTGTGTTGATGGTGGTTGGATTTGATTTTTCTGAATTAAACTTTCCCTCTTTGCAAATGCAGAGGGATTCTTAGGGTGTAGAGGACAAAAACATTGTCTATTTCTCTCTCACATGGTTCTAAATTATGGGACACTTTCAGTATGGTAATTTCAGTACAATACATATCAGAGAGAGAGAGAGGCAGAGGGAGAGAGAGTTTTCAACGTTTGAAGTTCCTTCAATTGCTCTTTCGTAGGCAAGCTTTGGCCAATGCTCTAGCATCTGCACCATCCATGTGGATTCTAGGGAATGCAGGCATGGGAGCTCTACAGGTAAATAATGAATCTGGAATGCGAACCTCATCTCAAATATCCAGGGTTTTCCTATTCTAACATGCTTTTTTATCAGAGACTAGCAGAAGATAGCAATCCAGCTGTTGCAGCAGCTGCAACCAAAGCCATCAATGAACTCAAAAAGCAATGGAAACTCGATGAAGGTGACAGTTGGAAATTCACACTGAATCAGAAGTTGAGAGAGTTTAATAACATAGAAGAAGATGATAGGGAAGTGGACACACCTTAGGCATTAAAATAATATTTGTAAATATTTAAAATGAGTTTTAATTACTGGTTTTAACTACTCATGATGTTTTCGCTCTCCTGGTTTAAAAAGATTTGACACGCCTTGTTCACATAGTTGTTTGTGAATTGTGTGGTTTACTGCGAATACCAAATAGTCTTTCGTAATGTGGGTGCGCACGTGCTCAACGGACTGCATCGAACTCGATATACTCATTCAAGTCGCTAATGAAGCAAACCATGTTGTCTTGCATCTTTAAGATAAACCTTCAATAAGATTATCCCATGAACCCTCTCATCCATCACTGAAATTTTATGTCACCATGGTTTGTGGGATAGTTTCAAGTTTTATACCCTCATAGAAATTAGGTCTCTTGACAATGAAAATTACTGGAAACCATTTTTTCTTTGAATACCAAGCATTTCAAAAATATCAAAATCTAGCGAATTGCATTTTTTTTTTCTATGGACATGCGTTAGCTCACATAAAACTTGTTGATTTTCAAAAGCATCCAAAATTATGGAAAGTTTACCCGTTGAAATCCTCAACATTAACTCTGAAAGTTTTTGGGAAGCCTTTAACCTTTGTAAAAATATATTAGAATACGACGACTGGACGTTGGAATTTCAATGCTCTTCTCACCGAGTGGTCTTTGTGAAAGCACCAAAGGAATCAGGCACTTGAGTGGTTAGTAGTTGACTACCAATGTTACATCTCATGTTCAATTCTTATTGTTGAACCATATAATCAAGTCATTTTAATATATATTTTTTATTGTGTGTACACTTTGTAGACAAACTGGCATTAGAAGCAAAACTCAGCGACCAAATGCAATCAAACAAAATGCAAACCATGCTTGGTGAAAACACTCTACACTTGCTCGCTCCCTTGAGAAAAATAGCTATAGGAGGGTTTTTTTGGCAATCTGATCCACTTCAGAATAGGTAGATGAGTATTTTTTTGATGATTATTTTCAAAAGAAAAAGATAGATTTTAAGTTCGAAAAATTATAAATAACCCTCAAAATGAGACTTTTTAGAAAACCTACCCCCAACAAAAAGATTTTTTTTAAGTAACTTTTACCACAAATTAAACTTTTCTAGTTAATACCTCTCAAGTCAAAAAAATCATTTTTTTTTTTGCGAAATTGCACATAGTACTGGATCGCCCCCATTTTGTGTTGGCCCACATGCCTAAAGTGCCGGACCGCCTCCATTTTGTGCTGAACAGCATGTCTAAAGTGTCGGACTGCCCCTATTTTGTGCCGGACCACATGCTTTCCAAAAGGAAAGTGCTGGACCGTCCCCCATTTTATGCTTGACCGTATGCTTTCCAAATGGTATTTTGGTCTTCATTGTACCTTTTTTATGACTTGGGGGTGTTTACTAGAAAAGTTAAATTTGAGATAAAAAGTGAGGACAAAATTTTGATTAAGGGTAAGTTGCATGGAAAGTCTTGGGGGTTATTTGTAATTTTGCCTTTTAAGTTCTAAACACTTAGATTTAAGCATCCAAAGGTTGGGAAGACTTTGTTCCAGTTGTTTTTCCTATGAGAAAAAACATTTCGTAGAAAATAGGTTTTTGTTTGGATAGAATTTGGATGCAACAATACAAATACGTTCCTATTGTTTGGATCAAATTTTTTAAAACCCTTGGTCGGGATTAAGGATTGCCAATCCAGACCAAGAATTGGTTCAAACCAACCCAGTTCATTTTTTGGAACCCGGATCGTTCCGTTTAACTTGGAGTTTCTTAGGGAACCGGATGAACCAAAGCAACTAGATCGCCTATTTCCCGCATTTTTTTTTTTTTTTAACTTTTTAAAAAGAAATTATTTTAATAGACCAATTTTCACATTTAAAGCGATTCCCCAATTTTGGAGGGTCGGTTCACTCTGCAAATCCGGGTCCAAACACTGGTTTGGATCGTCAGGAACAAACATTTCTCATAGAAATCGTTTATGTGAATACAATATATATACAATAACAAAGAATCAAATTGCTTTCCTAGTATCGACGGATTTGCTTCCCCAATCTCCCCTAAATTTCTATTTCCTCGTGATGCTGCCGATAAGTATTAATTATACTAGAGAGGTGTATATATATGAAAACGTTTATATAAGGTTGCAACTTTAAAATGTAGAATTAAATGTGCACCTCAAAAATCCATCATAAAAGGTTGTTTTGATGTTGGAAAACCCTCTAATTGATCATCTCGACATTTAGATGTATGAATATGAAAAGAAAAATAATTTCGAGTCTGAAAAATAGTGTATATTATAACGCATTATCTGGACCGTCCATTTATAGGAGCAACTTAATTGGATTATTTAAGGTTGCAACTTTATTGAAACCACATGCACACACAATGGTCTCATGTCATCGTGTCATTGATATATGATGAAACCACACTTCTAGATAATCATTTTCATAACATTTTTTTTTCCCTAAATTTTGCACACTAACAATCTCTCCATCCCTATAATTAACTTCAAAAAAACAAAATCAGTGCCCCTCAATAATAAACTAGACCATACATTTGGTGAATTTCATGATCTAGGCCTTTACAAATTCAAAATCATTTTTTTCTTTTTCATTTATTAATTTAATGATAATAAAGCTATTTAAAAAATTTAGAAAAAAAAAATTTCGTTTGAAGTCCTGGATCTAAGAATCTCACTAAAATGAATGGCCTATATTAATTAGGCTAAAAAAAAGCTTTCTGTGGTATGCTTTCGAATTTAGATTTTTTGTGATTGCACATTAAAATGCAAATAGTATATATTTAAAAATTGGTCAAAAAATAGAAGTGTATATAATAAGACTATTTACTTTTGGTACAAGGAGATCAAAACGATTTATAACCATTTGTTGTGAAAATTGACAGCTTGGATGTGTCACAAAGCTTAAAAACAATTTTTTTGAAGTTTAAGCTTAGTTAATGGAATAAATGCTGCCCAATTTCACATCTAATGGTCAAGAAAGTAAATTATCTCATTGTATATTTTTCCAAAAAAAATACCCCTTTCATAGTTTGAGACAGAGAGTACTTGTGCCTTACTACTTCGTTAGGGGTGGCAATGGACACAAACCCAACCTGGGACCGGCCGGGTTTACCCGACACGGGTGAGCGTTTGGGTCCACCATTTGGACCTGGCATGTCAGATCTGGGTCGAAAACACGGATTTAAATGCTTTCGAGTTTGGGTCTAGGTCCAAGTCCGGGTCCAGTTGGACCCGACCCGTACCCGTAGACTTTTGGAGGCTAACAACGGGCTAGAGGCCCATTTTAATGAAAAATTCGTTCCCCTCAATGAAAGACTTTTTCATGAAAGTTGTTTTTTTAACTTGCGGCGAGAAAAAACAATATCTGCTTTAAACCCGGAAATAGAGAATCCAATTTCTAGATAAGAATCGTTCCGGCCCAATTTTGGATCCAAGCGGCAGAAACGATCAATCTTTCTGCAAAAGGTTTTCCCAAATATCCATTAGAGTAAGACATCATTTTCCCAAGCAATTTTCCTTTCCTCTTTGTTTTCTAAAGTTGAGTAGGTTACAAATCATGACATTCATTTGGAATTGGACATAGTTTTGGTAATTTAGCCGACTCACTTATTACCGTGCCATCCCTTGTCGATCTAACATCGACCTGAGAGTCGGATATCAAAAAAGGTTACATCCAATAAAGTCCAAACAGACGGTGAAAATAGGAATTCTAAAAATACCATTTATATTTTTTGAAAACGGATAGGTTGAGATTATCAACTCTTAAAATTTTGGATCGAAAATACATCTTTGAGATATATTTTGACTGACTCACTGGAACACTTTCCCTTTGGAATTTCCTTGGCTCTCTCTTTTCTAAAGTCGGGTGGAAAAGTTCAAGTTGCAACTCAAAATTTTGGGGTTCTAAGAATGGTCCTAGATATGGTTGATCGATTTTAACCAAGGATTCAAGGGAGCAGACGACACCCTTTATATTTTATTTTTGGGTAACTCAATAAAGAATACAGGTCGTTGCACAGTTTTTCAAGTAGATTAAGGGTTAGCTTTTTGATGGTATTCATGCCGTGGTGTTTAGTGATAAGAAAAGAAACCACAATGTGGCCACCACCACAACCCAAGCCCCTTTCCCGAGCAGATGCTACTTCGTATGTGAGAGAGCTCTACTTCTCGAATAATGAAATCTAAATTGATGCATCCTTTATTGATCATGAGAAAATAGATGAGAGATTCTTCCCGTTATGGAGGGAATCCAACTTTCCACATTCCAGCAGTGTAACACAAACCTCAAATGAAATACAAAATTCATATAATCCATCATTGAATTAATAAGCCAGCAACAACCAGGGCCCAACCCTGAACTATCCATGCATTTCACAACCCAGAAACACAAACACTAACTACACAATAAAAGCAGGAAAGAGGAAAAAACCACAAACCCACCTAAAAGAAAGAAACTATCAACAGCTCGTCCCCTGTTAGTTCAAAAGTCTCTCTCTCTCTC